>JACTOM010000068.1:267272-337299 GCA_015832385.1 Elymnias hypermnestra | reverse complement strand
TCATTTCGCACCAACAGTGATCCCACTTCTGATGTCGGAGAATAAGAGAGAACGGAGAAACATAAAACACAGGGGCGTAGAGTTCTCCGCCGACATCGTTATTAATTAGATCCATTATTTAATTTCTTATTCTGTGGGCGTTCATGGGTATTGTTGGTGCAATCAAACACTGTATTAATTAACTCGGTTTATAATGTTCAATCACTTAATGTTCCCGATATCAATTTACACAAACTCATTAACACTAATAGCTAGGAACGCGACAGTTTCAACAGTCGACTGTTCCGATCGAGCGCTACTCGACAACTGTCGAGTGACTCCCGCCGGACTGCCACCATTGACTCTGTCGACGCCGATAGATGGCGCCAGCGTTCCACAGATATCTGCCCTCCGACATATATATATATATATAAACATATATATTTATATATATATATAGAGAGAGAGAGAGAGAGAGAACTAATAGAAAGAATATATAAAGTGGTAAATTGTGGAAAATTTTTTTAGTAGATAGAGTTACCATTAGTAGGTCGAATCTAAAATGAAAACGAGCTTATGTAGTAAGAGGTAATTTACCTCTGATTGTTTTTACACACTATCTGTACCTGAATGTATTATTTTGATTGACAGAACGTCTTTACTGGTAGGATTGTAACTAATCAAGACTGAAGGCTCCTACTAAGCCTGTCTCAGAACCTAAATTTTCCCTACCGGGATACAAACACAGCTATCCAAACAAGTACTCGCTGTTTACTTACTTATATTTTTTTTAGGTTCAATTAGTTACTAATTTCAGAAACGGTTGTGAGAGGCCTCAAAGGATTTGAAAAGTCATGCTGTAAAAATATTTTATTCACAAAAACATGTTTTTGCCAAACCGGGTTGACGCCCTCCAAAGTTACACGGCTGCATTTACAAATTTCAACGAGATTTCAGCTTAGCTGAGAATAATATTTAATGTTCAGTTTTGATAAATTTATTTATAACTAGCAGACCCGACAGACTTCGTTCTGTCAAAAAGATTAGGAATGTGGCATATTTCAGTTTTACGAATGATTTTCGAAATGAAATTACATCAGTACTAAATATCTATAGCTCTTACATTTTTGTGACTATTCAATTTGGTCGGGTTGTGACTATACAATTGATTTTGAACTTTGTGCAGCGATAAAGTGCAAATTGACTCGTTGACATTAGGAACACACCTATATTGCTTAGACAACAGTGAGTACTTGTAATTTATTATGTACTTTATTGAGTATCGAATAAAGGTCAAATTGACTCTACATTTTACTTAGAAACGTTTGTTTGGGAAACATAAAAGGGCTGTTTTTAGTTTTCATTTAATTATAAATTTCAAGTATCCTGTAAGAATAACACAAGAAAATCTCAACAAAACGAATATTTGTAAATAAATTAATATCATATTTATAGGTTTTGTAATGAAAGAAAAGTCGCTAATCTTTATTAATCTCAAATAATTATAATTTTAATGAAATTAAAATGTAATATCCTATGCCTGATTATCATTTTTAAGATGCTCATGTTAGCTTCGCCGCTACGGTACGTGATAATAAAAACAAATAGTTAATTTTATTATCTACATTATTATGACATGTAAAGCTTGGAGCCTTCATTTGAGTGACTTTTCTGACAGAAGACTCCGCTGTTCCTAAACGAAAAGTGTGTGTGTGTGGATGTGTGGGATTGAATGTGTGTGCATAAATGTGTGTCAGTGTGCATTCGTGTATGCCACAGACTGTATTAGTCAGCTTAGTTGAAGAACATGTGTAATAGTAAATATGTTTCTAATGGAATATTTATACCTGATCTTTTTGCACTTTAACACAATGAATTAATTTGAAATTTGACAGACTTCCAAGTACCGATGACAATATAATAATTAGAAAAAAAGGACAATTTTTCTATTTCTGGGTTTATTCAAGAAAACCTATCAAATTGTGTACATTAACTATATAAAAGATTACACCGCAATGTAATTGCAATATACTGATCATACACATAGTAAGTAGCAGTCCATTAAAGGCCCACTGCTGGTGCACAAGCCTCCTCACTCATATGAGATAGGATCTTTAGAGTATAGACCCAGCAAGCTGCTCCACTGCGGGTTGACAGGCATAGTACACAAGTGCACTCTCTATTCTTTCACTCTCATAGTCCTATGTGACGGGAATCCAGTATGAGAGAGATCAGGTTCAGAATCTACGGCTTAACATGCTTTCCGAGGCCCAATGGCGGACTACACCGCCAACTCGCCAACTTCGGGCAAATATTGAAAAAATCTTAATAGAAAACTCAATATCGATTTTTAAATTGGCCCGACCCGGGACTCGAACCCAGGACCTCATGTCTGTAGTCGACTGCTAACCACTAGACCAATGAGGCAGTCGTCATAGACAAAGAAGCCATTAAAACAATAGATATTTTACCTTGTGCCTATAGTAACGTATATTTCCTATAGCACAATTTTAAAAATAGCTCAGTTAGTATCGGCTTTATTGATTTTTATTTGTAGTTTCAAATTCCCCCAGAGTGAGCTTTTCTGCACATCTAGGTTTTAACGCTTTGGAACAAATTGGAGTTTTCAGCGGAACGATATTTATAATATGTATTCATCGATTTGCTCTTTACAAGTTACATTCAAATATTTTTGATTACAACTGCTGACATACGTAGAAAATACGAAAATACCTTTTTCCGGCGCAATAAAGTGAACGTTTATCACTCTTGGGAAAATTGCACTGGTAATTACCGTGTACGAGTCAGTTGTAAACTGGACATTGGTGAAACCTTATATCGTCGAAATGATGACTCATAGCAACCATTGAAAAAAAGTCAGCCTTTCATTTTTAATGAATACATTACACCCTCTAAATACATAATATTTACAAAATAAGGTTACTACCAGTCTAACTACAGGGCATAAAACAACCTCACTTATAGGAGAGAGAGTTCTTAAGATTTATACCCACCTCATTGCTCAACTATGGATAGGCGGACTGCACAAACCCCAGAATTGCTCCCGGGATAAACAGGTATTCTCACGATTATTTTAATGAACAATGAAGAGTGTAACTTTCATAAAGATAAACTTAGTGGTACCTACTCTGGACTGAAGTCAAATAGTTTCCTGAACAAGAGACCATGCGTCTAACCACTAGGTCATCAAGGCTTTTTCTAATAGATTATCATTACTTCAGTTTATGTTGAAGCAAAACTTAAGTAACATGTACACAATAAAATATGCACATAATAAATATATAATCATATAATTCAAAACTTAAATTTCTCATACAGAAAAATTAATTGCAAAACAAATCCAGATTTTCGGCGAAACAAAAATAAAGAATTCTCGTTTAACGTTGAGTGTTATTATTTCAAACGATATTGGAAATCGACTGAGGAAGCAATTTACATAAAGAGATTACAGAGAGACAGTCAAAGCGAAGTGACGAATATTAAAGCGGATTTTTCTCTGATTGTAATTGATTTTGAATAAGTCTCTCTCGAAGACAGTTTGTTGGTTGCATGAAATACGAAATCGCATATAAAATCATCACATTCAAAAATTTGGCTAAATTTATGATTAAATGATTTAAATTGAAGGTCTTCGAACAGTGCGTGTTGCCAGCGATTACAAATGGTTCTGATATGTGGCCGTTGACTATGTGGCTCGGCAGAAAACTCAGAGTCACTCTGCGGGCAATGAAGAGGGCTATGCTCGGGGTTTCCCCACGTGATCAAATCAGAAATAAGGAGATCCATAGGAGAACTAAAGTCACCGACGTAGCCTATCGGCACACAGTACGCAGAACCGATGAACGTTGGGGCCCGAAGGTTCTAGAGTAGCGGCCTCGCACCGGAAAACTCAGCGTCGGCAGGCCCCCCACCAGGAGGACCGATGACATCAGGCGGGTCACTGGCAGCCGCTGGATGCAAGCGTCGTCCATCGGTTGAGACGACGACGACGATTAAAGAAAAATCCTTTTCCTTTAACAAATAAACAATCTGGAATGAGATTCTCTTGTACTTTTCTTCACCGTAAGAGTAGACGNTTATATATATATATATATATATATATATATATATATATATATATATAAGTATAAAAGCCTACTATACTACTTTCAATGAAATTCACAATGAATAAATTGATTGAGGTTAGCGTTTGATTGTGATCACTCCTGATGGTAAGTGATGATACTGTCTAAAACGCAAGCGTGCTACACTGGTAAGCGGCAATTAACCTCACATGGCTTCTAAACAGGACCATACAGCTGTAAAACCTCTTGCTTTACGATACATCTTTGCTGGTAGGCTAGTAGCTAACCCTTTTTTCTCTCTACTTTCTTTCGTTTTGTTAGACTTTTATAAAAATTGTCCACCATATATTTGTCTTGAGGTTAGGTCTGATAAAGGCGTCTTTGATTTATCACGTTTTAGAGCCAAACGCTTAGTGCGAGAGCTTATTGTAACGGATGATACGCTTTACGCTGATGATATTTGCTTGGCTGCCCATGATGTTACTTCCTTACAGGCGTTTTTGACCAGCCTAAACGAATGATGCAGGCGTTTTGGTCTTGTCATCTCTGTTTCTAAACTCAGGTATTGAAACATATTCACGTGCTTCAGTACTTCAGTGGATCCATCTCCAATATCTCTAAATTCTAAGCCTGTTTACAGGCTTCCTTAAGGAAGTGTAGAGTTTTTGCTACCTCGGAAGTTTTGTCCGCATGGACAATCGGCTAAAAACCGAGGTATCGTCTAGGATTGCAAAAGCAGCGGCATCATTTGGAAGGCTACGTAAAAGAGTCTGGGAGTCGCACGATCTACGTCTGCATACTTAGATTGACGTATACAAGGCAATCATATTGCGTATACTGCTTTACGCCACCGATACTTGGTGCCTTTATAAAGGAGACGCGAAACGGCTAGATATTTTTCATATGAAGTGCTTAAAATCTATACTTCGCATAAAGTGGCGGGACCGAATACCAAATTCCGAAATGCTGCGTAGAGTACATTTCGGTGGAATTGAATCCTTAATTATGAAGCGACAATTGGGGTGGTGTGGAAATCTAGTTCGTATAAGCGACACCAGGCTTCCTAAGTCGGTGTTCTATTCCCAATTGAAGGATGGAAAGCGAAAACATGGAGGCCAATTTTTGAGATACAAGACGTACTAAAACGTGATCTAAGCGCTTGCGGGTTTCGCTGTGAATGCTTGGAATATCTTGCACTGCAAGGGCGAGAGTGGGCAAACACAGTTAATAAAGCTGTGACCGCACATGAAGATCGCCGTTTAGAAGACCTGGACGCCAAGCGCTTACGCAGGAAACATTGCCCAAAACTGTCGTACTGTTACACTTATAATAATCAGGGTTAGCTGTGGTGCGAGCCATGCGATAGAAATTTCAAAACAAAATCTGGCTTTTTAAGCCATATTAGATCACATTATAAACACTAGCCAGATTCGACGTTGACGGAACCGTCATGGAGAACATCATCAACTAGCCACAGCCAAAGTCTTCCACCAGTCCAGACTAAGATTATTAAAAAATGCAATTTCCTAAACTCCGGGAGTTAAACCCCGGATCTCTACCAGCAAAGCGAGTACTCGGTTGCATCCAAGGTTTAATAATACTGTTGGTGCTCAAACTTTCGTTATCACTTGTAGTATATACGAAACAGGTATAACAAAGGGGAATTTACTCTTTGAGCCAGGTTTCACTCACGTCAATTTGCCCTTAAAATATGCACTAGCTTTAAATATTCCTGCCCGGCTGTTCAGGACTCTGAGCGCCAATTACAACCTCCCAGTATTTTTTGCTCCAAAGTGCGATGCGAAACTGCCTTAATTCCGTCTCATCCTTTTTTCGACGTACAGGAAATGAAAGACGAAGTGCGGAATAATTCAGCTGTGACTTGGTTTATAAGCTATTCAAGGTTCGTTTTTAATACTCTCGTATAAAATTACGTTGTTTTTTCAACTTCAATTAAAGGAATAAATGTTTAAACTTTGAAACCAAAGTCACATTTTTTTATTGTATTTTTTGATTATTTTTCAATTTTGCTAAGTCAAACTTGAGAATAATCCATTTTTTGTCTATAAATATATATAAGCGATATCCATGTATCTATTGACTCATCACGATATCTCTGGAAACGTATGAAGCCGTAGAGATTTCAAATTTGGTAGGAATATTCCTTTTGCCTAGTAGAGGTCAGCTAAGAACGGATATTGCGAAATTCCACCCGCAAGGAGGGTTGCGGGGGATTATCACATTTAATAAATTCAAACTTCACATTTACATACTATATCTTTCATGGTATGTAAAACTTGGTTAGATTTTTTTGACATAATGGAATTAATCAAAAGTAAATTTTAAGAAATTCCACCCTCAAAGGGCAGTGCGGGTATGTTTCTTATTTGTAAATCAATTTGCCTATATTAATGAAAATGCTACACAAAAAACATTCCACGCAGATGAAGTCGCGAGTTCAGGTAGTATTTAAAATATAAGAAAAGTTACATACTCTTGTACAGTCAAATATTAAGTAAAAGCTGATGTTATTTGAGTTATAAGTTTGGACAATATTAAGGTGCTATTGTCAAAGACTATAATAAAAATATAATATTATAGCTCCAGCGGCTACCGGTTTATCAAAAGTTCTACTAAACAAAGATTGTTCCAATATTCTATTTACATAAAAATCAGTTCCTATTTCCCTACGTCGTTTCCTACGTACATTAGCTGGACTAATTCGATAATTATTTTCTTGTTCTCTTTGTAATATGCAGAAGGCCCGTATGAAAGAAATAAATTACATTGTTACATAGAATATTAGAAATTTTAAGTAAAATGAATCACAATAGTAACTTTTCTATTGAAATCTTGTGACATTTGACATTTTCAGCGATTGATAGAAGAGTATACATGTGTGTGTGTGTGTGTGTGTGACAAAAACATGACATGTTTTTTGAATTTTTCATGCATATTTTTTTATACTAGCATTTGGCACTCTTTTTCTACATAAACCATTAGTCTTGGAAAACTCAAACTCCTTCGTCCGGCGTATTCTTGTAAAAAGGAAATCTTACAATAATACGACAATGTTAACAGTGGATTTTTTACTATAAAATATACATAAATATTTCTTTATTTACAGACAAGTGCTGGAGAATGGCACGCTGTCATTCTTGCCATTCGCAGCGTTGCAGTACAGACAGGACATACACAGCACCGTTTATAGATGTAGAGCTCACAATACCCATGGAGCAATCGTATCGCGCGACATGCGTACACAAGCAGGTCAGTCATTCTCATGTAATAGTAATTAAGCAATGTATGTTTATGAGCCGTAATTAGTCACTGCTAAAGATGGCTGTGATTGGGCTAGGACGACCGAAGATCTGTACTCTCTCAGTACAGTAGCAACTGTATAAATATAAATAGTGCGTTTCCTAGCGCATGGAGAAAATGGTCGGAAAGAGCAGGTAAGCACAATCAGCCTTTTTTTACGTAATAATACATTGACAGCTATAATATATGATATGAATCACTTTTTTATTGCTAACAAAGTGGCGCTTGTAGTCATTAAATTTCAGGTAAAAAGATAGGATCTCGCCTGATCTTACGTGATTGTACTGGTAAGAGATTTTACCTTTCAATGGCTTCTACATGCATTTACTGGTAATGTGGTAAATAGCTAACGCCAAAGTCTCCGGCAATTTAATATTGAACTAGTAAGAATAAAAATTAAAATAAAACAACTCTATTAATTTCGGATAATGTGAGATTTTGACCATACTAAAATTTTAATAAAGCCAACAGCAAGTCAAGCAAGATTTTTTTTCGGAAGCAAGAAGTTTTGGATATATATGCCATATGATGCATGAAATATAGTGAAACCAGTAACATTTGCTCTACGAAATAAACCTGTATTGAATGAAATTGTTGTTAAAAGCCCTACAATAACGCGTCACTGATTGCAAAAGCTTTTGGCAGCGACGCGTTACTTCGAAGTAGCGCACCATTGCTTCCCCTCATCCATATTAACAGAATGACACTGTAATTATTTTTAATTCACCTGCTTTTAAAATAGGTGAATAAAAATCCAACGCTCATTTTTCATGTTCATTACTTATAAAATAGGGACGTCATTATGCACTCGAAATTAAATCATAAGCCTATGGGGATTAAAGTAGAAATTCTTTGTACTGTAAAGGATATATCGGTCTTGTATCAAGTAGCAGACGTCGCTTGTTAAAACGGCGCATACCAGTGACTCGCTTAACGATGTGAGCTGAAAGAGTAACAAAATAAAAGAAATAAAACTCAATTCTTACACTACCTAGCACGAACTCCTTAAACTTATTACATAGAAAGAAAACTTGAAAGCTTTTACATGAGCATCAATAGATGGTACTGCACAATTACAGAAACAAAATATTATAACTTATACATGATCAAGATCAAAATCAACTGTCACTAAAAGTACCTTACACTGAGTAAGTACGTCTATTTGTTGTGTGGTGTTTAATCAAGCATATTATCTATCTTATCAATCTATGTAGAAACCGTTACGGAAGTAAAGTTTATATATACCTTAATATAGTAGGTAAGATGAGATTTAAGTCTAGTACTGTGTAAAAACATAAGTTATCACGCCCAATCAGTAGTCACATTAAATCACGCGAAATTTAAAAGACAAACCTCTAATTTAACTTGAACTTAAAACTTTGTGAATCTATTCACGATGTCCAAAAACTTGTGATTCCGTGCACGTCTTGCCTACTGCATGATTGCGGGCGACAGGACAGCATACTATTATTGAGACTTGGCGAAGCCTCGATCTGTAATTTACTGTCATGCGAAGTTCTCTAGCTCATGTTAGCTCTTGACACTGTCATGTGTTCTATCACGCCATGTCCATTAAGTTTTAAACTACGTTATTTAATTTTAACGATCCTGCATGGCTTGTGGTGTACCTATTTCTATAACTTTTCTTTTTCAAAGTTTTTGAATTATTTGTCTATCGCCTCAAGTTTCTCGGCCTTCCATGAGATTGCAGGCGACTGCAAATGAAGGGCCAATTTGGCGACTCTCATGGGTCGCATCGGCTGTTTCACTTACAAAGCGGTTTCAAAAAACCACATAGCTTTCATAAAGCTGATAGAATCAAAGTCAAAATATCTTTATCCAAGTAGGTCTATTACAACACTTTTGAATCGTCAAATACATTATTACCACCCACTAATTCTGATGTACAACTGGTGTTGGTAATAAAGAGCGACTTAAAATGTAAAGTTACGAGGGTTCCTTCGCGCCCTATCTTTAGAAGAGCCCACAACAAACTCTGACGGGTATTTTTTTAACCGTCATCATTACAATATCATATAAGTTTATCATATCTAGGTAAAAATTAGAGCAATACTTTTACTCCCATGCGTTTCTATCGTCTAAGTAATCTTGTTACCTATAGTATGATTTTTCAATGAACTTATTGCCAACAAAGACTTTGAATTTATTAAGTGACATCTTTAGAACTTCGTGTAACGGAGTTAGTTATAGAAACTTAGATACATTAGCGCTTTACTGTGTTCTGTGTAATGTGACTGTTAGCCTACTAATCTAGTAAAAGGTATTTACACAAAATGTATACTTGCCAGCACGTTTTTTCAGGTGAAGTAGTAACTCAACACGGCCAAAGGTTCCTATCACTCCAGACTTAAGACATATTAAAAATGTCTAAATCTCTATAAGAAGTGTTGAACAGTGTTTTCATTTATTTAATAACATAATTTATGTCACAAGCTTGGTTTTGTGAACTCACTTTGGTATTACGATGAGCCTTTAAACAGAGGTTCTCTTCTTAATAGCAATATCAGTTTTATATTAACCACGATGGAATTTCGGCTAGCTAATTAATTCCACAAATAACAGTGTCGTTAAATTTTTTGTATTAATTCATGATATTTCATTAAATATTAATAAAACACAAGCTTTTCGTTGGCGCTTTTTATGACCGTAACGAGGTCCTCCTATTGTTGACAAGTGTTATTTTTAACACAATAGAATAAAAGGTATACAAATTCACATAATATTAAATTATAAATATGGATCACTTAAATCGGGCTTCTGGTTCAAAGCACGCATTTTTCTGTGTAAATTTTACGTGGATGTATATTTAGAAATTTCAGGACAGCAAAGCAAAAGGAAATTAACTGGCGAATTTTTATGTACAGATTGGGGGGAAGGCTTAATTGCGATAACTCAATTGCTTACGCTGACTGATCTTTGCTGAATCAGAGAGTAATTGGGTAGATGTAAATTTTAGATAATTTTGCATTTTTACTTTTCTTTAATAACGCCAAGTTCGGCCTCGTACGCCTCAATTTTTTTATTTACACAACATCTTCAGTTTCATCATAGATTTAATCCATTTCGTTAGTAATATTGTTGAGTATTAAATATTCATATTCATACACTGTTACGACTCACACTTAAATACTTTCAATTTTCACTAGCTAATGCCGTTTTCAGTTACAAGATCAAAGAAATTAAATTACTAATTGTTTCTTCTGTCGAAACATCATCAATTTCAAGGTTAGGGTGACGATAAAATGTTAATATTTTGTAAACAAATTATAATTAACAAGTTTATGTGGTTTTCAGTACTACAGTTGAACTGTTTATGATAATGCAATATTTGTTTACGGTCCGAAAAAGTATCTGTGTATGATCGAGAAGCTATAGAATAAAAAAGACTATATTTTCGTTTATGGCCATGCTTTTGTACTTTACTAATGCATATTTAATTATTGCTTGATAGCTTAGCCTTTGACTGTGATCTCAGCTGATGGTAAGTGTGGAAGCACCGGAACCTTCTTCTTCCTTCGGTGCGTCTCCATTATTAGATATAATTAACCTCTTAAAGTTTCTACACAGCATCGTATATATTTTATTGTTCGGTGTGTGTCTTTGCGTTTGTATCGGGGTAATAGCCACAGCCGAGGCTTCCCATTCCTCCAGACTCAGACAAATTAGAAAATACAATATTCTGAACTTGTTCTATCTGGGATATATAAATAGTGTGATAAGAGAACGTTGTGGTATAAAAGAAGATGTAGTGACTAAAACTGAGAAAGGTATGCTAAAATGGTTTGGGCACGTAGAGAGAATAAATGAAAGGAGACTGACAAAAATGATTTATAAGTCAAGAGTGAATGCGAAAGTTAGAAGGGGAAGACCAAGGCGAACGTTCCTGGACCAAATCCAAGACATTTTAAATAACGGCCAGGTCAAGAGTACTCTAAACCGACGAACTTGTGTGTAAGGTTTAATGAGAATAAAAGAAGCGAAGGAGATGGGAATGAGGCGTGATGCTATGTAAGTATGTATTTATGTCTGTCTGGGATCGAATCCAAAACCTCTGCTAGCGAAGCGATTACCATTCGCCAGCATAGTATTGTCCCGCAGAAAACCTGATGTCCATTTAAATTGACAGCCTTGGTTGAAATTCGACCAAAAACACCCAATTTTATCACTTTGAATGAATCGAGAATTTCATATATGTCCATGTTAAGTTGCCTCGTACACGTAATTGCCAGTTATTAGTAAGCCAGCAGTGATTAAAGCCATGGTTTACGGCGAGTCGAGTGGCCACCATGTTAATTAATGAGCTACTTTGGTGTGGATAATCGCCTCTGCAGTGGAGATTGCACTTTTATCTGAAATGTTATGTAAAATCTGGCTGCAGGTTCATTGCAGCGGTTAGCTTTTTGAAATTGAAAGTCAGATGGCCCTAAACGATTACTTTTCGCAATGAATCGCAATAAAAAATATTTATAAAATACCTTTATGTGTGTGTTTAATGCATATACAATTTCGTCTCATATACTTATTGAACTTACTTGTTTAATCATAATTACCGCCCAATTAATCGTGCGCATAAGCGAGTCCTCCTAATACAGGTTTTCTTTTAAACTCACAACGAGGCCACCGCCTTTGATTAATCATCATAATCAACATAATCATAATCATCATCATACTCGTAAATGAAATGTTATAAATGCTGTAATGTAATGTGATGTAATAATAATAGTAAATTCTATTCAAAATAATGTTAAACATGTTTTTACTGTTTCGGTATAAAATATTATTAAAACATCAACTCAAATTAACTAACAACTTTATACTCTCCACTATTTAAATATATACAACTTGCACTATATTAATAATTAGTTTACTATTTGTATTTATACAATTAAGCACTATTTTTCTTAGACAAACAGCATCATAAGGCAGCACGAGAGACTCAGTTTACACAATTGTTCTACTCGTTAACGTTACCACGTATTGCATAACATTTTTCAGTGTTGTCACTATTTATTTATTTATTTAAGCATTTTTTTTTTTACAAAACCCAATTTTATAGTTCGATAACAAAGGTTATATCATCGTAATTCTATGTGGGTGTTGACCCCATGTAGGTGTTGACCCCATGTGGGTAAATGCCTCCTCCAGCTTGTTCCATGTGTCTCTCTCGGTCGCCGCTTCTATCCATTCCTTGCCTACTATTTGTGATATATCGTCTGTCCATCGTTTATATGGTCGGCCAACGTTTCTCTTTCCTCTTGGGCCAATCCATATCGTTGTCCTCTTTGTCACTATATTACTCAATAACTCACAACATTTCAGAGCTATCAGTTTTGTCACTCAACTATTTATAGTCTAACTATAGTCTAACTACTATATATCAAGGTAACTTTTTTTCGTGCACTAGTCGCCAAAAGTATATGTAATACTCCACTAGGGTAGATTAAAACAAATTTAGATGACTTCTATACAATCGTGATATTTTGATCTAAGCAAGTTCTTACAAATTTGACAATAAACAATATTAATTTATTATTATTAAAATTTAAAAATGATTCACTAGCCAAACTTCGCGTTTTCACGTTTGTATAGAAATCATCTAAATTTTGGCGACTACACACCCAATTATATACGAAATGACCATTTATAATTATGTTATTGTATCGATATTTGCAATGCCAACAATTTAGAGAAAATATATAGTATGAAGGTATCCTCATATTTAGTTTAGCCTTATGATGCTGAGGTGGTAGAGTTAATTAGTAAAATGAAGCAAATGAATAAGATAACATAAACACAGTATCCGGAGTGACGTTAGCACAATGCATAAGACAATCCATTACAATTTCTAACCAAACAAGCATGTTCACGACTTCCTTTGTTTTAATACACAAAACTTTGTATTATGCGAAACCAGCACTGTTTGTGAACAAATAATGCAATTCTAGTTTATAACCATAGTGCACGCTCCACAAGCCAGCTTGTTGAAGGTGTAAATATACTAAATTTATAGCTCATATGAGCATTGTTAATAACAGTTGTATTTGCTAATGTGTATTAATTGCGGAGTAGGTAATGTATTTATTTGCTAAGAAATAAAAATAACGGTTATTATTGATGACCTTTTTTATTGCTGGCACGTTAGTGCTTAACTGTGGTCACACCTGATGGTAAATGATGGTACAATCGATGGAAGCATGATAATCTGGTAAAACGCAATTAATTTCTTTTCACTAAGGCCCTGGGTTCCCTTAGGAAACCGTATTTCTTTGATTTTGGACTAGGGAGAGGCTGCGATAGTGACTAGTTACCACCCTACCAGCAAAGACTTACATCAATCAAAAAAATGCGTCCCGCAATTATCTTAAATGTTAGGTCACATATTATCAAGTTACGGAGTGAAGTTGCCTCCTTCTGTGAGGCCGTTATTTAGCAGAAGGAGGCATTAGAGAGGCTAAGGGAGAGAGCGGTCAAAACTCCTCCCTGCCGCCGAGAAAGGGAGGTATAAGATGGCACAATTATGCGTGCCTTCTTCCCATTTTTTTAACCCATGAGTCGGCCGCATCCGGGGCGCCAGAGATTGATGCGTTAGCGAACATCTGGCCTTCACCATACGGATGAAAAGGGTTCCGCTGGGTTTTAGTGGGTATTCTGGGTACAGTGAGTCCCACACTGAATGGAGCAGTATACTCCATCCAGCATGCGTTAAAGCACTTCCCAGCGACAAAAAAAAATAAAGTTGGCTCGCTTTCACCATAGACCATAAGGTAGGATCCCATAGTCAAGCATTAACTGGTTAGCAATAAAAAAAATAATTAAACGAAGAGAACACATTCAGTAAACTTCATTTTATATTACACTTGTTACCTTTGAGTAACTAACATAAATAAATAGAATTGTGACCGTCTATGATATATGTGTGATTCGGGTCGAAATGGACCCAGATGTTTGTGGATTTAACTAGCTACGCTGATCCTAGCCTTCTATTTAATAAGACTTTATATAGGAATGATGCGAACGCGGATCGAAAAATAGACCAACAAGGTATCGCAGTAGTATCCAAAAACCGGGAAAAAACGCAGAGGCAGACCAATAAATTGACGATCTGCCTAAAGGTTGGCAAAGATTGGCAACAGGGCGAAACAAATGGAGAGATCTAGCGGAGGCCTATGTCCATGACAGCCTGAGCCAATGCTGAAAAAAAAAGAAACATTATATTATGCTAATAAATATATAGATAGGTTAGATAAAAAAATATATGTAGGTTAAAGTAATTTTAAGTTTATATCGGTCAGAGAATAAAGTCTTTTTTTACTTTTATAAAGAACTAGCATTATAAAGGGTAGCAGTATCGAATTCCTCTCATCCACTCACCTTCAGAATCTCCCTGAGGTTTCTTCCACAATGGCAATACGACCTTCCTTTCGCACATCCGAATAACAAGGGAACGATAGAAAACGATGTACTCCAATTAATAATGCAAGGAGCGACTAGAAATGAACGATAATAATTTAAATATTCGCATATGATTTCCACAGATGTAATTAACTAAACAACGATAACAAAAATAAAAATTTTAACAAATAAAGAACCGCCTTCAAAACTTATAAATACATTAATATGCTCTAAAAAGTAAGAAATAATTGCGTATTCTTTTATAGTGTTCTTCGTATTGTTATATTGGGAGTCGGTGTCCGCCAAGGAAGATGTTCCCCAGGTGTCCACTTGGCAGCTCTCGCGTCTCTCCCACCTATAGCTTTATATGTAGGCACCTCGGCTGATCGTTAGATAGAAGCGGTAGATATTAAAATAGCTTGCTATTGCATTACATACCTAATTTTATTTGCTTTGCTTACAAAACTTTGTACTACATAGAACAACCACAAGAGCCTGAAAACAAAGCTCATCGCAATCAAACTTTGGGGTCACGTAAAACCCGATGCGGTTATCGTAATGTTCGCATACATTGCCCCTTTTGCACCATTGTATAGAGATGCGGGGGGAACATAGCGAGCAATATAATGGGATGCGATGTTGTAGCCTTTGTAAGCGGGAACTATCTCGTTATGACTATGTCAAGTTTGTCGACCGCAGCAGCGTTGTTTCTATTTGCAAAACTTTGTGGTTATAATGGATATAGCAAATATGGCTTGCATTAATTTGAGTATTAGTGTAACAATGTTTACTCTTTACACATTTTGATTTTCAATCAAATTAAAATAAAGTATGTAAAACTTCTGAACGAGGCACATTGTAGTGCACTCAAACACTTACTTGCTTATTATTTTCAGTGAAACTTTATCGCAGTCCGATTATTAATATGTTCGTTAGCAAGTAATAAACCCATTATTGAAAGTTTCCTTTGTTCTAACTAAAATGAGATCACATTAAGAACTCATTTTGCGAGCAAAGGCTATTTGTAAAAAAATGGTACATTTTTGAACTTTTTATGTAACCGGGAAAAGTGTAAAAGTAAATTAGAAAAATGGTGATAAATTAAAAGTTTATACCCGAGTCTAGGCATACTGAGAATGTTTTTATCGATGGTCTCCTGGGTTAGTACCCGCCATTCCTCAACTTCGTCGATTCGCAGTTCACCGACGTTTGCAGGAGCTGGAATTCTGGACTTAACTTTTCTTTTCAGCAAGTCCCCTATTGGGTTCGTATCTGGTGATCTCGCCGGCCACTCCATTTCAGTGATATTCATATCATTAACATATGCTTGAGTTACGCGAGCGGTATGCGGCCGAGCATTATCCTGTATATATAACAAATAATTTATTGAAATTACAAATGACGAATTGTAAATAAAAAAGCCACGTATTTTTTGTGTCAATATAAGAAAACTATTAATTAAGTAATGTTTTGAATCAAAAATTTGGCAAATTAAAATGCCACAAGTTATTTGTAAATATTAAAATTCCCTACCTTCAAACGAATTAACATTAAAAACGCTGCACATCTTCGTGACGCTAATCACGCGATTCAAACATAAAAATTTACCCTCATGCGCCTAAAGAAGTTTCACTTCAATTAGAACTTACATAAATACAAACCACATTATATATTATTGTACATTCTAATAAATAAATAAATAAAATAAGTAAGAACGTAATATATTTCCAGGTGTTTTATTAAAAGTAGTTTGCATAAACTTTAATTTAGTTTAAACTCGTTACATTATAAAACAAGCACGTACATTGCTTTTCTAAGTTTTACCTTATAAAACTTTCTTTTATAGAAGCAAGCACTGTTTTGAAACTGAACTCGTTGCTAAGTTTGCAGTCACGTAAAACAGTGACGTGTTAATCGGAGGTATTGTATACTTTGCTTATTTTGTATGATTGCATGGAAGTATAGTGAGACTGTAACGAGCAATGTAGTTTAAAACGTGTACATGCGACATTCACCAGTTAGATAAATTGGTAGTGGTATAGGAAATTTATCGGTCACGGGAGCATTGTTGGTATGGCTTTGTAAGCCTCTATGGCTTTGTGGAATATGATACTGTACAGTTTTACACCACAAAAAATTTGAAAATTTGTAGTCTGCGGTAAAATTATGATTACACGTTTTATTTAGAAATTGTTTTCGTTGATTGTACGTCCTTTGATTTAGTTGTAATATTGCTAACAAATTACTTAGTATAAGAAACTGTCTATAACGTTGAGCTTTAATCTGCAAAGTTTTAAGCTAAAAGTAGACATTTTTAGGTATTTTTCCTTTTCCTGTTTCGTAAGATTAAAAAAAGGTGTAACGAAAGTTCACCTGTTTATATGTACACTTGTTTACTATCTTCCCCATGGAATGCTTACCATAGCCATAGTTCATAAGGAGATCTTACAAGGAAGGACGTTATAAACGAAAAGACGCCATTCATTAAAGGAGAAGCCAGTGAGTGAAAGAATTATTCTAGAGTTTAAATGCAGGTTTTCATTGTTCCCTATTTCTCGTGAAGCAAAAAGCCGAAAGGTATTTGAGAAGTATATATAGGTAGTTATATTTATAAAAAAATCCAATAATGACTGTTTTTGTTATTACTAGGATCGATTGTTGTTAACCCGGTTGGTAGCCCTTTTTTAAATTTATTTATCATATACTGTCGATATTTATTATTCGGCATTTTTATCCTACCAATCAATAATATTTCAAAAATTATTATATTCTTACTGATTCTATAGAATCTATGTATATTTTATATGTATACTTTCGACCACACTTTTGATCACACTAGAATTTTGACCTAAACTTATATTTATTTTGACTTATTACAATTAAATCAATGCCTATGATATATGTTCATTTTGTTCTATATTTTTATTTTTTCGTGACATATTTCGATCCGTAACTCTTTCCTGCTATTTTATTGACAGTTGTAATACACTCAATCAATAAGTCTCTGGTGTTATCATTAGGTTGGTACACTTTATGGGTCACTCTGCTGATGGTTCCTTACTATTTCGTTGCTGGGAAATGCATTTACACACCCCGACTAATGGGGTCGGAAGTCTGGAACTCCGCGAGGGTACGAACTCGCAATACCCATTAAAATCCATCAACCATGAGTGAGGACCCAGAGGTTCGTTGAGGCATTCCTCTTTGGCCCCTCGTTTGCAGTTAGCTCACAGATACTCTACAGGGGGAGGTGTTGTATGAACCTCCGCCTTCTGTTTCCTGCACCCTTTCTTCGGAGCTTGGGTGTTTCGGCGGCATTCACCTTGTCCCTTTGCCGTGACTCCTTAAGCGAGATAACAGTGTCGCAAAAGGAGGCAACCGCTCTTCAGGCCTGAGGTTCACTGATAAGTATTGCTCCTATAATACTTGCCAGTGAGAGGTCTATGCCGATCAGCGACGTCATAATGAGCCGCTGAGGTCCCCAGGCGACATATTCTGCCATCGTGTAGTGGGATGTGTCTGACGAGGCACCACACTCGTGATATCTGGTCGACGGCTCACAGCCACAGGTATTTGCCGAAGCAACCATGACGGGTAAGCACTTGTACCAACCTGTAGGAGAGCGATCCGTGCTCTCTGCTCAGCCATTTGTCCAGATTCGACCCTACAATGGCCCCGCCCGCTACTGGGGACCCTAATCCTCTTTCCATCTTTAAGTCAAGGCTCTGTTAGTTAGAACCCCGAGCCTCCTTATCTCGTCAGCGTCTGGTGATACCTCTCTGGTTTTCGCGGATGCTCTACACTGGTAAGCAGATGGTTTCTTACTGGGTTTCTATGCTATTTAATGACAGGGCCCATTTTTAGCTACTATTACTTAGTGGGATCTACTCACATTGCAATTCACGATACATGATCGAAAACCCAGCAACAATATTCTAACTATATACAGAAAATAGTCTAATATTGTTAATAAAACACTACGTTTAACTTTATCTATAAAATGAGCCTATATATATATGAAGACATAAAAGATCACCAAATTTGCTCAGCTTATTCAAAATATCTCGTAAAAATTTCTTCCGACCGAAAATGACGGAGGCAAGGGGATGTAATGTCATCTCATCACTCATGTCCCATCTTTCCCGAGGTCTGAATAATGAACATTTATAATGCTATGCGACACAATATGGACGATGGTTTTGACAGGTCAACCAAGTCAGATATATTATGATATATACGTTGATCATTTAGTCTCCTTAAATGGCATGATTACAAGGAGATATAATTACAATTGGACTGTCATTAATTCTCGCAGTGTTGTGTTAATAAAATAAGGACTTAATGTTTACTTTAAAAGTTACATAAAAATTTAAGGCCTACGAAAAGTACACATGTCAGTAGTGAAACTTCTTTGGCAAACTAATTTTTAAGTCTTGTTCATATTTATACAAATATGAAACTTTCGATTCCCGAGACTTAAAGGGATGGAACACGGAATTCCATTATCACTAAAATATTAATACAAATAATTTAGTGAAAATGAATTAGTGTCAAATGAATTGGCATAAAAATGCTGTACATTTTCGTAACGCCAATCACGCGTTTTATCCGCAAAAAAAAATTCTTACTTCAAAAAACTATTGCACAAAACTGTATTAACTGTAAAAATTATTTGAAAAGTTTCGTTCTGCCTAAACAGTGTAAATTATATAAATATTTTTATATTACCTGTTCACTAAACATATCGCAAATTCATTCACCAGAAACGAAATGAAAAATTTTAAATAAAAATGAGCTACAAGCTTTTATAAATACCTTGTTTATATCTGCAAAAGTTTTGATTGTGTGATCCAAGTTTTTGAACACTTTTTTAATCACCCCGTGGGAGGGAGGAGTCATTTAAAGATATCCGGCCTCCAAGTGTGGGCCAGATTATGTCAGCTTGTACCCACCGAAATCGCTTCGGCAATCTTCATCTGCACGCATCAGGAGGTTTCAGGATCCCACCTGAAACTTTTTTGT
Organism: Elymnias hypermnestra; assembly: GCA_015832385.1. Lineage (NCBI taxonomy): Eukaryota > Metazoa > Arthropoda > Insecta > Lepidoptera > Nymphalidae > Elymnias > Elymnias hypermnestra. The sequence continues at coordinate 317,479 of JACTOM010000068.1, read as the reverse complement.
CGTAGCCATCTGTGTACTATGCCCGTTCTAGGCAATGTTCGTGACCAAACCCTGAGACAACGCTTCTCGTCTGTCAGCTATTAGTTGCATCAGGTTGCCATCCTCTCGGGACTGTATTGATGATATAACAGCGTTGAGAAGCCCCTCGTAACCCAAAGTCTCGTTCTTAGAGCTGGCTTGATTACAATTAGGTGAAATTAATAAAAGTCAAACAATTGTTGAAGTTTTATTTTCGGTGAATATCTGAAGTATCGTTCTCAGGCATTTTATAGGATCACAAAAAGTTACTCCAATAATCATTCAGAATTTAGTCACGCTTGTAAATTCCCGAAGCACATAATTTGTCTTCTTTTTAGGTTTTGCAGTTTATTTTTATTCCCTTTCACCGAATAAGATATAAGTGTAGAAATAAACTTGTACTGAATTCACAAATTCTGTTTTTAAATAATGATTGAAGATGTACTTTACTGATCAAATTCAAATTTAATGAATTTATTAATGACATCTTCCATTTCATAGATCGTGTTACTATGGTGTTATATAAAGTATTTACACGTCATCCCATTAATAATAATTGTATTTTATATAAATTTATGAGAGTATTAAAAAAATGTGTGTGTGTGTGTACTTATGTACACGCGTTAGAAGTTAAAGTTCTTTGGGGTAACAAGATAAAAATCTCTTCAGATCAAATCAAATCAAAATATCTTTATTCACGTAGGCGTATTACAGCACTTAATAATGGTACTCAAGAACTACTTAAAATCTAAACTTACGAGGTTTCCTTCGCGTCCTGATCTGAGAAGAGCCCACAACCAATACATTTTTTTTGTTACCATCATCATTACAATATCATATTAGTATAATATATGTCGGAGAATAAGAGAGAAAGGAAGCATAAAACATAAGGGCGTGGGGTTCTCGCCGACATCGTCATTAATGGCATCCATAATTTCCATACTGTGGGCGTTGGTGGGTAATGTTGGTGCAATCAAATACTTTATTAATTAACTTAGATTATAATGGTCAATCACTTAATGTCCCCGATATCAATTTACACAAACTCATTAATAATAGCTAGAAACGTGATTGTTTCAATAGTCTGGCGGACCGTCACCTGAGAACTACCGAGAGACGCGCGCCGAACTACCACTATTGACTTTGTCCCACGCCGATAGTCAGATGGCGCCAGCGCTCCTCAAACTACGGCACTCCAACACATATTTCAATTAAAATTAGAGCTATTCGTTCACTCCCACGCTTTTCTATCTTCTAAGTGATCTTGCAATTTGTAACACGATTTTTGTATTAACTTTTTTTTTAAAAGACTTTGAATTTATTAATTGACATCTCTTAAACGTCTTGTGGGAGCTTATTATAGAAACATATATGAGTTGGTAATTTTATGCAGCTTACTATAATTTATAACAAGTTTGTTTTTGTTTCGTGAGTTAATTATGTATATTTTTATGTACATGCAACAAGTTTTGTAATATGTATACGCAGTGAATTGTCATTATGTTAACTGCCTTGAATTTGTTTCTTAGCGTCTCTCTTGGACTCATATTGTAAATCGCACGAACGGCCCTTTTCTGCAGTAGAAATATTGCATCTATATCTAATCTAATTTTTTCAAAAACTAAAATGTTGACTATAGCTAACTTCAGGGTGTCGATTATTTGTGACGGTGTGCGCGCCCATTGTAAAAATTTACTCTCATCATTTTTCCCTAACGCGCCAAAAGAACTTCAATAAGCAAATAATTTATATTTAATTATTGTATTAATCTAAAATCTTCTATTCTTATATCTTATTGCTAAATTAGCAAAAGGAACTACAACACGACATAAAAGTAAAGGCATATAACTGGACTCAAAAATTTATTTAAACTCACTTAAATATAACTAATAGAAATAGCGAACTCATCAATTTTACTTCCAAAAATAGCTGTCCTTTTACTGATGGATGACGTCGCCGCCATGACGCAGCAACGCTGATAAATATCTCTCGTCATAATTTATGGTTTTCAAACATTGTTTCATAAAAATATTTGGCTTACTATATTCGAGAAAATATTGGAGTGGAGACAGGGCAATAAATAAACGACTATAGGCACATGAAGAACTTAATAACAATAGTTTTATTTATACGCACACCTGAAATGTCAGTGATAGAATTTATGTACCCGTTCCTTGTTACTATGGAGGATTTTTTATATTGGTCTAACAAATATGATGCATAATAAAATACCTAGGTAATACTTGAGCAGAAATTATAAGGTTTTCAAATTTATAAAAATAAAAATTACAAATGACAAAGCATTAAATAGCTAATTTAAAAAGCTCGAATAATTTGATTCTCAAATAATAAATAAATCGTGAAATAATCAAAATAGTTTCTTAAAATTTATAAATAAAAATCAAACTATTCTTTATTCCAGTGGGCTCAAAAGTAAGTGAATAGTCTTTCCGTAGGTAACAACTTTACTAGTTGTACTACTACTAGTAAATAATAGATTCCACTGAGAAGAAATCGGCATGAAACTCCGTAATTACTCATTTATAATAGGCCTTTTCGTATAGCAATGGTTTTGAGATATTTCTTAATATTACGTTGAGGAAAATCCGAGACTGATTTAGCTATCCCGTTAAAAATACTTTTGTTTACCCCGATAATTGATTTTTACACCTTTATTCAAAAATGTGACGTTACAAGGTTTTTTTATTTTATAAATGTTGAAAAAAACGTGATATTTTGCATGAACTTGAAATAACTTTCATTAATTTGAACACTTGAAAATATTTTTTTGGCACTGACGTTAATTCGCCTCGTCCTTTGTGCGAAAGTAACCTGTCGGATCAATACCTAACATTTGGCAAGCTTAAATGGACTCTAACAGAAGTACTGAAGTACAAAATTTTAAGGCTGTGTACATTTTGTAAACAAAATTAAGGTCAGTACTTTTTTATATAACCCTGATTTAGTGTCATGAATAACTTTCTATGAATATAATAATCTTCAAATCCAAAATATCTTTTATTTATCCGGCTCGAAGAACCACTTGTTGTCTTCTCGGTGTTCAGAAGACGGGGCGCAGATATTCAGGCGCCGATTGTAAGAGTCGCCAAAGGAAACTGCTGTTTGCTCGTAAAATGATGTATTTCGCGATGCCAAGATGATGTTTGTTGATGAACCTACGTTGCGAAAGTGGAAGATTTTGAAAAGTGTCCGTTATGACTACAGACTGTGTTAAGGTTTTTGATCACAGATCATGTTGTGAATATGAATTCACAACAAGTAGGCTTAACAAACTCTTTTGAATTTTGGTTTTCGTTGGTGACAAATATAACGTTGATTTGGAAATTTGATTCTATCAAGAAGAAATCAACAGACAACAGATCAAATCAGCTGTATACAATACTCAACACATACTACGTTGAGATCTTCTAGTAGGTAAGGTCTGAAGGGTCAGAGCCCTGGGCGACCAGGCTCTGGTCCAAACATGGAGCAACAATCTCGGATCCCCAGTAGCGGGCATGACCACTGTGGTGGAGGATGTACCACGATCCGTCCTCGCCTGGAACAATGGCTTTCTAGGGAGCACGGGACGCTTTCCTACAGATTGGTGCAGGTTCTGACCAGGCAGGACATGGGTGCTTCGGAAAGCTCTTGCACCGAATTGGCCGGGAGGACCCGCTTGTCATCAGTGTAGTGCAGCTATCGATTCAGCGCATCACACTGTGGCAGATTGTGCGGACTGGGGATCTCAGCGTCACCTCTTGGTGGCGTTTATCGGCGGCGACCTCTCGTTGGCTACCATTTTAGGTGCGATGCTCTCCAGTGAGAGATGGTGGGCGAAAGTGGCCTTCTTTTGCGAGACGCCAGTCTCGCTAAAGGCAGCCTACGAGAGAGAGGGAGAGAGAGAGAAAGCAGTGGATGCTCCCTCCATGCAGCGACAAAAAAAAATGTATTGAGATACCTGTGTCAGAAAATCTCGCCCTCCCCAATGTATGCCAGTCGCAAAGTTATAAAAATAAAAGATTTAAACTTAAAATTAATCATTTAAAATGAAAATTTATAAGCTTATCTGTAAGCTTAGTTTTTAGAAGTTTTTGTTGTATAAAAGGTTTTGGTAATTGTTCCATTTACAATCGCATCTCGTCTGCTATAGGTCCTACAGTAGTTTTCGTCCAGAAGAACGAAAATCTTACTCCGATTTGTTAATCGCGATACGGAAATGCATGGGTCAAATAAAAAAAATATATAAATGGGCAAATGTATAATTATAATTTGCGAGCAACAAGTAAGAAAATATATGTGGTTTACAATTCACTTAATGTCCCATAAAATGATCGAAATAAGCATGACGGTAACAATTTCACAATAATTAGAGTTTTCCTGCCAAAGGAGATGTAATATATTTTCAAATATAGCTAAAATAAACGTATCAAAATACACTTGATGATCAAAAAAAAAAGCGGGGGAGAGGGTGTTAGCTACAAATTGTTCACGATTTCATACCTATAAAAATGAACTGCCTCATTGGTCTAGTGGTTAGCATGGTCGACTTCAGACATGAGGTCCTGGGTTCGACTCGGGTCGGGCCAATTTAAAATTGATATTGCGTTTTCTATTAAGTTTTTTTCAATATTAGCCCAAAGTTGGGAAGTTGGCGGTGTGCTCCAACCTCTTGCTTCGGAGAACACGTTAAGCCGACGATCCTGCGCCTAATCTCTCTTCGTTCGTGTCGGATTGCCGTCACATCGGACGATGAGTCTATGCTCCAAAAACCTTCTCTCCTATGAGAAAGGAGGCCTGTGTTCAGCAGTGGGACGTTATTTCGCTGCTACTGACCTTACCTATCAAATAAATAAAAAAATCATTAAATCATTCGAGCCGTTGGAATGGACTTGTTTATGATTTCATTTGACGGTGAGATATAATTCAAGATAAAAGCACATTAATTTACCTGTACTGGTTTCTACAAAAAAGACGCAGATTTTTTGCTTCTAGTAGGGTAATAGCCACGCCCTAAGCTTTGAAATCCTAATTAGATAGCTATATTACTATTGTATGTAAGTTTTATGAAACTTACATACAATAGTAATATAGCTACTATCTCATGTATATAATTGTCCAACAATGATGAACTGATAGCCGACGGTTACGGATTTATTTGAGTTGCACGCCGGCCGCAACCGCATCCGATATTGCTTTAGTCCACACGTAATCAGAATATACATTTTATCCTACATACACAGGCAAAGCAATCATGCGCACAGCCATCCAATAACATTATGTTTTAATCAGCGATTCTTGCTTCAACACATTTACGTAGTCTATGTTAGTGTAAACCTATTTGAAAAACTTATGTGAATTTCGATAAACATATTCCTTTTGCGACATAGACTAGCTAAGTAAGGTTTTACCCCATTCTCACGGTTGCGTTAACTATGCGAATAATAGCGTAAAGAATGGCTAGTGTTAAATAAATAAACAATTTACTATATCTTTTGTAATTGCAACCACCCAGTTTCCGCTTAAATAGAATGTCTAATGCAGTTGTTCCGACTGAGTTATTGGCGGCACGAGCTAATGGACGCGCTGTCCCACGGTACCATCTGATTTATGGGCGACGGCCATTTTAGCTTACCCGAAAGCCTTCTTTATTAAAACTAGTAATTATTTTTACTGTACCTTTGTGAAAAAAGTTTAAAAATGGGTGCGTACAAAGTACACAGGTCAGAAGTGAAAGTTCTTTGGAAAACTAATTTTTAAGTCTTGTTTTTATTTATACAAATATAAAACTATAGATTTCTAAGACTTAGATGGAAGGGAACAGGAAGATATGTTAGGCATTTAATTAAAAGTGTCAAAAATGAATACAAACAATTTATTGAAATTTCAAATGTAGAATTGTAAATAAAAATGCCATGTGGTTTTTCGTCAATATGAGAAATAATTAATTAAATTCTGTTTTTGAATTTAAAATATAGAAAAGAGAATTTATGAAATATTCATATTTTATATTTTATGAAAAATCGTATATTAAATTATTAACTGACAATGATGTTATTTGTAAATATTAAAACTACCTAACCTTCAAACGATTAGCATAATCAATGCTGCCAATCTTCGTGACGCTAATCATGCGTTTCTTCCGTAAACATTTTACCCTCATGCGTCTAGAGAAGTTTCATTTCAATAAATATTACAAAATTATAATTTATTTGTTGGATAATGCTCATCATCCCATTTAATTTATCTGACAAAACCACAGTTGAAATATGTCTAACACAGGATTCATAGCACCGCAACATAGTGACAGATATTTTACACTCTAGTAAAACAGTTTTAACACGATACCAACTCTAAAAAGTTTTGTTTAATTTTTGTTTTATATTTTATTGATATTACTGTCTATCCTTACATATTACAAAATAAAGGTTGGAAAATTAAACAGATAGATACAGTTTTAATCATTATCAAGTTTTAGGCGTTTATTTTAAGCATTTTATGAATAATTACTAAAGAAGTTAATTTAATGGCAATCGAACCCCATAAAACGAAAATATATGACATCGATTATGTCCTCAGGAATATATTTTTGGAAATTAAATATGATTACACGACATGTGGATCGTGTAATTTAAAAAAAAATGGTAGATAATCATTTTTTAATACGTACAGTATATCGTACGTACGTAATATGAGGAAATCCGTACCACTAAGTGACCGTCACATTAGTAAATTTCAATTTCAATCGCCAACTGTTTTTCAAGTTCGTAGTGAGTCATTGAATGAATGAGTTTACATCGACAGAAAAGATATATGAAGTAACCAAACAAATGAACATAAGCAATAGCTACAAATACTACACATGCATTCTTATTCGAAAAATAACGAATAAAGAACTACATACAAATATAAATCTCAGGACTAGAAATACATATCCGACTTTAAAACGTTTAAAAAGTGCAAACAATATAACTCTACGGCAATCGAGAACCAGTTATGGTCAGAAAAATATAATGTTAGAGAGTGCTAAAATATATAATAAACTTTCCAATACTATTAAGGAAACCAAAAGTATAGTAAATTTAAAAAAAAACTAAAATTTTACCTATTAAATAAATAGCTTTAACTAAAAACCTAACTAATTATTATTTGTTACATCCAGTTATGCCTCTAAAAATTTACTATTTTCTTTGTATCGTTGAAAGTGTAGAAATTTTTGTAATGTATTAGCCTTAAGTTTCCATGTAAGTGAATATTATATTCTTTATGGAAATAAATGTCTTAAACCATAAAACTAGTTTCGCATTGCCTTTGTCATCTCTGGTGGTGGTGCAAGTACTCGCTCTGATTGATCCCTCTCGAGCGAATACAGGATATTGCATTTTTTTATTTGACTGAGCCTGAACTGACAGGAGGCTTCGCTCGTGGCTAGTTACCACCCTACCAGCAAAGACGTGCCGCCACGCAAAGAGATTTGTGCTTCAGTATGTTGCTGTGTAGAAACCAGTTGACGAAATATCGCCTCTTACCAGATTAGCGTGCTTCCATCTTAGACTGTATCATCACTTACCATCAGCAGCAGCAAAAATAAATAAATAATCAAAACTGTCAGCAGCAAAAATAAATAATCTTTTTGTATACAATTAACTATGATAACATTATATCGAACCTTAACATTAACACAGAAAAAATAAAAGTAATTAAAAAGCGCCATCAGAAGCAAATGGATGGGTACCCATAAGGCTGGCAGCGTTACCTCTTTGGACAGCGATACTTATACGCTGTCCGAAGTACCACCCGGCCTTAGGATCACGGGTGACATCATCTTTTTGTATTATATTTTATATGTGTAAACTAAAAAAATAATATCTTTCAATTTGGTAGACAAAATATTTAATTAATTTCAAAGCCTAAATCATCTACACGACTTAGTAAATAGGAGGCATAAACTATGTACATTAGCGTGGTACAATTGCCTGTTAAAATCGATTTTTTTATCACTAAATTAAATTTTATATGTTATATATAATTTCAGTTAACTAATCCTCTTGCAAAGGAAAATTTCGCAAACATCCTGTATATGTACATATACACCGCAATAAGTCAGATCGTTATCTGGAACAAGGCATCGTTATGCTTGTATAAAATAATTATATGTTTTATTTGATATTTTATGGGCTGAAATACACGTTTAAGTTATTCATAATTTTGTCTAAAAGTTATCATTCGTACATATTATTTTAAAATAAACATGAACTGGCATCGTCTACTGATTTTAATATTTAATGAATACAAGAATTTTGTTTTAAAATGTTTATTCCTAGAGATGTAACCGTTAAGGATTCTCTTTGAGACAAATTTCTCTTTGAGCTACAATTTACATGTCTACTTTATAAACAAGTAGAGAAATTTTTCTGCAATACTAATGTGAAGTAGGTTTTCCTAAACGAGAAAATATATTAGCAAATTCCCTTTAAATTTGTACTATTCACAGCAAATACTAAGTAACCACCCCGGCTTCGCAATTAAATAAAATATCATTATATATAGGGTTCAATTCTTGGGGCTACATTGTTTGGAATAATTATCAATGATATAACTACTTGCTTCAAATATTGTCAGTTTCAACTTTATGCGGATGACCTCAAAATTTATCCAAATATAAAAGACATTAATGATTCCATCAATATGCAAAGAGACTTAGATAGAGAGTCTATCTAAGTCTCTTTATATCTATTTGGTGTAATAATAATGTTGTGAAATTGAATCATTTAAAATGTTACAGTATCACGTTTAGTCGAAAGGTTAGGAATTTTAAGTTTGATTATAATATAAATGGCAATATATTAATAGATGTAAAAAATATAGTTGACCTTGGGATTAAATTAAATACTAAACTAAGTTTCACATCACACATCCAAGGAATTTAAAAAATCATCGACAAAAATAACCCTTTTTAACCATTGCACAAGTGAGTTCATCTAAGTTTGAAAAAATATTGTAGTATATAAAATTAAAAGAAGACTAGGTACTTAATACGTTTATTTATCCATGACAACTCAAAATGGCGGCAATATTTAAAATTGGCATGACAATGACGTATGAAATGTCGAACGTGACTTAGATGACTGTTCGCGTGCGCGGCGTCTGCTCCAGTGTGGCCAGCTAGCAACCAGTGTGGCCAGATACAAACTGGGGTGGCCCTCTACAAATCGGTGTGACGTTTCTAACAATATTGTATATATTGTAGTATAATAGAGGTCATGGGTTTGAATCCCGACTATGCAAATTTAGGATATTGAATTTTATAATTTGTCTGAGACTTGATTGGTGGGAGACTTTGGCTGTGCTAGTTATCACTCTATAAGAGATAGATCATAAAATAACACATAAACCCTTACCCTTACAGTACTCGAAATAACCGTTGTGTTTATTTTGGAACATTTCAGCGAAAACTGATTACAAAAAGTAGGTATATCTTTGTCGAACACACTTACCATTCTATTGTGTAAAGATTAGAACTTGATTTTAGCTCTACTCATTTGAAATACGAATAAAGCCTAATATATTCTTTGAAACCCTTGCTGGTGCAATGGTGCAATGGTGCAAGTATTGGCTTTGCTAGCAGAGCAAGGCAAATTTCGGAAAATGCATTTTCATATTTGCCTGAGTCTGGAGTAAAGGAAAGCTTCCGTCGTAACAAGAAAAATTGCGTTTCGATGTTATTTTGTGTAGAAACCATAAGATATGTAAATCACCTCTTACCAGATTAGCACTCCATCTAAGACCGTATCATGATTACATTCAAGCGCTAACCTGTCAGCAATAAAGATAAATACCAGCCCACTATATTTGCATAGATTAATTCCATTATGCGCTAGCTTATATCTTTCATGGATGTCCTTAACGTTTTCAATTTCAGTAAACTAATCTGTGGCGGAAACTTTTAAGTATTCCTGGACGCAGTTTCGAATAATTTATATCGTTAAAATATAGGTGTATGAATCTAATTTCTCCAAGAGCGTACATTTTATACGTAACTGATTTATTCCGCCGCTTATTAAAAACTTTTGTGTTATATTTTGTAATGTTAACGCTGTAAATTTCTTTTTTGTTCATTAGATTGACACCTTTCAAGAGAAAATTATATGAAACTTTAGAGATAATAAACTAAGGATGGACTTTGGAAATATAATGTGTAATTCCCCTTTGAAGACGTAGTTATTTTTAAAACGCTTGATATTAATATATCTTTTTCAAATATTTATTATTTAATTAAATATAAGTAATAACAGTGTTTTTTAGACATTATAGAGGGATGTTGATGGAAATATCAAGTAAAAAGTTTAAAGAGTCTCAGGAGTTCGTACTAGGTTTAGGATTTGACTTTATATTTTTATATTACTAGTTTTTAGGAGATGATATTTGTGTGATGAAATATAATACTACAAACGTGTTATATTTAAAAAGTTAAGTTCAATCAGTAGAATCTTTGAAATTATAATAATCTCTCCGTACAATTCAAATTAATGACGTTATTTTATCGTTTATATAAATAATTATATATAAGGAGTAATATTAGTTCTCTTAATTGAAGTAATTCTAAATGTCCCAACATTTACGAGTGCTAGTCAATGATTTACAATTGGGTCCTTTATTACAGAAATATTCATAATAATAAATAATTATTGTTAAAAAATATTCTAAACTGGATATTGTTAAGATTTTTTTATTTATTTTTGGCCATTTCATAATCCTCGTATCAACATTGAAGTAAAAGTCTTCTAACAAAGAGCTGCTTTTAAATGGCCTGCGTGAGTTTTAAAAATTCTGTTTCCAACGTTACAAAGAAAATCTCTTTAAGAAAAGTTTTCCTTTGATATAGGATTTATCACTCTAGTATGAGATCTTTTAAATATTTTATATTGTAGAAGTCCCTGATCTTAATTAAAGCATTGGATACGTATAAATACCATTCTTTAATCATTGTTAAAATCATTCGAATACTCATTTATATCAATAAGGTAAAGTAAGTAGTAGCCTATTAACGAACCAAAGTAGGGCATAGACCTCACTCATGGAGAGGGTTTTTAAAGCGGAGACCAATCAGGCTGTTACAATGCGGGTTGACAGGATACAGTATTGCTTCAGTGACATGTAATTTCTTCACAAAATTTTCCTTTACCGGAAACCACAATGATGAATTTTAAATAACAATTAGGCATGTACGTGTTACAAAGAGAACTTAGTGGTGACTGCCGAGAATTAGAAACCGTAAATGGGATGTACGGATCAGGTCTTTTCTTTACGGTGCATAACTGAAAAATGTTTGGCTAAACACCAAAAAGTTTATTGCGCTTTCGTAGATTTAGAAAAGGCCTATGATCGAGTGGTCAGAAATGAGCTGTAGTCAACGTTATCTACGTATGGGGTGAGCGGTAATCTGATTCAAGCATTGAAGAGTCTCTATAAGTGTAGTGGCTAAAATTGAGAAAGGTATGCTTAGATGGTTTGGGCATGAAGAGAGAATGAATGAAAGGAGACTGACAAAAAGGATTTATGAGTCAAGAGTGAATGCGAAAGTTGGAAGGGGAAGACCAAGGCGAACGTTCCTAGACCAAATCCAGAATATTTTAAGTAACGGCCAGGTCAAGAGTACTCTAAACCGACGAACTTGTATGAAAGGTTCAATGAGAGTAAAAAAAGTGGCAAGTGGAAGGATGTTGTCTCTGCCTATCCCTATGAGAATGAGGCGTGATGCTATGTATGTATGTAAATAATATCTAAGTAATTCAGCGTACATTTATTATTTCCAGTGTATAATGTCGTATAGAATTGATAAGATAGTTATTTTAATATATTCATTCCGTAGAAAAGTTGTCTTATAAAATTAAGAAATAAATGTTTAAGTATTTTTTATTACGTTGACTGTTTTAAAAATCAAGGCGAACAAAAATAAAATTTTAATAACACCAAGTAATATAAGAGAATTTCTACGCTATCTCCTTTAAACTTTTAACGCGAGCTTTCAGTTGATGGCCCCGTAAAATTAACGATTATTAATTTCCTAAATTTAATTAATGAATGAATATTTGATAAAACTGTATTAATATTAAGAAATTGTAAAACAATCACAAGATAAAGATGTAACTGAATTTGAGCGGATGATAAAAAGTATTTTCTTAAGAAATAAAGCTAAAAAATGCGTGAGCTAAATTACTTTTTTTTGATATTATAGTGATAATTTATTTAATATATAAGTTTTGAAGAAAATGGATTGGTCAGAACAAGGACTTAATATAAACGGCGAAAAGCTGTCTAACCTTCGTTTTGCTGACCATATAGTATTGTTTGCTAAGAACCCAGAAAACTGCAGCATATGCTTCAACAATTAGCAGATAACAGCGGAACCGTAGGCCGAGTAATTACCGTATCTAGAACGAAAGTTCTTACAAATTCGTCGAAATCCATCATATTGTTAAACGGTAGTTGCTTAGAGTATGTCGAAGAATATATATATATATATATATATATATCTAGGTCAAATTATTTCAGCTGAAACCGATACCTCGAAAGACATACAACGAAGAATAACACTTGGAATAAGTTCAGGCCCTTAAAGGAGGTACTGAGAAATGAAGACACATCAATGGAACACAAAAAAAAGTTATCGACGTCTGCTTACTACCTTGTTTAACTTATGGTTGTCAAACATGGGCCCTGTCAGAACAAAATATAAATAAAATTAGAATTTGTCAAAATAATATAGAAAGAAGTATTATGGGTAGAAAGAAGTATTATAAAACGTAAAGACAGAATAAGATTGGAAAGTATAAAAAGTAAAACAAAACTAGTAAACGTTGTTAAGACCATAAAGAAACAAAAGTGGACATGGACTGTGCATAGGATAAGGAATAAAGCGAATAAGTAATAACTGCCTCATTGGCCTAGTGGTTAGCATGTTCGACTACAGACATGAGGTCCTGAGATCGAGTCCCGGGTCGGGCCAATTCAAAAATTAATATTGACTTTTCTAATAAGATTTTCTCAATATTTGCCCGAAGTTGGGAAATTGGCGGTGTGATCCACCCCCGTGCCTCGGATAGCACGTTAAGCCGTCGGTCCTGCGTCTCTCCGGTCGTGTCAGATTTCCGTCACATCGGACTATGAGAGTGAAGGAATAGAGAGTACACTTGTATACTATGCCTGCTAATACGCACTGGAGCAGCGTAGTGGGTCTATGCTTTAAAAACCCTCGCTCCTCGGAGTGAGGAGGCTTGTGCCCAGCAGTGGGACGTTAATGGGCTGCTACTTACTTTTTACTTACTTAAAGCGAATAAGTGGAGAAAAATCGCTAGTGAATGGTGTCCAAGATATAAAAAGAGAAAAAGATGAGGGCCACATAAGCGCTGGAAAGATGACCTAATCGAAATAGCGGAACTACTGTGGACGAGATTAGCTCACGCTGGATCTGGATGGAAGTTTCTGGGAGAAGCCTATGTCAATAGCCAAGTTGGCGAAGAACAGCCATGGGTTGTTAATATATTATTTAATAAATTATATTAAACTAATAGCATAAGCATTAGATACAAGTAGGTTAAGTAAATTGTAAATCTGCAACAATAAAGGCTTTATTTATTTATTTTATAACTTAAAAGTAATAATAAAATAAGGGAAATTTTAAATAATTTCAGTATATTCTGATTTTGTAATGCGCTGTTTTTGCCACGTCCTGACATGGCTTCGCGTGTGGTTAATGAATTAAATATATAAAGGACGGAATATAAAATAGATTTTAACATATATATCAAGAGCCAAAGTAACATTCGGATATTAGATTCGTCAATTTAGAATAATTGATGGAATCACAAACAATTGGAGTTTATTTTGTGAATCGAGGCAGCAATTAAAATGTTACGCTCAATTACGTGCCGAACGAAAATCAGACGTGAAACAAACTTTGTGACTCAAAGGGGCGTATGTAATGCACATTCCGGTTCAATGGAAATTAAAGGTGAACTTAGTTAAAATATAGTGTCAAATGAGGGCTTAACTTCAACGGCAACAATTAAATTACTGTCTTAATAAACAAGCACCTTTTCATCTCAATGTACAATCGCTCGGTAGTTTAGTAGCGTTAATAGCTAAGTACAGTATGTTTCGCTGACAAAATTTTAATAATATTAACAGCATATTAGTTACACAGAATAATATTACAATAGAGAATCAAAAAAAGCGAAACCGCACTTTAGTATTTTATGTTCTGGCTGGCTGGTAATGTGCAAAATGTTGGACAACGCGCAAGCAAGAAGAACAGAATATGCACTGCACAAAAAACACAGCGCCATTCGAGAAAGGATTATTTTCATAGCATTATGTGTTACGGCATACTGTTATGGGGGAAGGCGGCGGACATTGAAACTATCTTCATTTTACAAAAGAGAGCAATACGTGCCATATACCAATTGGGATCTCGCGTTTCATTAAGAGAAAAATTCAAAGAAATATCTATTCTCACAGTACCGTCGCAATATATATTAAATAACATTTTATACATCCGTGATAATATTCATTTATACAGCAAAAGGAGCGAAACACATAATTTTAATACAAGAAATAAACACAAACTTGTAATGCCATATTTTAGAGTAAAAAAGGTTCAGAAGTCATTTGTCGGGTTGAGCATACGCATATTTAATAAGATACCTGAATCACTTCTGGGTTTGTCTCCACATAGTTTTAAGAAGTATGTTAAAAATGTCCTAATAAAAAANAATACATATACTCGTACATACAAATAAAGACAATAAATATATACGCATATACAAATTATTATATACATATATACAAATAAATAAATACATACATCTGTAATTCCATTTATTCATCCTTATGTTAATCTTGCAAGTCAATATCACTTCGGAAGTGACAAATAATGTTCCGTTACACACTTCTTAAAATTGGAGATACTCTGGAACTGCCGAATTTTCACAGGGAGCGCGTTCCATAAGTTGATTGCACTAATCGTGAATAATTTGTAGAAAAAAAATGTTTTGCAGTGTTTCGACTTAAGTGCAAGCTCCTCGACACGACGTACGTTGAGAGTATCAATCCGACGAAATATTAGTTCTCTTAATTGAAGTAATTCTAAATGTCCCAACATTTACGAGTGCTAGTCAATGATTTACAATTGGGTTTTTTATTACAGCGAAATATTCATAATAATAAATAATTATTGTTAAAAAATATTCTCAACTGGATATATGTTAAGATTTTTTTATTTATTTTTGGCCATTTTATAATCCTCGTATCAACATTGAAGTAAAGGTCTTCTAACAAAGAGCCGCTTTTAAATGGCCTGCGTGAGTTTTAAAAATTCTGTTTCCAACGTTACAAAGGAAATCTCTTTAAGAAAAATTTTCCTTTGATATAGGATTTATCACTCTAGTATGAGATCTTTTCAATATTTTATATTGAAGAAGTCCCTGATCTTAATTAAAGCATTGGATACGTATAAATAACGTTCTATAATCGTTGTTAAAATCATTCGAATACTCACTTACATCAATGAGGTAAAGTAAGTAGCAGTCTATTAACGACTCAAAGAAGGGCATAGACCTTCTCACTCATAGAGAGGGTTTTTAAAGCGGAGACCAATCAGGCTGTTACAATGCGGGTTGACAGGACACAAATAACTGTATTGCTTCAGTGATATGTAGGTTTCTTCACGAAATTTTCCTTTACCGTAAACCACAGTGATGAGTTTTAAATAATAATTTGGCATGTACGTGTTACAAAGAGAACTTAGTGGTGCCTGCCCAGAATTAGAAACCGTAACTCTCAACAAGAATCCATATAACATGATGTAAAACATAATAATGATGTAACTAAGAAACCCGTTCTCATTTTCATCATTATTATATCGTTATTAATATCTAAGTAATTCAGCGTACATTTATTACTTCCAGAGTATAATGTCGTATAGAATTCTCTTCTCTTTAAACTTTTTACGCGAGCTTTCAATTGATGGCACCACAGAATTAACGATTATTAATTTGCTAAATTTAATTAATGAATGAATAATTGATAAAGCTGTATTAATATTAAGAAATTGTAAAACAATCACAAGATAAAGATGTAACTGAATTTGAGCGGATGATAAAAAGAATTTTATTAAAAAATAAAGCTAAAAAACGCGTGAGCTAAATTACTTTATTTTGATATTATAGTGATAATTTATTGAACATATAAGTTTTTAAGAAAATGGATCGGTCAGAATAAGGACTTAATATAAACGGCGAAAAGCTGTCTAACCTTCGTTTTGCTGGCCATATAGTATTGTATGCTAAGAACCCAGAAAAACTGCAGCATATGCTCCAACAATTAGTAGATAACAGCGGAACCGTAGGCCTAGTAATTACCGTATCTAAAACAAAAGTTCTGACAAATTCATCGAAATCCATCGACGTCTGCTTAATTATGGCTGTGAAACATGGGCCCTGTCAGAACAAAATATAAATAAAATAAGAATTTGTCAAAATAATATACTAGAAGTATTATGGGAGTAAAACGTAAAGACAGAATAAGATTGGAAAGTATAAAAAGTAAAACAAAACTAATAAAAGTTGTTTAGACCATAAAGAAACAAAAGTGGACATGGACTGGGCATATGATAAGGAATAAAGCGAATAAGTGGAGAAAAATCGCTACTGGTGTCCAAGATATAGAAAAAGATGAGGGCCATATAAGCGCTGGAAAGACGACCTAATCGAAATAGTAACTGTGGACGAGATTAGTGTGGACGAGAAGAGACTATGGATAAGTTTCTGGGGGAGGCCTATGTCAATAGACAAGTTGGCGAAGAGCAGCCATGCGTTGTTAACGCACTATTTATTAAATTGATAGTATAAGCATTAGATATAAGTAGATTAAGTTAATTGTAAATCTGCAACAATAAAGGCTATATTTATTTATTTTATAACTTAAAAGTAATAATAAAATGAGGGAAATTTTAAATAATTCAGTATATTCTGATTTTGTAATGCGCTGTTTTTGCCACGTCCTGACATGGCTTCGCTTGTGGTTAATGAATTTAATATATAAAGGATGGAATATAAAATAGATTGTAACATATATATCAAGAGCCAAAGTAACATTCGGATATTAGATTCGTCAATTTAGAACAATTGATGGAATCACAAACAATTGGAGTTTATTTTGTGAATCGAGGCATCAATTAAAATGTTACGCTCAATTACGTGCCGAACGAAAATCAGACGTGAAACAAACTTTGTGACTCAAAGGGGCGTATGTAATGCACATTCCGGTTCAATGGAAATTAAAGGTGAACTTAGTTAAAATATAGTGTCAAATGAGGGCTTTACTTCAACGGCAATAATTAAATTACTGTCTTAATAAACAAGCACCTTTTCATCTCAATGTACAATCGCTCGGTAGCTTAGTACCGTTAATAGCTAAGTACAGTATGTTTCGCTGACAAAATTTTAATAATATTAACAGCATATTCGTTACACGGAATAAAATTACAATCAAGAATCAAAAAAAGCGAAACCGTACTTTAGTAAAATTATGTTCAGGTTGGCTGGCTGGTAATGTGCAAAATCTTGGACAACGCGCAAGCAAGAAGAACAGAAGGTGCACTGCACAGAAAAACACAGCGCCTTTCGAGAAAGGATTGGGACCAATATGACTATGTACTCGTAATTGGAACATTTAAAGTGGCGCCAAATCCGGAAAAAGCTGAGAAAGTAGATTGCATTGGTTTGGACACATAATGAGCTAAAATGAAGGCTTGTCTGCATTAAAAATAATTAAAAGGAAATTGAGAACCGCTTAAAAAGATATAAGGACAACGAATAACTGCCCAGAAATGGCATTCGATAGTAGCGAATGGCATAAACATACCAGGAGAGCTGGCCCAATCTGACATGGGTCGTAGGCGAGGCTATACAGATATATAGACAGATCACTTCAAAATCTATCCGAGAACTTAAGAAATAAAAATTAAATTGCCGTAAATTCTAGTAGGCTACGTAAAATTGACAAGTCAATCAAGGGTAACTGTATACATTTCTTTGAGTTTCTGGGAGCTTTCCCAGAAGAGGTTACAAAGATGTCTCTGAGTATATTTGAAACTTTTATTAAAAGAAAGCTAATTGAGGAATTATTGTTTAATTTGAAGGAATACTTGGAAAACAATAAAAACGTGGGAGTCAAAGAATTACTATACTATATAAGTGACTGAGTTTGTTGTGGGCTCTTCTCAGATTAGGGCGCGAAGAAACCCTCGTAGCTTTAGACTGTCATTCTTTAATGTTATCACTAGTCGTTCATTTAAATAATATAGGGAAAAAAAGATATTTGACGATTGAAAAGTGCTGTTTAGGCCTACTTGAATAAAGATATTTTGACTTTGACTTTGAAAGAGTTAAAGGAGACAGGTTTCCATACCCTGTTCATAAAGCTTCTTTTTTTTAATAAAGTTATTGCGTGATGGATATCTCTTATATATACATATAAGAAATATCTATCTATCAGGTATCTATTGACTCATCACGATATCTCTGGAAGCATAAGGCGTAGAGACTTAAAATTTGGTAGGAATACTCCTTTTGCCGAGAGGTCAGCTAAGAAAGGATTTTACGAAAGTCCACCCGCGAGGGGGATTGCGAGGGTGTTATACGTAATACTTTCTTATTTGTAAAACAATTTGCCTAAATTAATGAAAATGCTACCCAAAAAACATCCCACGCCGACGAAGTCGCGGGTACAGCTAGTATTTTATAAGTGAGAAGCTCTGATCCTAGCAAAGGCGTAACAAAGAGTTTAACTCAAGGCAATGGGGTCCTTTTTTATAAAAATCGCTTTAACATTCGCAGAATATGGTACATACACATAGTCATATATTGGATGTTATTGGACCAGATATATATATTTTAAAGTGTTGTTAAATTATGATTAGAAAATTCTTCTTTTAATATAAAATGTAATGTCTTTTTTTAATGCTTAAATTGCTCAAAAACATCACGTTCCTTTCAAGCTTGCCGAAAGCTCATCAATAATGAAATCTGTTTTTCAAGTATATGTAAAAAAGTCAACGACTTTGTAGATAATTATCAATTCTAATTAACTCTGTAACTCAGCAACTAAAAATAATAGTAGGTTTGCGTGTACGTTACAATTTGTCTAACGAAAACAGTTTATACTGAACAATATAATTACAAATCGGTGAGATTAGATTACATTTCTAAATCATTATGTTACGCCCAAAATTTTAATGGTATAACCTGTTTTGAATGTCATTTATGAATTTTATAAGCTTGCCTTGATTTTTATCTATTCCTTGTAAACATAAATGAAGAAAGTTATATCCAACTTAATCTAATCAAAAATTTTCTACACAGCTATTATCGACTGTATTTTTAAGACTACTTTACGTGGTTTATTATACTATAAATGAATAACAAAAGCACTGATACGTAATCTTCAAAACCTCTTTATGATTGATTTGAAAAATAAAATGTCACCTTTTGGAATGTTAAGGATCAGAATGTAAGGATATTCCAATATTTCCATGGGACCAGGAACTACGCAGGCGACCTCACATGAAATCATTTTACAATATAGCCTTTATTACAAAATTCTTGTCAAGAATCACGGGTTCACATCCTGCGCAGAAAACGCTTATGTGCTTAAATGTTGTTCAAAAGTCATTACTATGCCCTGTGGTGACGGAAAAACTCGTAATACCATCAGCATACCCCAGATGTAATTCTAGGATATATGTAGCCTGAAAACTTTAAGCGAAGCAAACTGGTGGGTCTCTGGTCTAAAAACCCTTACAATACAATTTTACAGGAATATTTACAGTTTCATATCTATATACGTTGGAATTTTTAATAAAGTGCCAGAAATAAGAACATAATTTCATCATAAATTGGGAGTCAATACTTTAGAAAAGCTTATAATACTAAAATCACGTCATTTAATTTAAATAGATAATCTCCCGAGTGGTTTACAAACTGTTTAATTGCAATTTACCAAATTACAAATCCTAAACTCAAATACATAAATTTACTACGTGAGCTGGTTCTATAATCAGCCTCAAACTTCTTCGAATAATAATGCACTATTTCAGTGGAATAATTCAGTTTGGATTTAGATGCTAAATGAAACGTTCTAGTTTTGTAACTCCCGAAACGAATGTTTCAAACTAATGCAGAACTACATCAGTTTTTGTTCTCATGAGAATCTATTTTTATTCAGTATTGTGTTTTAATTGATTACTGTAATAGCACAGTTGATTTGACTATCATCAAAAAAGTGATTCATTGGCAATTAAGGCGACCATTTAGTACCCTATATTCCCACGGGATCGGAAATTATGGGTACGGAATAAATATCCTTTTAAGTTTAAAAATATTCCGCAGTGATCTATTTTCTAGCGTTGACTCACTGTAACCCTTTTTATGGTAATCAAAATCGATCTCTCCCTCTTATCTCATCACATAAGTGTGATGCAGACGAATTCAGGCTCTTACACAGTGAATACTGTAATATGGAAAAGTACTACAATACAACAAGGCTTCATTTTTATTTACATTTATAAATAAGTATGCCTGTCAAGTTACTGAAATTTAGTAGTTAGGTACGCGTTTTTTACGTATTTCTCAGGAGGACTCGCTTCAAATATATAGTCACTTTTCATTAACCAATTTCGCAGTCAAATAAAAGACAAAGAAATGCTAATAAAATATGCATAAGCCTGCTTTGGATGAATATTTACACAATCCAATCAAAATTTTTGTTGAAGAAAGCAGAATTCAGGATATACTTTATTGTCTATCTTTATAGTATCTAATAAGGTTACTCAAATAAGCATATTTGACTTTGTGAAATCTCAAAATGTCATTTGGTAAATTTGTTTAACCAATGACACAATAACTATCAAAGAAAGTTATCCTTATAATATAATCTTTCTTTATTGTTATTCAAATAATAAGCCACAGATGAGGGTTGTTATAATTTAATAAGATAAATCTCTATGTATATAACACAGCGAATTTAAATTAAGCTCTCATACTCTTCTAATGAAAACCTCGGGTAATTTCAAAGTAAGACTTCAAAGCTTTCAGACAATCGACCAAGATAACAAAGTCAATGTTATACACTTCCAATAGATAGTTATCTGCCAGCTTCGGGCCGTGCTGGCAGTCAACTTTTACAACCCAACCCTTGATGTTATGTTAATTTAATGTTCATTGGTAAACATTCGTTCGATTAAAAAATCGTTGCTGATTAATATGCTGCAATTGAGGCAAACAATTTCAAGGACAATATAGAATTTTAAATTAGTTCCTACACAATCTGTAACGATCTGTATAAAGTCACATTAAAAGCCTTTAAAACTTTTAGCTAAGCTTTAATAGATCAAATATTGTATCAACATCAAGTGTCATCCACTAGAAGTATTAAACTTATAATAATAATTAGATAAAAAATAGCTTATTAACAATTGAAAATATTAAAATAACAATTGGGTAAGGTTGAAAGATAGCCTTGGTATATATGCCGCTGATACGTTCCTATTCGAATTTAGATACGTATAATATGTTGAGATTATCAAGAGGTAAATTATCTCTTACCTTAGCGCAATATCATCTCAGATTTTAATATAATTTTATCTCAGGAGGGGTCACAATCAATACAAGGGGAAACACATATAACAAAAGGTTTAATAAAAGAAATAATTATGGAATAACCAAAACAAATAATTTGAAATTACAGACAGTTTGTCATCAAAGACAAATTATATAAATCATTAAAATACATTATAAACATTGTTTATTTATTTGTTTATTATTTGGGAAACAAACAATTATTATACAACTTAAAAACTACATTACAACTAACATATACATAGCTATATTATATTAAAAGATTATAATAGAGTGATTTCATGTAAAATTCAATGTATATAAGAGACAATTAAAAAGAATGAGCAAAAAGTTTAAAACAAAAACTTTATATTAAACATTGATATAGTCGGTCATTAAGTATATTCATTTTATCGTGCATGATATCGACATAGTTATCATTTTCATTATAAGTGTGACATGATCGATAAATGAATGTATTTTTGGCATACTTGGTACAAAGGTGCTGGTTCCAAAAACAATGATTGGTGCCTTACATTAGTGTTCCTGGGACTTGAAATAAATATTTCTCATGAGGAATTTAGAGTCAACTAAGTTATGTAAAATTTTAAGCAAAAATATTTGTCTATTCTATTTCGGTTTGCACAAGCACCACTTATGCAATAATTAATATTTTTTATATTTTAACAAACTAACGTTTACGTAACGTAATAACTGATTTCGTTTTGCACAGCAAGAAAGTGATTCATCATCCATATTTATTAATAAACAAGGCGCCTCATAGTCCAGCCAAATCTTCAATTGTTAAGGAATAAATGTTTTATTAATTACTTTATACTATAGAGGATTGTCTTGGTATTTCATAAAAAATTCTAGTAAGTTTGGATTTATGTTTCTTTACCATGGTGGAACATATACAGTAGATATAAATTGATTATATCGCTGTTTTGGTAAATATTGTGACAATTAAAAAAAGCTAATTTTACAGGAGAGCCGTTTGAAAACTTAACAAATAATTTAAATTACTCAATGACGTAAAGCCATTTTGTAATATTACAGCGGTAAAGTAAGTAAGTAGCAGCCCATTACCGTCCCACTGCTGGGCACAGGCCTTCTCACTCCGAGGAGCGAGGGTTTTTGGAGCATAGACCCACCACGCTGATCCACTGCGGGTTGGCAGGCATAGTACACAAGTGCACTCACTATTCCTTCACTCACATAGTCCGATGTGACCGGAATCTGACACGACCGGAGAGATATCAGGCGCAGGATGAACGGCTTAGCGTGCTCTCCGAGGCACGGGGCTGGATCACACAGCCAACATCCCAACTTCGGGCAAATATTGAGAAAATCTTAATAGAAAACGCAATATCGATTTTGAATTGGCCCGACCCGGGACTCGAACCCAGGACCTCATGTCTGTAGTCGAACATGCTAACCACTAGACCAAAGAGGCAATTACAGCGGTATTTTCACCGATTTAAAAACCAATAATCAACACAAGAAATTATAGGCTGTTGTAGATTACTTGGAACAACGTAATTCAAAAAAGCTAATTTTACAGGAAACCTTTTACAAATGAAACAAAATATAAACACCATGCAATGACAACATAACATTTTGTTAAGCCACTGCGTCGTTTATGCCGATTTGAATATTACATTATTATGACATACAAAAAAAAGAACCGCCTTCAAAACAAACTATTCTAAATATATTTATATGTTCTTAAAAGTGAAAAATAATTGCGTATTCTTTATCAAGAGTCCTTCGTATTCTTATATTTGGAGTCGGCGTCACCCAAGGTAGGTGTGTCCCGCGTGTCCAAATAGTAGCTCCCACGTCGCTCGCACATTCAGCTATATNTGTAAGTAAGTAGCAGCCCATTAACGTCCCACTGCTGGGCACAGGCCTTCTCACTCCGAGGAGCGAGGGTTTTTGAGCATAGACCCACCACGCTGCTCCACTGCGGATTGGCAGACATAGTACACAAGTGCACTCTCTATTCCTTCACTCTCATAGTCCGATGTGACCGGAATCTGACACGTCCGGAGAGAGATCAGGCGCAGGACCGACGGCTTAACGTGCTCTCCGAGGCACGGGAGTGGATCACACCGCCAACTTCCCTACTTCGGGCAAATATTGAGAAAATCTTAATAGAAAACTCAATATTGATTTTTTAATTGGCCCGATCCGGTACTCGAACCCAGGACCTCATGTCTGTAGTCGAACATGCTAACCACTAGACCAATGAGGCAATAACAGCGGTATATTCGCCGATTTAAAAACAATTAATCAACACAAGAAATTATAGGCTGTTGTAGATTACTTGGAACAACGTAATTCAAAAAAGCTGATTTTACAGGAAACCTTTTACAAACGAAACAAAATATAAACACCATGCAATGACATCATAACATTTTGTTAAGCTACTGCGTCGTTTACGCCGATTTGAATATTACATTTGACATGAAAAAAAAAGAACCGCCTTCAAAACATAGTATTCAAAATATATTTATATGTTCTAAAAAGTGAAAAATAATTGCGTAATTCTTTACCAAGAGTCCTTCGTATCCTTATATTTGGAGTCGGTGTCACCCAAGGTAGGTGTTGTCCCGCGTGTCCAAATAGTAGCTCCCACGTCGCTCGCACATTCAGTTATATATGTAGATACCTACCTTGACTTAAAAAATACAAACCAATTATTAACCTCCTCCTTTGTTTGAAGTCCCTTAAAAATAAAGACAATTCTAGAGTCTGCTAGTTATGCATCGTAGATAGGATTGTCGGGTTCTTCATTCAAAATAGCGACATATAGAAAATATAACAGCAATCTAACTTAAAATTTATATCCTATAACAGTGGTTTGGCAAGAGTGGCAAGTCCATGTGACATCAACACCAGCAGAAGTAGGGGGACCAGCGCTGCTGACCTGTGCAACACCGACTGCAGTAAGAGAACATGCATCTGTCGCTGCCTGGTATAGAGACGACGCTGTCTTGTCTTCAGGCGATCACTTCTGTGAGTACTCAATCAAATATTTATTATGTATAATAGCCAGTCTGCACGACGGATTTCTATCGAGTTTATCGATATAGACAACATCCACGAGATATTGTTATATATATAACTCAGGTGTAAGAATAAATATAAAATCTGACCCTTTTCTCGTGTACTTTCTAAATTGGATGAGGTGGCAAGTTTTATACAAGCAACCTGAACCTGAAACCATAATATCTTGTAGCCGAAACTGAACCTCTAGATAAATGAGCTATTTTGCTACGGAAAAGTTATTCTTAAAATGGGTAACTATGAATTTTTGGAACTTATTTTGCTAATTATTTCCATAGAGCTCGAATGAACGAGAACACTGATACATCAAAGTATAGGCAATCTTTCTAACGTTAATCCATTATTTTACAGAAAGTCTTATGCTTTGTAATTTAATTGTAACTGTGTTATTTTCACAATTACTCGTTTACGGCATAACAAAATATTTAGCTAACCAACAAAGTCGGGCCGCCAAAAGAAAGAGATTTGTGTTCTGCTACGATGTATAGAAACTATAAGGGGTATATCGTCTCTTACTTACCATCAGGTGAGATAACAGTTAAGCGCTAAACTGTCAGCAATAAAAAAAGCTAACCAGTCGTAATTATATTGTAGAAAAATATATATATGGGTTTTTTATTAATCCCTTGTAAAACATATTGCATTTAAAATATTGGTAACTTCATTTTGCTTTCGCATTCCGATTTGGAAGCTCTCCAATTTATTCCAGGTCTATCTGACTTCCGCTGCAAATTACCCTGATTTGATTATATTCTCTTTTTTATTTGAACGCGTTTCCATTGGGATCGGTTAATTCAATTTCACGTAAAAGTTCGCAAAGCTAATTTCCGTTCGTGACAGTGTTTTAGTTCAAAATCATTTGCGCCGCAATCAGCAAAAAGGAATTGATTTCTACTTGAAGAATGTTTATACTTTTCCTCGTTCACTATCAGTTATTTAATCATTCCAAAGCATTCCAGTTAAATATTCGAAATCCAGAATTTGAACAAAAAAAAAATTAAACCATTTTTGTTAAATATAGTAATACGACAATCACATAAATAGTCAAGTAAATATGTGGCAATATTACATGAGATGTACCAATACGATGCCCTGTAAAAATTATCTCTTACTGGCGTAACGTGTAACTTTGACTATTATCCTTGTTTCAAAGGATAATAACTATTCACAGAGCCAGTTTTTGGCCAGCCAGCCAAAATGGGTTCTACCCTATCAGCGCCTTCTATTTCAAAATCGCCATTTTAGCATATCATCCATCGTTTCTTCGCACTATATGTCTTTGGACTTTATCAGTAACTATAGTCCTCCCGTGGATATTCTTAGATCAAAGTTGATAGCGCTGGGCAACTCCAAGCAATTAACTCTCAATTGCTCCGTGCTTTTTTATGAGATGGCCTTGTGGCCAACCAAATGTAATCTCTGGCAATACGCTGTGTTCGCGGACTTTACTTAGGAATAAAGTATAAGTAAATAATTTATTATATAAATAAATATAATCTTCTTTACTAGCTGGCCCAACTCTTCTGGTGGACGAGGGTTGGAAGTTGATTGTGCGGTCCATACGTGTTGATGATTCTCGCGCCCAATACTCTTGCTCAGTGCTTGACTCGCTTACTGGTGAACGGCGGCGAAGTTCTCCAATCAGCATTGACATTGCGCGTGAGTATACTCTTTTATACCAATTCTTTGTATTAATTTGCCAATATATTTGTCTCTACGTACTCTTAGAAACGGCTGGACTAATTTAGACAATGGCAGAAAGAAAAGGCTGTCTTTTACAAGGACATAGGAAATTCTGAGCACGTAAGAAAGAATACTATTTTCATTTGATTTCTGCAGATTAAACACCTTCGAAATTCTGCTTTATTTCTTAGTAAACAAATATCATGTGATAACGTTTGCACAACTTGCGTTATAAGTTTACTTAACATTTCAAGTAACTCAGAAATTCTGATTTGTAGTATATTTATTACATTCGAATTTAAAATTATCTTACTCACGGCTTTACTGAAATTATATTTATGACAATGTTTAATGTAATCTTAATAATTAATCGCTAGAGTGGTTTAAATCTCTACGAATTATACAGTATTAAAGTAATAACTTACGGAGGTAAACTTTCGTTGACATTAATTACCCATTTATTTGTTGTTTGCAGTTGCTTAGTTTGAAATTTCAGATAACAGTTTGATTCAATTGATGAATTTCTAATTATTTAATTTGACAGTTTCGTTGGGGAATGGTAAACGGTTCATTTGCATAGATGCTGAATTCGATTCCCATAGTGATAATTTTAGGAAATTGTATTTTTTTATCGGGCATGAGTAATATTGTATGTTTCAACGTGCACCTAATCCTACCTTGTCTGGATTGGTGCATGGCTTCGGTCATTACTTGCGACTTTACCGGTAGAAAAGCTCTTGTAAATAAAACTGAATTTTTTTTAAAGATTCGTTGTCTAAAATAGAGAAATCCGTAATAAGTACCTACATCATAAAAAGAGTCATTTTCATGAACTCCAAGTTACTCGTACGGAAGCTTTAAATATCTTGTGAGACCTGTACGAGTGAATGAGCTTTAAAGCTATTTTAACGTTACTCTCTAATGAAACCGGTTTTAGTACATCCTTTTCAAAGTCTGTAAGGAACATAGATAGGGTCAATTTTTGGAATATATATATGTATACGCAAGAGCATCTGTAAGGGCCTGGCAGTGGTCTTAATTGTCATTTTTCATCGTGGGCGATATAACTGCTAGAGTTTCATAATAAGAGCATACTTGTATTGTGCAACGTCTTATTATTTGACTGTCACAGTTTTACACATATTAACAAGATTATTATGTTCGGAGAGCCAATAGGTGACCACGTCTACACGTCTTGCGACCTCTTTCTACAGAATAACGACGGCTCTTACTTATGGCGGCATCTACTACTGTATTTTGGCTTACCTGCTCTTATTTTAGCAACCGTTAATATTATCGATTACGTACATAATCGACTAAAAATTAAAACAATGTCAAATTCAAGTATTTGAATCGTCAAATATATGTTTTTACATACATTAATTCCAATGATGACATTAAAGAACGACTTACAATCTAAAGTTATGAGAAGCTTTGTAGCTTTAAGCCCGCCGTTTGCACTCTGTGCAATAAAGTTTATAAATAAATAAATAAATAAACTCCTTTGCACCCTGTCTTGAGAAGAGCCCAGAACAAACTCAGTCTTTTTTTAACCATCACGAGTACCATATAATATTAATTTATATATTCAGATTAGAACAACTCGTGTACTCCCAAGATTTTTTATATACAATACACTACACAAAACACGCACCGAGGTACATACAAAACATACATTTACGAACATATACACACACGCACACACAATTGTGTAGTTTTTTTTTTTATAATTACGACATTAATATGCTGCTAATTTTGCATGATAATAAAATTTCCTTTTCTTTCTCCTATATATATAATACATAACTACAACTTTGGAGCAATGAAACACTAGTTAACTCAGATTATAATGTCCAATATTTCAATATAGAGAACCGCTGATAACTCCGCCGGCCTGTTACTCATTGACTCTGTCCATCGCAGATAGATGGTACTGGCGTTTCGGAAACTATTTGACTCCGACTTATATAAATATTTTATATCTGCAGCTATGAGTACGTCAACAGCGCCACGTGCGTTATGGGGCGGAGTCTGGGAAGCACGAGCACGGCGTGGAGGCGACGCCATACTGCCTTGCCTTATTTACGCTAACCCAGCACCCACTATCATGTAAGTTTCACATTAATATTATAAATAATATTGACCTCAAAATCAAATGGATCGCTGGCAGCCGGTGCTTGCTAGCAGAGCAAGACCTGGCCTTGTGGGCGTCATTACGTGAAACCTATATCCAGCATTTTCTTTTCAATTAACTATTTCTATTTTTATGAATATTTTTGATATTTTGTTGTTAATTAAGTCTTATTTTCAATTGTTCCATGTTTTATGCTGACATGACAAGATTTGTAAATATTTCGTATTTAAATATTATGTGGCGTCCTCTGCTGAAAATTAGCGTCGTGTGTTTTGGGACTCTAAACCTTTTTCAGGTGGTGTTACAGACATTAATACTGTATGTAACACTACTATTGAATTAATGCTTTTTTTTTCTTTCTTAAGTAGACGTCCATTAGTAAAGTGATTACAGCGACCATTACAGATAAGTTATAAAATAATTAAGGATCTTACATCATCTAGATCGGAGTTCTTTAATAATTTAATAATATTTCAAAATATTGTATAGATATATCTATAGGATTGTGGTCTTCCATCGTTTAAATAAAGACAACCTCAGTCAATTTTCACAGAGATTATTTATTACGTTAAACTAAATTATTAAATCATTTTTAATTAAATGACAATAACCAATAATTTATGGGTGCAAGGTGTGCATCGGACACAACTTCGAATAAGAATCCCCGCCAATCTAATGCAAGCTCTTTTATATTAGTTTCTGCGAGTGGAGGTAGTTCGAATGTTGTTAGACGTCTGTCGCTAGCTCGCTGCACACCTTGTTACCAACATTAAAAAACGTTGCCGTCATATCTTTAAACTAGACCCAATGAATGATGAAGTATTTTATTAACGATTTATTTCGACGGCCTCGCTGGCGCAGCGGTGCGACTGCTCACTTTGCTTGACGGGGGGGAAAAGGTTTAAAAATATAACCCAAATCTGGGGAAAAAATGTCGGGTTAGGTGGGATTTTTACCCACTAAAACTCCATCGATACTTCGCATACCTGCTGGGGGGAGGGAGTGGTACTGGCTACTCGGGCAGAACATACCAGCGCCACCCTTGCACAAAAATCTGATGGTCATTATGGAGCAGACAGTGTCCCCACACTGATACCTCTCGACCTCGCAGCCCTCACAGGGATAGCGGCAGTTCGGTTATCACGGCGAGCCCGAAGTGCAACCGTGCGAGCGGGATCATCCCTCTCACGGATTCTTTCAGCAGTCTCCTTTTTGCGGAGAACATCTTCACAGAAGGAGACTACTACCCTCCACGCATCTGGCTCTTTGAACATCGCTGCTACTACGGTTTTAGCCGAAAGATCACGCCCTATCTTGTCGATCAAAATGCGACGTTCGGAGTACCACACGTGGCACTCTTCAAGCGTGTGCTGGGCGTTGTCTTGATCTGCCTCATAGTGATATCATCCAGGGGTTTCCTTCCTTCTATTTCGGAACAGATAGTCACCAAAAGAACCGTGCCCGGTGAGCACCTGCCTCAATCTGAATGTGACGTTACCATGACTCCTCTCAACCCAGGCCTAAAAATTTGAGAAAGTTGCCTGCACGATTCGTTGGCGAATTGCACGTTGCTCTTCTAGGCGCACCCGACACTCTGGATGTATTTGGTAATATGCCCACTTTTTTAACTAACAAAGCTCTGTCTCAAGGGTATCTCCCCCCTCTGACAAATGGCGCAGGTCTGGCTGTAAAGTTTAGCAGTCATATCCATCAGAATGTCCAGAGGCGGATAATGTCCCAAGAGGTAGCAGAGGTCTCTAGTACGAACCCGGTAGGGCGAATTTAGGGAATTGAACTTTCTAATTTGTCTGAGTCTGGACTATTGGAAGGCTTAGTGGGTAATTAACACCACCCCAACCAACAGTGTCGCCAAGTAATTAGATTTGTGTTTTACTATGTTGCTGTGTAGAAACCGCACATGGTAAATTGCCTCTTAACACATAAGCGAGCTTCGATCTTAGATTGCATTATCAGTTACTATTATTTTATCTATCAGCGATAAAAAATTTGAACAAGTTTGAAGTCTTTTTGTTTGGTGTGGAAACTGTTAAAAGATAATATACCTATAACTAGGTTAGCTGATGAGATTACAGTGAAACACAAACCTTCAATATGGAAATAATATTAATTTATTGTTA
The DNA here is from genome assembly GCA_015832385.1 of Elymnias hypermnestra. Taxonomy (NCBI): domain Eukaryota; kingdom Metazoa; phylum Arthropoda; class Insecta; order Lepidoptera; family Nymphalidae; genus Elymnias; species Elymnias hypermnestra. Next base: position 286,757 of record JACTOM010000068.1, on the reverse strand, counting down.
GACTATTGTTTTATAAAGCTCATTACAATTAAAACTATAACGACCCCCACAACTGATCATATATAAACTTCAAAACAAAGTTGCGAAACATCAGTTTGTTACGTTGTTTGTAAACAAACAGCTTAACTTGCTGGCGTATTTGTTGTCTGTAAACTATACCGGGTTGCAGCTTTCCAAGGGATTATTAGCATTAAGTGTATGTTCATATAGAAAACAAGCACAACATTAATAACGTTAATATTACAAAATATTGTATATTCGGATAAATCTAAATATCCGCAAATATGTTTAGCTAAAAGCCATAATGGTCTAGTGGTGAAATGTGGTATCCTTAAAGCCATGGTCTAGTGGTGCTTGCTCATGATTGTTTGTTCATTGCTAACGTGGCATGACATATCTTTAATTTTGAGCCCCTTCGACAGCTCACAGTCGCGAAATCCTGATTCAGAAACCAATAAAATGCCAGCGGAATTCTTGCACAACGCTCCGCCGTCCAGTTGTCACCGACTTCCACTTGTCATATAAATGCGATCGACTAATTAGCAGCAACAACTTCGCGCCAAAACAGACCTCTTATATGCCGCAACTACGGCTGGCAAACGTACACTACTGTGACAAGTAAACAGTGCTATCGTGCACTCTTTATTGGTAATAAAGTGTGTATTCCTATTGGTGCTTTATTTATTTACATTTCCATAATTTATGACGATAGGTAATAAAAATATACAATAACAAATACAATTATAAACGATTCTAAGTTAAAACAAACATAAGTGATATGCTTTTTAGCGAAAATAAATAGTCACGAACAATATTCTTATAAGATTCTACATAAACTTTATATAGGACTTTAAGTTAAACGAAAATAAACTATATTTAGAGAAAGGGGGAAAAGTAGCGAACAATAATGATTTCTATGGTATCGTACCAAGAGGCAAATTTTTCTTTAGAAGGGACATCTTTGCTGGTTTGGTGCAAACCACTAGACAGGTACCACTAAGTTTCACTTTATAAAAGAAGAAATTGAAGTTCTTGATTGTTCTTCCTAATCTATCTATGTACTTTTCGTTAAAAGAAAACATCGTGAGGAAATCTGCTTATCCGGAGAGTAACTCCGGCCTTTCAACCCTCAATACAGAGGCTTGGTGGGTCTGTGCTCCAATTTGGCCTTGCTAGCCTCGTTGACAGGGGTACAGATGTAGATTCCCTGTAGAGTATTTTCCAATTTGTCTAAGTCTGGATTGGTGAGACGCTTTGGTCGTGGCCAGTAAACGTAAAGAACTTTTGTTCCACTACGATGCGCTATGGTAACCATTAAAGATAAATTACCTCTACTAGGTAACATTTTTTGCATCTTAGACTGGATCATAAAATCGTACAACAGTTCGAGGGATTTCCTTTCGAAATCGGTGGATGAACTCTATTTACTACAACCCTTTCTGGTGGCTCTGGTAATCAAATAACAAGTTTCACTTTTATTTATGTCGTTTTTTTTTTAAAACTACACATCACTTAAAAAGAAAACGCATTTTATAAGAAAACAGACTTTAGAGTCACAAAATCATAAAAAATGTGAATAAATATCAATATGTATGAAAAAAAGTCCCTTCGCAGCGCTATAAAAGATTGAAACGTTAAGGAAATCATACGTAAGCCTTCGTTTTCTCTATGAAATATTTCATATCGCAACTTGATATATTGTGTTCATAAATCAGTAGCGCTCGCCTATCTTCGTTACTACAATTCGTAATAATAATTCCCTTCCGGATATTTTCGTGTATATAATGTATACAGCCGCCATGAATATCCGGTTTCGTTGCGAATATTTTTCATTCATTCATGCCCGTAACTATAAAAAAAAAAATATCGGTGGCTTTGGTCTAGCATAAGATTAACCTCTTTCCCATTTGATTTCAGGATTTCACGTTTATTTTCTAAACTAGTTGACACGCGCTATTATTTCTTTTTATTGATAACAGGTGGCTGTGATCATATCTGATAGTAAGTGATACTGTTTAAAATGGAAGCGCGAATCTGGCAATTTACCTCTTATGCTCTCTACAAAGTATCGTATCGCAACACGAATCTCTTGCTTTGCGGTATGTCTTTGCTTGTAGGGTGGTAACTAGCCACGGCCGAATTTTCTCTTCGATCTCAACTAGGACAAATTAGAAAATGGGACCTTTGCTAGCAAAGCACCACTGCGCCTGCGAGTCAGTCTAATTTCGTCTGCATACTCCTAAAGGTGGAACTTAAAGAACGGCCATCGATTTAATGTTTATATAACTTTATAGCAATTTTCCTTTCATATGTAAATTATAACAAAAAGTATGCCATGTTCTGAGTCTGATGAAATCCAGCTAAAGAAAAAATTAATAAAATCGGCAAACATATACGACACTTGATATTTATACAGCTTTTCTAAATATTATAATCATTAATTTTTTCGGTTAAGTAGATCATTCAGTTCGGGAGTCCATTGGTAATATACACGACGCGAGATTTAATACGTATAAGTATAGTTTTATATATAATATTTAATTTAATTTACATCAGTTGGAGGAACAATGAATGACCCTTTAACATTTAACCGAGTTATTTGGATCAAAAGCAAAAATGAATACATTTACGACCCATATGTTCTCTTGTTATTTTAAACTTTGCTAAACTAAACATTTGGATCCTAAAGTTTGCTATATATTTTGTTCAAAAATTCATAACTAAATGTAAGTCTATGCAAGAGATAATTTACCTCTTATAGTTTCTACACGGCATTGTACCTAAACTCAAATGTTTTGTCAATAATATGTCCTGCCGGGAATAGAATCCAGCACCTCTGCTAGCAAGAGAGCAATGACACAATTGCTGCAAAGAATTCATAGCTCATTGTCCTTTTGAAGCTCTAGCCTATATGTATACCAAATTTCAGTTATACAGTTCATCAGCTTTGGTTTGAAAGCGCGACAGACTGACTGACAGATAGGCAGAGTTAATTTAGCATTTATAATATTAGAAAGGAGAGTTATTAACAACTCTTTTCAAAAAATTTATAAACGTCGAATGTCATATTAGTTACATTTCATTAGAGCCTTAAATATGAGTTTCAAGCCTCTAGCTCAAAAATAACGATACTTTTATCCCTTTTTTCGTATTCAAAAGTTGCCTATGTCCCTTCTCAGACTATCTGTATACCAAATTTCATTTAAATCGGTTCAATAGTTTTGATGTGAAAGCGCAACATACAGATAGAGTTGCTTTCGCATTTATAATATTAGTAATAGACTACAAGCCCATGGAAAAAATTTACCTGTGAAATGAACCAACGTGAATAACGCTTAGAAGGCTGTTACTATATCATAAAATAACTCTCGAGTGTTATGCCGTCATTTCTGAGCAGTACAAGTGAGTACGTGAGTAAATATATTTTTTTATTGTAATATTTTTATTTGTTTCCATTTATAATGAACGACTATAGGGTACAACGGTAATATTTAATATTATGTAATAATAATATAAACTTATGATCTTACATTGCTGTAATAACTCGGTAAATCATAAATTTGTATACGGCAACTTGTTTTTGGCAAAATGTTATTAAATATTACCGTTGTACATTATAGCCTCATTGGTCTACTAGTTAGCAAGTTCGACTACAGACATGAGGTCCTGGTTTTGAGTCCCGGGTCAGACAATTCGAAATCGATATTGAGTTTTCTATTAAGATTTTCTTAATTCTCAATACTTGCCTGAAGTTGGGAAATATTTGGCGGTGTGATCCACACCCGTGCCTCGGAGAGCACGTTAAGCCGTCGGTCCTGCGTTTCATCTCTCTCCGGTCGTGGCGGATTGCCGTCACATCGGACTATGAGAGTGAAGGAATAGAAAGTTATTCGGGTTGGTTCATTTCACTGGTTAGTTTTTTCCATGCCTTGTTGTCTGTGATGATTATTTAAAAAACTGATGCCACAGAGAGAAAAAGAGAGTATGCGTGCATGCGTGTGTCTATCTGTGTGTATCTGTTGTAAGCACCATGAACTATGTGGTTCAAATGCAAGCTAGCTATATCAATTAACATAATAATAGTTGATAGCTGTGACATTTCAAATAGTTTTTTTAGAATTTTTTTTATTACAATTTATTAATTTTGTTCTCTTATCGTACGACTCCAATATCACTCGGTTTATTTTAATGACGGCCAACACAATTGCTGTCAGCGACAAAAACGTGTTGAAACTCCAGGGAGACAAATGAGCAGAGTGTTGTTGCCATCACGTTAGTTTTTCTGATCAACTGTGTCACTGGAAAACAAATAGAGGGCCACTAAATTTGAGATGTATGTTTGTTTTACCATACTTCTAATCAGTCCGGTCCAGTGAGATTATAATAAATGAAAAAATATAACTGTTTTTAATTGGTCTGTTGCATTTTCTAATTTGTCTGAGTATGGACCAGTGGAAAGTTTCGGCCGTGGGTAGTTACCACCACTTATAGTTCCGATAAGGAGTAATTTACGTCTTACTAGACTAAAGAGCTTCTATCTTAGTCTATATTAACACTTACCGTTAAGTGAGATTGACGTCACAATCATTCAAATTAGAGTCTAAATATAGGTAGTCTTTTTTATATAAAAGAGACCTTAAATATTTAAAACCCAGAACTCTAATATTTCGAAATCTGTTACTCTACTCTATACTCGTATATAATAAATCGTCTATTAATAGCAGTTGATGATAATAGATCTTCACACTGAAACATGGTTCAGATAAACAACTTAACAACTTTTAACTATAGTTTTTATATAAAAATTATTAGCTAAAAGATAACAAAAACGTGCTTTATTTTATTTTACAAACTATGTTTGTCTATAACTATATATTTTAAGTAAACTGCTACATTTTTATTGAAAGTAAATCCTAGCATATAAAAAGTAAAATAAATAATATACATGTGTGCCTATTACTCGTATTTTTTATCATTTATTTTGCATGATTTAATTGGATACATTGATATCTACTACGCGTGATTGTTTCATCCCGACTAGAATTTGATCTTCATTTAGGAGTCCAGATTATTAAATTTAATTATCTTTATAATTGTTCCGAGATACTATGTGCTCTAGCTTATAATTTAATATTAAACATGATATAGTGGTGATAATCGGTTTTCCTATTATGAACAATAATGTAATAAGGCGAAACTTATGCCAATTTTATATGAATACATCAATTATTTTCTAAACTATTATATAATTAAAATATTTTTGTTGAATCAAAGAATAGGGTAAAGAAGGTTCTTAATTTATTTAGGTTTCACTTTTAGGTTTGCCACCACATAATTTTAAGAAATATGTAAAGCGTCCTATTATAAAAGGCACATTATAATATTGAAGATTATTTAATCTAAAAAAGGAATATTTAAAGGTGTAACCGCGTAAATCCAAATATAGAGAGTTACTCAGAAGATTTACTTCTTACAAACAGATAAATTCTATGTATATCAAGTAAATTAGTAATCAGATGATAATATTTTTTTTATTACTGACAGTTTAGCGCTTGATTGTGTTTTCACCAGATGGTAAGTGATAATATAGTCTACGATGGAAGCGCGCTAATCTGGTAAGGCGATATACCTTTTATGGTTTCTTCACAGCATCGTACCGGAACACAAATCTCTTTGTTTAGCGATACGTTACTGCTGGTAGAGTTGAAACTAGCCAAAGGCGAAGCCGTCCACCGGACCAGACTCAGATATATTAGAAAATACAATTTTCTAAATTCGCCTTACCGCGGATCGAACCCAAGGCCTCTGCTAGCAAAGCGAATATTTGGACCACTGCGCCAACGAGGCCGTCAAGATTATAAATAATTAAACTATCTCTAAAATGAAATAATATTAAGCATTGTTGTGATAATCAACTGAATAACTTTTAACTAGTTTTTTGAGAAATTTTGTTACGAAATGTTTTATAGCTAAAATAGTTTTGAATTGTTATGAATGAAAAGAAAAAAGTGCTGTCATTAAAGTTAACCACGAAGTGAAAAACTACAATAAATAAAACTACGCCCCCCAATGTAATGTGCAGCAACAAAAACTCGTGGAAACTCGAGCGATACAAATGAGCGACGTGTGCGAGCTTGGACTTGTTTTAGTTTTTATTTTACTTACTGCGGAAATAACATTAACAGGAATAATGTGGAAGTCCTGTAACAAATATAAAGTATCATGAATTATTACAATAAACAAAGTGCAGAGTTATTTAAAGAAGTTAATTTGTTATGTTGTAATGAAGTAGTCGCTCGACAACGTGGTTGCTTCAACCGATGAACGTCCAGTGCTGGACATAGGTCTCACGTAATGATACTCACAAGATCGATTGCGCCGCCTGGCTCCAGCGGCTACCCGCAATCTTCTTCTTACCAGCATCGGTCCTCCTTGTGGGGGGTATGGCTACACTGCACCCCCCGGTACTGGGTCGCCATTCCCTTCAGATCCCAACGTCCATTGGTCCTTAGAACTATGTGACTTTGGTTTTGCTACCGATCTCCTCATTTCTTATTCGATCACGTAGAGAAACTCCGAGAATAGCCCTTTCCATCGGCCGTTGAGTGACTCTGAGCTTTCATATGAGGTCCATAGTCAGCGACGTCGTTTCGGAGCCGTAGGTCACTGGCAAAACGTACTGTTCTAAGAGCTTTGTCTTGCACTGGGGGATATTGGACAAAAAGATCTTTCATAGTTTCCCGAACGCTGCCCAATCTAGTTGGATTTGGCGGTAGACCTCCTTCTCGAAATAGGAACTACCTAGCTGGACTATGTGTCCCATGTATGTATACTTGTCCACAACTTCGAGTGCCGAGTTCTCAACAATGACTGGATGGAGGGCAATCATGGATCTAAGACATAATTATCGTCTTACGCTTGTTCAATTTTAGGCCCACCTCTTGAGAAACTCTGCTGAGTTCATCGTAATGAAATGCCATGACCTAAAACGTATAAAAGCATATATTTCAATGTCTTGCAATTGTATTCACGTCTATGCAGGTCTTTTAGTATATAAGTGATGTTAAAAAAAACCTAAGTACCTGTGGTCCGGAGTTCGATTCCAGGCACAACGATTATAAGATATTGCATTTTCTAATTTGTCTGAGTCGACAAAATGGTGGCTAGTTCACACTCTCTCGGCCATGAGCTACCACACGGTTTTGTATAGAAACCATAAGAAATATACCACCTCTTACCAAGTTAGCGTGCTCTTACCTAAGACTGTATCATCACTTATCATCAGGTGAGATTATAGTGAAGCGCTTACATGTCAATGTTAAAAAAATATTACTTGTTCTTAAGTATTACCATGAGTCCACTTGACATTGTCTTAACTGATGTTTGAACAGTTTTCACAATGTTTGGAGAAAGCTATTGTGCAGACAATTATAATACGTCGTTATCGTGAAGCAACTACCCGGGGGGCTCCCTGGGTACACATTGCTCGGTGTTCCAATAACACGTCACTTTGTTACGGAATTACTTTTCGTGCTCCAATGCCTTTATTAAGCATTATCATATTTCTTTAGTTAGTTTTTTAACTTTGCTTATTTTAAATATGTTCTTCTATTTCATTTTATAAGAAAAACCGTTAGTGATGTGTTTTGAGACTGTGATTTGTAAGGTACTAGCGGTTCCACGTTGTGTTGTCCGCGTTGTTCTCGGCTCCGTGGTAATATGGTGAATGTTTTCAGTGAATGCCTACATTACGAAAGGAATACGTATGATGAATTTCAAGCCAATTGGTCCATGGTGTTGGAGATAGAGTAATGTGATCGTTTTTACTTTATGTACCCCGATCCCGTGAAAATATTGGAAACACATTCTAGTGAGAGTCTACGTCGTAAAAGAAATCCTTTGCGCTCGGCTCTGAGAAGAACCCACAAGAAACTCAATCGAATTTCTTTTTTTACCATGATATTTTTTGTCACGGTTAACAGAGATAATAACTTCATTAGGTTAATATCAGTATTCTAAGATAAATATATCAGAAAGTATTTATAAATTCTCTGCATAAATTTAAGATATATTTTATACAAAACAATTAAGTTGTGAAAAGGAACATTAATAAAAACTTCTAATTGTTTCTTTTATCATGTTTGATTTGAACATAAAGATGTTGTTCAATTTACGTATTTGTAATATTGTTTATATCTTTAGTATAAACGGAATAGTTCTAAGATACTCTCACTTTTAAATGTTCCTTACAAAAGTCATAAGTATTGAAAAACTGTAAATAATTTTCTTTTAGAAAGTTAATGTCCAAGAAAACTGCTAACTGAGCATCATTTGTCAATTAAGCATTTGCGAGGTCAAAGAGACAGTATTAATCGACACCCTTGTGCTATTTTGATTCATGATTTTTGACTGAAAAAAGTTTGAAAAATAACTTTCCATTTATTTGTTCTAGGTTTTACAACCTGAAGTTAAATATTATGGTCAACTAAATGTAGCAATTATTAATTACTGATACTTATTCGCGGTAAATTTCTTATACCAGCGTAGTTCACGATCCCGTCGAAATATGCAAAATTCCATTCTTGGTCTTCGTTGCGAAAGGAATATTTAAACTTGAATATCAAGTAAATCGGGGAAATGGTTTTTAAATATTTCGTAATGAGTCCGTGAATAATTCTATTTCGCTGTTATAGCTTTTTTTGTTCATAAGTAGCTGGTGAAAAGAAAATAAAAAATATTCTGATCGTTTTTTGAGGTATAAGAAACAGGGTTACCGAATAATCATATGGAAATTTTACTTTTCCTTACTAATAGTAAAAATACGAAAATAACTCTGTAGAAGCTTAAAACTTATTTTTTAGGCTGTATATTCGATGCAACGAAATGATGTTCAAAGTTTGTAAAAGTTCTACTCTCAAAGGTGTCAAATAACCATCCTTACTAATATAAGATACTAGCTGAACCCGCGACTTCGTCGGCGTCCAATGTTTTTTTGGTAGCGTTGTTATTAATTTAGGCAAACTGTTTTACAAATAAGAAACATACCCGTACTGCCCTTTGAGGGTGGAATATCCTAAAATTTACTTTAAATTCTGACCAAGTTTACATACCTTAAAAGATGTGAAGTTTGATTTTTTGTGAGAATATGAATTTTTATAATCAACACCCCGGGTGGAATTTCGTAAAACACTTTCTTAGCTGACCACTATACGATAAAAGGAATATTCCTACCATATTTCAAATTTCTACGCCTTGTGGTTCCAGAGATATCGTGATGAGTCAAGAGATACCTGGATATCAGATAAATGCTAATGTTACTGTCTTTCTGTCGCCGAATGCACGCCAAAAAACCTTTAAAAGGCCATAATTACTTTAGAAGATTTTATTATTACATATTACCTCATATAACACAGAAACTTTACATCAATCCAATCAAAAATGGTATGTCCTTCTAGTAGTAAAACGAATCTTAGTACAAATAACAATTTTTTTGTTGAGTCGTGCTATGCGTTCAAGGAGTCTATTATTTATTTGTATTTAGGTTAAAATAGATTAAAATGTGTTTTTCTATTTAAAAAATTCACCCCCAGCGATGGTGTAATCTTACTTCAACTAAAACAGCTATAAGAACGGTCGTAAGAGTTTGTACGGTAAGACTACATATATTTTAATGACACAGTATTCTTTACGGTCCATACTGAAGCTGCTTATGTCGTTGGAAAATTTTCACACACTCGGCTATTTCTCTTCGTATTTGGTCTCGTCTGGAGTTTATCTAAACGAAAATAAAAAACATTATGATTTATTTGCATTACCTTAAACTGAAATCAGAACAAATATTACGCAACACATTTGTATCGAATTCCCCTTTCTTTTTATTGCTGGGGAAATACTTTTATGCTCAAACCTCCATTCGAAAAGTGTGGAACTCGGCGAGGAAAAAAGCTCGCAATATCCTCTAAAACGCAGCGGAACCCTCTTCGTCCATGAGGCGCCAAGGATTCAACTTTCGCATTCGTCCCTGGTGAACCGGGTGAATGCGACTGAGGCTTCACAGGCGTTGTCTTGAACCCCGCTTCCTCCGGCTGTGTAACCACTATTTATAAAGAGAGAACATTTGAAGCATTTTGACGTAGTTATAATTTCAACTATTAAATCATCCATTTATCAACTTAGTCATCGTTTCTTATTTAACTATTAAAACATACTGCTTAAAGTAACGTATCATTAGTAAAGTAATAAATAATTTATCTTTGAAATACTGCAAATTAAATTGCATAGATAGGTGATTTAAAAAAATTGCTAGATTTTGTTATAATGAAGACTTGTTGTTAATTATGTCACTATGTGCAATTAAGTTTAGCAAATCCAAATTTTCTTTTAAGTCTTTGTTTGAAGAGATGAGCAATTAACTCGCTACCAATTTGGCGTGTTTGGTAGTAAGTCGATACCTAATTAAGGGCAGAAAAGTCCCACACATCTGGAAGGTTTGTTGTAATTACAAACTGCAATCTAGAATTTCTTAAATATCCACTTCCGGGAACAGATATACAAAACAAAACATTAGTATCGATCGATCCGTTTCGGAGGACTACGGTCACTAACACCGTTACATGACATGATTATATTTGATTTTTATAGGTTTAGTACAAGGAAGGTGTTATTATTCAGCGAGTTGTTGCTATAAAATATATTTTGATGCGATACTTTTATACATTCACCCTTTTACTAATTGCTTCAATGTAAAATTTTTGATGAAAGTATCAATTAGTACAAAAATAGTTCTTTCGCCAATCCATAGTTTGGTAGCTAAAGTTCGATCCATTAACAGTAATCCCCAGACAGGAGCTTCTAATTGGAAGCAAATCAGTAGAAATTACCCATATCAAATGTTTCACCCGATATGATCTTTGTTTTGGTAATCGGAGATTTAATAGACCAAATTGGAGAAGTCAATTGAGAATACTTGTAGTGTAGTCTATACATTAATAGATTTTGAGATTGCAGTCTCTGGATGTATGAAGAGGCCTGCCGTCTATGTCCTGTCAAAAAAGAAACAGATAAAAGTTTTGAATTCTTATTTGAACTTTGATATCGTAAAAATAGAGAATTTTAATGCAAAGGGTCCGCAGCAGGGCGTTAACTTATGGCGGGCGATTCCCCGTGGGAGCTACGGGCAGAAGCTTTAGCAGTCGTGTATCTGTTGCAAGGACGGATGGCCTGCGGCCTGATGTCGACGAGGTTCGAAGGGTCAGAGCTCTGGCCGACCAGGCTCAGGTCCAAAAATGGAGCGACAATCTCGGATCCCCAGTAGCGGACATGGACACTGTGACGGCGATCCGTCATCACCTGGAACAATGGCTTTCCATGGAGCACGGGACGCTTTCCTACAGATTGGTGCAGGTTCTGACCGGTCATGGGTGCTTCCGAAAGTTTCTGCACCATATTGCCTGGGAAGAATCACCCGCTTGTCATCAGTGTGGCGCAGCTATCGATTCATGCACACACATCACACTGTGGCAGATTGTGCGGCCTGGGGACCTCAGCGTCACCTCCTCGTGGCGTTAATCGACGACCTCTCGTTGGAGAGCAGTGTAGGCGCGATGGTAGGACGGTAGTCTCGTTGAAGGAAAGAGAGAGGGAGAATGCAGTAGAAGCTCACCCTCATCGCCGAAGGAGGCGGAATAGAAGGCGGCGCATGTCTGCGCATCTACTCCCGCCTCCGTAACTCCTCCGTCGGACTCATCCGGGACACCGAGGCAGAATGCGAAAGCTGAACACCTGGTGCCTCACTAATGGATAAAGAGGGTTAATCTGGGTTTTAGTGGGTATTGCGAGACCTTCCTTCGCTGAGTTCCACACCCCTGACTAGTCAACGGTTAGGGTTAGTGCGTAAATTGCATTTCCCAGCGACAAAAAAGGGCGTTAACGTTTCATTGCTGGGCACTGACCTCGTCCTATGTTTGCCATACCTGAAATTGATCCCTGGACATTTTGCTATAAACACGAGCACTGGCACCATTCTGCCAATGAGACTGTTAATAGTATGATACCGTATTTATATTCAAAAAAAGATCTCAAACACATCGGTTTAGGTCTGTAATCACCATGGTGTTACTAAATAATTATCTTGGTCTAAAAGCTCTCTCTTTTGTACATTTTTATGTTTTGGTAGTACATTTCGCCCCTGTACCTTTTCACTGCGCACTCGTAAAACGTTTTTTGCTCAAACAACAAAAGTCGGAGCGCTTTTAAAACATAGAANAGACGGCAGTCTCGCTGAAGGAAGCCCACTAGGGATAGAGGGAGAATGCAGTGGATGCTCCCCCTCACCGCCGAAGGAGGCGGAATAAAAGGCGCATGCAAAGGAGATGCGCCAACATGCGCGTTTGCGCATCTTCTCCCGCATCCGTGAATCCTTTGTTGGACTTATCCGGGACACCGGTGCAGAATGCGAAAGCTGAACCTGGTGCCTCACTAATGGATGAAGGTTCCGCTGTGTTTTAGTGGGTATTGCGAGACCTTCCTTCGCCGAGTCCCACACTCCTGACTGGTCATCGGTCAGGGTTAGTTCGTAAATTGCATTTCCCAAAAGGCGTTAAAGTTTCACTGCTGGGTACTGGCCTCGTCCTAAGTTTGCCATATCCAAAATTGATCCCTGGACTTTTTGCTATAAACACGAGCACTCGCACCATTCTGCCAACAAGGCCGTTAATATTATTATACCGCACTTATATTCAACAAAAGATCCCAAACACATCGTTTTAATGTCAGTCATCACCATAGTGTTACTAAATAATTATCTTGGTCTAACAGCTCTCTCTTTTGTACATTTTTATGTTTTGGTACTACATTTCGTCCCTGTACCTTTTCACTGCGCACTCGTAAAACGTTTTTTGCTCAAACAACAAAAGTCGGAGCGATTTTAAAACAGAACCCTAATGGTGTGAGTGTTTAGGAGTCGCACGACATGTGGATTATTTGCTGAGAAATAAGGACTACATTCACATTTACTTTCTGAAAGAGGGTTTAAAAGATGTTAGTAGTTTTTACTTTTTAATTTTTCAATTCGTACTATTTATTCCAACTATTGACTGCCTCATTGGTCTAGTGGTTAGCATGTTCGACTACAGACATGAGGTCCTGGGTTCGAGTCCCGGGTCGGGCCAATCCAAAAATGGATAGGTATTGAGTTTTCTATTAAGATTTTCTCAATATTTGCCCGAAGTTGGGAAGTTAGCGTTGTGATCCACCCCCGTGCATCGGAGAGCACGTTGAGCCGTCGGTCCTGCGCTCGATCTCTCTCCGGTTGTGTCGGATTACCGGCAAATCGGACTCTGAGAGTGAAGGAATAGAGAGTGCAGTTGTGTACTAATACCTGCCAATCCACAGTGGAACAGCGTGGTGGGTCTATGCTCTAAAAACCCTCTCTCATATGAGTGAGGAGGCCTGTGCCCAGCAGTGGGACGTTAATGGGCTGCTACTTATACCTTGCATTTCCACTAGATGATCCGTAAAAACTCGTCTGCGAGCACTTAAAAATGACTATGTAACATAAGCATTCATGTTTTAACATATTTTGCTTTAAAAGATTCAACATTTTTTTTTTTTCGATTTTATGCAATTTAATCGTCAACATTAACAGATTTATATTTGTATGTGCATCTATACTCTTGTCCAGTACAGTTTTTACAAATATTACTACAATAATTAAACAAAATAGCACCATTGTTCACGCCGGTCGTGACCTGCAATGGACGCGACCCTTGGATTCAGGCCTATAAGAAGTCCAGGGTTGAATCGGTCCCTGAGACGGCTGGAGGAGAAATATTGGGGAGAAATGCCATCTAGGGCGGTCAAACAAATGTGAATCGGGGCACCTACTTCGAATGCCGTTCTCCTCGGGCGGGTATGACCCTGTGACAGGTGTATGAACATGTGGGCGTGTGTCTTTGTTTGTGTGTAATTTGTGGGTGTGTAGTGACCTGCAAAGTTTCGCGGAGAGCTGCGGTCGGCGACGCCGGTATTCCTGTCCTGTCCACCACCAGGCACAGAAATGTTCAAGGACCAAAGCCCACGTGGGCATAAATGGACTGTGGCTGCGTTGACCTGCCGCACATCGCGTAAATCGAGGGTTCACTAAGATCTTTAACGCGACGACTTTACCACTCGCAATCACAAACCAAAACCACGTGGAACACTATACTTACCCTTTTCTCGCCCCGACGCAAAACGCCTCCTTGGCAGCTGGGCACAGACTCTATCTTTGCTCCATGCTTTATGGAACGGCGCAGGAGGCGCCCTCTAGTATGCAGACGCGCCGCTTCCCGATCTTTAGCGCATTAGTACCTCGGAAAGTTGGCAGATGGCGCGAACATCCATTTATTGAGAGCTCACCTAAAAGGTTTCTATAGTATTTATTAATGTAAATGTATATGTTAAAACTCCCTTGCTGGCCTATTGGTGAGCTAAATCAGCTACATATCATGTAGTCTTAGGTTCAAGTCCCGGACTGAGCCAATGGAATGAAGCACATTGAGCGGAAGCCAATGTTAGCTCATTAAGCGGTTAAGAAATGGAAAGTGGACTAAGTGAACTATAATATTTCCTGTGCAAATGCTTAATCTGTACATTGACCACCGAAATTCTGATCTAAAAGTTATCTAAAAACGGATTAGGTTGTCATTTAACAATTCAGTAAGGCCCTTCGTCTAACATGATCTTGCTTAGAGGCCCGGGGACTGCTGCCCGGCTTAAGACGGCCCGGAATACCCATTTAAACTAATAACAAAGTTATTATAACTCTATAGCTACTAGTGGAACTACTGACAGAACTCGAAATATTTTATTAGCTCAAACTTAGTTAAACCTCGGTAGGACTCCCCGAAGAGCTCTCTATTTGTAACATTTCACTGACCACTAATGGACATTGCGCTCTAAATGGTATATAACCGATATTTCGTCATTTGATTGTAATGTTTATATGTAATAGTTTTATTAAACCAAAAGTTTATATCAAAAGTATACTTAAATGTTTATTCAAAGAGGTATTACTATCGTTTTGAGAGTATGTACAATGTTTAGTACTGTTTTCTTGGTAAATTTACGTTATATATAAGTTTTTTTAGTTTCCTTGTAAATAATATCAGGATGTGTCATACCATTCAGTGGAGCCAGTTTTCGCCAAATGTAAAAATAGATAGGTGTTTATTCGAACACGCCAAATATATCTTAACAATTGTCTCGTAGTATTGCGTTACCTATTTATTTAGCTATTCTATTATTTATTCTATTCTATCTTGTTCTATATATCCTATTATCTCTCTTATTCTATAGTATATATGTATATGTTAGTGACTGCAATGTATATGGTAATTTTAAAGCCCTTGTACTATGTTTAGAAGTACATTTATCAATTTCCAAAGATTCTTAATTAGAATTCCAAAAATCAATCAACAGTTTTAAAACACGAGCGATCGCCATCATATACATTGCAGCAAATTAAGAAAGAGATTTATTAGCCAATAACTGCCTGTACCGAGAATATATTGATAAATGTTCAAATAAACAACATTCAATCTGCCTCTACTTGAGTAAACAACAAAAATACGAAAGTCATTTTAAGAAATCATGATAAATTGATAGTCGTTTGTTTGTATCAATAAGAAAATAGATCTTACATATCGCTTTTAAGAAAATCCGCTCTCTAAAAGAGAAACTGTTTAGAAGAGCAATTTGAAATTAATTTCACATTATAAAACCAAGTCCTCCACCGCGTCTGCTTGTTCGTCATGAAATCAAAATAGACTGACCGGATTTTCTTGCGGTTTACATCATAAAATAGTATTGAAGATGGCACATCTGACTTAAATAAATAAAATTATGAAGATATCCCAGTCTTCGTCGTATCCCCATTTCAGATACCTCGTGCCTATGGAGTTAATATTTCGTGAGAGCTCCAACTTCGCTATCATAGTATTACAGTATTTTTATACATTCGAATTATCAGTAATCATACAAAATTTTCATATGAAATATTGTGCTTGAGACCGATACGTCACGTGGCAATACGTCGCCATGGTATTCGTCACATCTCTTCCCACGCAATTCGGCGATCCGTCATGCCGCATTAAGTTCGAAAATGGTTTCAATACTTCACATACCAGAAGCTACGCGTCTTCCTTTTTATGTCTACATTCGATTCTAATAAGCGTTATTTAATCAATCAATACCTTTCTCGATAACTTTTCATCTCCACGATATTTATATAGTAACTTTACTTTTCAGCGCGGAGACGATCATAGTCAACTGAGAGTTAAGTTGTTCTTAAGTTATAAATGGTGTTAAGTTATAACTAACACGATTTTGTTCTATAATACACGAGTATTATTTTTATACATTACATTTGTCAAGTATTCCTGGAAAAATGAATGAAAACACCACGTCGCGTCAGATTTAAACCCTATTCAATTTCGTTTTTTGAATGAATGTCTCTCATAGTAAACTTGTTTTTTATTTCCAGTTTCCACAGCGAGGTGTTTTCTTTGGGTAAGCTGGGATTTGGCGTTTCTATAAAAAGCGGTTTTTCATGTACATTTTCTAGTGAAAAATATTGCACTTACACACATATGTTTATTAAAAACTGTGTTAAAGTTTGATTCTTTACGCGATTTTGCAAAAATGTTTTCTGCGCTCATTATTATTGTATATCCTTGCTTGCCTTTCTGTTTTTACCGTCCAATATTAGAAAGAGCAAAATCGGACTTTGTTAGACTGAAGCTCGTTATAATTGTACTAAAGGGAAAACAACGCTGTTATAAAAAAAAAACCCGCGGCTTTGCTGTCGCAGTGGTGCGTGTATTCGCCTTGCTAGCAGAGGCCCTGAATTCGATCCCCGGTAGGGCTTTAGAAAATTGTATTTTCTATTTTGTCTGACTCTGGTCTGGTGGCAGGCTTCGGACGTGGCTAGTTACCACCCTACCAGCAAAGACGTACCGCCAAAACAAAGAGATTTGTGTTCCGATACGATGCTGTGTGGAAACCGTAAGGGGTATATCGCCTCTTATCCAGATTAGCACGTTTTCATCTTAGACTGTATCATCACTCAGTCAAGTGCTAAACTATCAGCAATTAAAAAAATCCCTGTGTTAACTACGCGTAGCCGTAATTTTTTGCTATTGCTGACAGGTTCGTGCTTCATTGCGATCACACGTGATGGTAAGCAATGTTACAGTTAATGATGTAAGCGCACTTACCTGGTGGGAGGTAATTTACTCCTAATGGTATCTACACAGAATCGTACCGGAAAGAAATTTATTTACACGGCAACACGATTTTGTTGTTAAGATGGTAACTAACTAAGGCGGAAGCCCAGCATCAGTCAAGAAAATGCAATTTTATAAATCTGGCCTTTCGCAGATTTAGACTTTTGAAGGCTTTTTAAAAATCGTTATTCAAGTAGGCTTCTTACAGCACTTTTGTCTATACAAAACATTTTACATGTACAAATCAAATAAAAATCAAAAATATCCTTATTCAAGTAGGCATATTACAGCACTTTTGAAACGTCAAATTATATATTTTTTTTCCACACTCTGATTCTAATATACGTCTGATGATGGTACTCAAAATCGGCTTAAAATCTAAAGTTACGAGGGTTCCTTCGCGCCCCGATCCGAGAAGAACCCACAACAAACTCAGTCGGGTATTTCTTTTTACCATCATCATTACAATAACATATTAGTATACTATATTTTAATTAAAATTAGAGCAATTCGTTCACTCCCAGGCGTTTCTATCGTCTAGGTAACTTTGCAACTTAGTAATTGACATCTTTCTATTATTATTTGATATAATGTGACATACTATTCATATTATCACATTATATCAATTGAATTGAATTCTAATTGTAGAAAAACTTTAAAAAAGTAATGACAATACCAAGGAACCCTCCTTGGTACCTTGTTTTGAGAAATTTCCACAATAAACTCAGTCGAAAATCCTTTTCAATTGTGCTAATTATAAAAAAATATATAATATTCGATTTCTATTATTGCGAAAAGGGATGATAAAGTTTGTTTATCTGAAAGAGTAAAATATCGGCATCCCATGTCTCTCGGAGAGCTTAACATCAGTTTTCCATTAGCTGAGAGAAATGTCGACCCTTTCTTATATATTAAAGGATAAAGTTTCTACGTCTAAAATGACAAGTTCGTACCTTATTTAGTCGAAAGCTCGCTTATCAAAGTTGTCCAATTGAAAAGAAAATTGTAAGGCTCAGGTTTATTTTACACATATAGAAAGAAAGAAAGAAAGAAACATTTATTCTGTAATGGTGTTACAAACAGTATTCTTAATCTAGCTTTGCAGCGTTACTGCCTGTAACACCACCTTGAAAAGGTTCACAGCTCAGCAATTGTCATGTGTTATACAAGACATGACGCTGATTTTCAGCTGTGACCCCGGTGACGCCACAGCGTGTAAAAATATTCGAAAAAAAAAGGAAAAAAAAAGTAACAGTAAAAAAACAAAACAGTTGGCAAAAAAAAGAAACACTAAATTTATACTAAAATTAATCCAGTCTAAATAAAAAGAGAACAAAACGTAATTTTTCATTCTGATTCACTCGGCATGATAAAATAAACGTAGTCAATAAAAACAATAAAAATAAAAAAAAATAATAATACTAATTTTAAAAAAAATGATAAATTAGTAGATACAAATGAAAAGATATGATAGACTAATGATGAAATTAAAATAAATAAATTATTCATATTATAATGAGTGAAATAACTCGGTCTACATTAGCTGCTACAATATAAAGGATTCTGCAGAATAATTCTCTGCTTCTTTTTGTTTTTTTAACATATAAAGATTCAAGTGATGCTTAAAAGTATACTTTGTGGCACAGTCTCGTATGGGTGGGGGAATGTTGTTCCAACATCGTGTAGCAGCATATTTAAAACTGCCTCTAAAAGCTGCCGAAAAATGTACCGGAAATCTAAGAGGTGCTTTAGTATTTCGAAAATTTAAATGTACTCTGTCAAATTCCTTCCACTCTAGTTTGTTGTACAGATACGATGGATTGCCAGACTTAATGATGCCAAATAGTAAACTCGCCAAGTGAGTTTTTCTTCTTGCGCGCATCTTTAGCACATTGTGCATGTTTAAATAAGGTGTAACATGATTTCTGTAGGGGATGTCAAAACAGAAGCGAGAACATGCATTTTGAACTCTTTGGACAAGTTTACTAGTCTTGGCTAGAAGACGAGGTCCATACACAACATCGCCATAATTTAATTTTGAGAGTACAAGACTGTCAATTAGGCGAACGCGGAGGTCTTGACTTAAATATTCACGAATTTTATATAAAATTTTCAGCCTATAAAAACAGTTACGTGCTACTTCAGATATATGTCTTTCAAATCTTAGATCTGAGTCAAACATTATTCCCAGGTTACGTACTTCCTGCACACGCTCAATAAT
>JACTOM010000068.1:0-266520 GCA_015832385.1 Elymnias hypermnestra | reverse complement strand
TTTTTTTTAAACTTCTTAAATTTTTATATAATCTGTAATAATATATAATTTTATTGTATTTTTAGACTAATTTAATATTAACTCATGTTGTGGCTACCTTAAAAAGTTGCACACTTCAACAATTTATAGATGTAAGTTTTTTTTTATATTTTAAGACATAAGTGTAGTAACTACTGGTGGTCCTTAAATAAATAAATAAATAAATTATTTTATTAAAATATTACTTTTATACTAACACACTGATTGATGACATTAGTGTGATAAAACAAAATCCGTTTTTATCTTCTACGGTAATTTGAAAGTTGAATGACGTATTTATCTTTATCAATTTGAATACCTTAAATATTTTATTTACATTATTATGGTCATTCACATCATGTAATTGAAATTATTCGAACTATAGCAGAAATACTTTATGATTTAATATTTTAGTGTGTATAAAGATTTAGTTCTCTATCAGAATTTACAATTCCATTATGGTACATTCTCGTACAGTTTATAAATGTTTTTTTACGTACGTTTATTTCTCAACATAGTAAATTAAATTTTGTTGTATCTAAAATTTTATAAATGACAAACGCCACAAATTTCCTGCTCGTTTTTTATGTGAATGAAATCCAAACAAATAATTAGTCCATCACATTGTGGCTTCGCTTTTGAATTATTTTAAAGCAACATTTACTACCCGATGGCTAATATTTAAGGCTTATATGTATCTAATAGTAAATTGAACCCATAGCAAAACGTGGTTGGAAGAACAAGTTAAAGATATAGATTCTGTCCCAGCTATCAAAACGATAAGTTATTTTTTAAAACCTACATATTATTGGACGATAAAAAAGCGTGGGAGTGAATGGATTGCTCTAAAAAGTGATAATGAAATAGTGACCAGCCGACTGAGTTTCTAGTGGGCTTTTTCAGAAAACGGCGCAAAGAAACCCTCGTAACTTTATGTTATAAGTCTTTCTTTAATATCATCATCATTCCTACATGGGAAATATTATATAATACACTTGACGATACAAAAGTGCTGTAAAAGCCTACTCGAATCAAGAATTTTAAATTTCAATTATTCCTGTCATATTAACGGTCTCATTGGTGCAATGGTGCGAGTACTGGCTTTGCTAGCAGAAGGCTCGGGTTCGATATCTGTCTGTCTAATTGTTTTAAACTTAAATTTTCGTGGTTTATTAACATATTGACTATTTGAACGGGTACATACCTCGATGGCGTTTTTAAATTTACCGATATTTCGACCCAGTTGCATGGATCGTGGTCACGACGTTACTGCTGTGGTTGGTTGTGTNTAACACCGTGACCACGATCCATGCAACTGGGTCGAAATATCGGCAAAATTAAAAAACGCCATCGTGGTATGTACCCGTTCAAATAGTCAATCTGTCTGTCTCTTTCTAATTTGTCTGAGTCTGCACTTGTCGGAGGTCTCGGCCATGGCTTGTTACCATCCTACCATTAAAGAGGTACCGCCAGAGGTACGAGGTGTGTTCAAAAAGTATCGCGAATTTTGAATTTTTCGCGGGTTACGTATATTCGAATTTCGATTTTTTTGTGGCGTTATGTTGGTACTCATGTCTCTCACTTATGCCGACAAGCTCGGCCATTTTGAATGTTCATTTAATTGTTGACAGCTGCTTTGCTTGCACGTGTTTTGGATCGTCTTCGATTTTTACCTATTCAAAAAAATGGATCAAAGAACCTGTATCAAATTTTGTGTGAAAAACGAAATTAAGTGCGCGGATGCATTCCGAATGTTGACTGTGGCATACGGAGAAGCTACCTTGGACCGAAGCAACGTTTATCGGTGGTACAAAATGTTCTCAGAAGGCCGAGAAGATGTGAACGACGAAGAGCGTGCCGGACGCCCGAGCACTTCAACAACAGACGAAAAAATTAATGAAGTGGAGAAAATGGTATTGGCCAATCGTCGAATCACCGTTAGAGAAGTTGCTGAGGACCTAAACATATCGATTGGCTCGTGCCATTCGATTTTTATCAATGATTTGGGCATGAGACGGGTCGCCGCGAAATTCGTACCAAAATTGCTCAATTGTGACCAAAAACAGCATCGCATGAACATTGCTAATGAGATGTTAAACTCTGTCCGCGACGACCCAAATTTGCTCCAGAGGGTCATAACTGGTGACGAATCGTGGGTTTATGGTTATGACGTGGAAACCAAAGCTCAATCATCTCAATGGAAGCTGCCGCACGAACCAAGACCGAAAAAAGCGCGCCAAGTTCGATCGAATGTGAAAGTTTTGCTGACAGTTTTCTTTGATTGCAGGGGCGTGGTGCATCATGAGTTCTTGCCACAGGGAAGAACGGTCAATAAGGAATATTACCTGCAAGTTATGCGCAATTTGCGCGAAGCAATCCGCCAGAAACGCCCGGATTTGTGGAAGAACAAAAATTGGCTTTTGCACCACGATAACGCCCCTGCTCACACATCGTTGCTTGTGCGCGACTTTTTGGCCAAAAACAACACACTAATGATGCCGCAGCCACCGTATTCCCCAGATCTGGCCCCCTGTGACTTTTTCTTGTTCCCTAAACTGAAGAGGCCCATGAAAGGACGACGTTACTCTTCTCTTGACGAGATAAAGACGGCATCGAAGGAGGAGCTGAACAAGATAAAAAAAAATGATTTTTTGAAGTGCTTCGAAGATTGGAAAAACCGTTGGCACAAGTGTATAATATCTCATGGGGATTACTTTTAAGGGGACATAATAGATATTCATGAATAAATAAATAATTTTTGAAAAAACACAAAATTAGCGATACTTTTTGAACACACAGCGTATGTGTTCCGGTACGTTGTGTATAAACTATAAGAAGTAAATTACCTCTTAACAGATTAGCATGCTTCCATCCTTGATTGTATGATCAGGTGTGAGAACAGTCATAGCCTGCCAGCAATAAAAAGATTAATCTCGCCCGATGACAAGTCATGTTATAATGGAAGCGCGCAAACGTGGTAAGAGATGATATACGTCTTCCTTCGCAGCCAACTTCAATATCTGCTGGGGTGACACTGCAACTCAGAAAGTAACCAGTTAGCTAGTACTACCTACTGTTAGTTCCACATTGAAAGGGTATCACAATGTATAAAGCATTTCGATACTAAGGGTTATTACTTTGACAGTACGCGACCCTCACGTACGCTTAGGGCAAGAACGCTGAGTGAGATCTCTTGGGGATATTGGATTCTATAAGATCAAAGCGTTTAAAACTGATTGAATGACTCATTTTGTAATAAATCAAATCAAAAATTATTTTATTCGAGTAGGCTTTTGTAGCACTTTTGTGCCGTCAATTATTTCCAATATACAACTGATGATGATATTAAAGAACAACTTAAAATCTAAACCAACGAGGGTTCTTTTGCGCCCTGTTTTGAGAAGACCCCACAAGGAACTTATTGGGGTGTCACTTTTTATCATTATTCTTTCAAGCAGGCCATTGTTTTTTTATCATCCAACAAATAACTTATGGCATTAAAGAACGACTTAAAAGCCACGGTTCCAGAAGTTTTTATCGCCCTGTTCTGAGAAGAAACCATTACAAACTCATTAGGCTATCTTTTTATCATCTTCAGTGCTATATAATTTTAATTGATAATATTTAGGTAAGTATAATATCAGTAATACCAACATTAAAATATATAATATATGGATAGTGGCAGACCTAAAAAACAATGACGGGTTCTCGGTGCCATGGTACATTTATTTGCTTCTAGTAGAGCTATTTTAAGAAATTGCATGTTACTTTGTCGCTGAAATTATGTAAGCCGTATGAACATATGTAATTCTTTTTCTACATTTATTTGAAATACTTAACAGTAACTGCAAGGTCTATACTTTTCGTAAGACATCGTGTTAGATTAGATATTCGTAAGGTGCAAACATTTCCTTGATATATTCATTTCAATTTTCGCTGAACCTTTTCTCGAAAGTTGGATGCCTTATAGAAGAAGACGTAAATCCCGGGGGCAAAAGCGATTTCCACAAATCAGAGTAGTTCCGTCAGTCGAATTCAAGTTAGATCTGAGGCCAAAAATTTAACATCTGACAAATTGGATAAAACAAAGATAGTGTATTCGAAATCTAAGAATAGTTTTATTTAAATTTTCTATATGTTTATATTATTAACATTTTTATTAGCTTTTGTGTACACAAATTAAGGTTTAAGAGTTATAATACAAAATATTATTATGATATTGATAAAAATAAACTTGTAACGCCATAATTCAGGGTAAAATGGTTCAGAAATCACTTGAAAGCATACGTATTTTAAACAAAATACCGTAATCAGTGTTGGATTTGCCTTAAAATATTTTAAAGTATGATACCAAGAACAATTTCATAAAAAAGCCTTATTACGATGTTGAATATTATTTAACGCATATAAATGCTTGGATTTGATTCCATTTGCAAATGGAAATGAAATTTTACGCATTGTAAACTACAAAAACAAATTATTTAAAGAAAGACTGTTGATTTTCTTACACGTTTCTTCTCAGTACCGTCAACACTCCGAACCGGTGGTAGATTTATTACCAACAAACAGACTAATTAAGACCTTTCTAAGCCTGAAAGTTATCCTATATTCTTCATATAGCACTTTACCGTTTTAGACGGTAAAGTGCTAATCTGGAAACTGAATATAATTTTTATAATATACCCTTAGGTACGAAAATTTAGATTGGTTGTTTCTACTGTTAAAGCTTCGATTAAAATTTCCAAACAGTTTAAACCAAAACAATTTGTGCTTTTAAAAGTATAAAAAGTCTACCATGTAATACAGTTATTGAACCCGAATTATCTGCAAGTGTTCAAAGGATGTTTGTTTATAGCGACTTAACACAAACTTTGACGAGACATAAAACTGTCCAAAACGGATCATAACTTACAAAAGAAATTAAATTGCTTAAAAGATACAACGCTTGTTCGAACGTTGTTGATCCACACCGCCTGAGTTTTTATTATAAAAGATGCAATTTTAACTTTTACAGTTAAGCTGGGATATTTCTTTTTAAAGATAGATCGGATTGACAGCGATATTTTTTTAAAAACAAGTTTTTTTCATGTTTACAAGGTCTTATCAACTGGTTTTATAGATAGATAGATGGAATACTCTTTTTTTGTCCACCACAAACTTGAAAGAAGTAACACATAAACAAACTTAATGGATAGTACAAATTAGGCGACCTTATCGTTTATTAGCGATTTCTACCAGGCAACCTTAGGGTTAGAAAGATTATGAGGTAAATAAAGTAGGTGGTGTTTCCTAATACATATAGACATACATACAAATACTCCTAAATAGTAAATATAATGATACTAAATAATTTGCGTAGGAATAAACGAATGGCTCTAATTGGAATATAATAAACTAATATGATATTGTAATAATGGTGGTAAAAAAATACAAAATACCCGACTGAGTTTGTTGTAGGCTCTCCTCAGGACAGGGCGTGAAGGAACCTTCGCAACTTTAGATTTTAAGTCCTTCTATAATAACATTATCAAACGTACATGAGTATTAGTGTGTGGAAAAGAAATACATTTGGCGATTCAAAAGTGTTGTTTTAGACTTACTTGAATAAAGATATTTTGATGTGATTTGATTTAAATATAACGTAAAACAAATAGAGCTCATCATCATTAAGTAAATAAAGAACATAAAACCAATTATCCAATGATTTAACTTCTCTTATGGTCAGAGGTAATTTGTTTCATAAAGCTATGGCCCTAACCGCGAAGGAGTCACCATAGAATTTGGTGTTATGTGGTATGACGTTGAGTTTTAGTTCACGAAAGTTTTATAATGGTTTTATCTATATCTATATACATAAAAAAGATATCCAAGTATCTAATGACTCATCACGATATCTCTGGAACCATAAGGCGTAGAGACATGAAATTTAGTAGGAATATTTTTTTGACTAAATTAATGAAAATGCTACTCAATAAACATTCCACGCAGACGAATTCGCGGGTTCAGCTAGTTAAATATATGTACTCGTATTCATTTCTGAATGTTTAGGTTTAGGCAGGTAGGTTAAAATAGGTCGGCCGTGTTGATTGTGCAATGGTTACTTCAGCTCTAAGTAACAATTTTAAAGTTATGATATTTTGCCTAAAATTATCAACATCATTTAAATATTATGAGAGAAGAGGTTTCTCTTCATAGTTTGAGGAACGACTTGATATATAAATAAATAAGATATTGCCGTCCACAAATTTTTGTAATCCTTTCGTTTTGGCATTCAATCCGTGTCCGACGCCCGGCGATATTTGCTCGTTATAAATATTAACTTGAATTTAGATGAGTTATTGCGAACTTTTCTGGTGCCATTTTCGTATTTTATGTATGACTTAAAACATCTTATTTTTCATAAGATATAAAATATTGCTAGTTAAATCATCGTTCAGTTTGACCAAAATGAATTCCGAAACTCCTCAATCGATTTTGAACGTTTTTTAAGTGAAATTTCTTTTGAGTGTAAACGATGACACGAACGACGTCACGATGTGCAGCGCTTTTATGCGAATTCTTTTAAAGGTTTGATAGTTTTAATATTTACAAATAACATGTGGCATTTTAATTTGCCACTCGTCATGTAATAATGTAATAAATTCTCTTTTCCAAATTTTAAATTCAAAAATATAATTTCATTAATAATTTGTAATATTTACACTTTCAATATTTTTATAACAATTAAATTCCTAAGACACCTTAAATTTGTACAAATATAAACAAAATTAAAATTTTGTTTGCCAAAGAAGTTTGACTTCTGACATGTAATTTGTACCCACGCAATTTTAATTTTTTTTATTTCATATATATTATTTTTTTATTTGGAATTATTCCGACTTAGGACATGAGATAGGTCTTTTTTTCAATTATAATGGAAAGATTATAGATTTAATGGTTTCTTCTATTAAATAAGTTATACTCGTATAATATGTATGACATGTTGTACCTTAACTCCCAAATTTAAGGTGACGTAGACAAATTTACGCGGTTGCTAAGTGTAAACCGTCTCTTATAATAAAAATAATAAGCCTACTAAATTCAGACATCACTCGTCATTTGTCAGTTATATTCAACGCTTTGCTGAAGGCAAGTAATATCTTTCGTTGAGCGAGGTCAGAGGATAATCGATGGGAAACCGACGCCTTAAAAACTGATGCTTCTTGTGATATGTCGTAAAAATGATGTCCCTTTTTCATTCACATAATAACAATAGCAGATACCCGGCATGTACCGGGTTTTCACTAGTATTATGATAAAGGAAGTAAAATATTTTTTATTATATATAGAAAAGGTTTGAATCATGTTTTGTCCGCAATAAAATGTATTATACTATTTTTAACTTTTACATTTCAATTTTAAAAGTAAAAATACTATTTTCAGCCCAGTACATATAGTAAAAACCATCTGTATAAGTAAAAACTATATATTTTACAGCTCTTAAATATAAGGTGATATGTATAATCGTTGGCTTAGAAGTGCGCAGTTGATTTTCATCCCCTTTGTCGTCGTCGTCGTCGTCGCTTCAACCGATGGACGTCCACTGCTAGACATAGGTCTCACGTAATGACGTCTACAAGGCCCGATCTTGCGCCACCTGGCTCCAGCGACTACCGGCGACCCTCTTTATGTCATCGGTCCACCACGTGGGGGGTCTCCCTACACTGCGCCGCCCGGTGCGGGGTCGATCGGTCCGTCGGACTATGTGCCCCGCCCATTGCCACATTTTTAAGCTTGTGGAATGGAACGGACTGGGCATCAACATCAATAGCGAGTACATCACTCATCTAAGATTTGCCGACGACGTGGTCATTGTGGCAGAGACTCTCGAAGATCTCATTACAATGCTCGACGACCTCAGCAGTTTCTCAACAGGTGGGCCTAAAAATGAATATGCATAAGACGAAAGTTATGTCGAATATCCAGGTTCCGCTCCACACAATCATCGTTGAGAAATTACCATTCGAAATTGTAGACGACTATACATACTTGCGACACATAGTCCAGCTAAGTAGGTCCAACTTTGAGAAGGAGGTCAACCGCCGAATCGAACTCGGCTGGGCAGCGTTCGGGAAACTACGCCAGATATTCTCGTCCGATATGCCTCAGTGCCTGAAGACGAAGCTCTTCGAACAGTGCGTGTTGCCAGTGATGACCTACGGCTCCGAGACGTGGTCGCTGACTATGGGCCTCATTCGAAAGCTCAGAGTCACTCAGCGTGCGATTTCCATCCTATATAATAAAAGAAAACTTGTTATAAGTTTTTTTGTATAAATTACGTCCATTAATTATAAGCCTAAGGCAATTCATCATAAATGATCCCAAGGCGAAAATTTGTCAGAAAGATCAAGTTATCAAAGGAATTATAATTTTCTGAAATAGAAGTATTAAAGCTTTTATTAAACGCTCAACCAGTTAATTTATATCGAGTACTGAGTGTTTTTAATGAAAACAGTTCAATGTATACAGCACTATGTTATTAGTATAATTTATTAACAATTCGTATTTTGGTGTTTGTGATCGCAATTCTCCGAAACGAATTATCAAATTCGCTTTCACTTCCGAATTATTATTTTTTTGTGTTGTATGTTTAGTAAGTGTATAGTCTCCCGTTTTTAAATTACAATATTATTATATTTTTATATTGTTTATTAAAAATATTCTTTATTCAAGTAGGCTCAAAAAGCACTTTTTAATCATCATAAGCCTGTACTTTGGTAACAAATTTACCACCTACTAGGACAACGCTTGCTGGGTCAGCTAATATTAGATAGATAAATAGAAATACTTTGTTGCACATAAAATTAAAAATACTTGAATTGAAACTATTAATCTTATAGATGCAAGGGCGGCCTTATTGCTATAAGCAATGTCTGCCGGGCAACCCATTTCGAAATTAAAACTAGTGATTAAATATAAAGGTAGTGCATAAATAAAATAAACTATAATAAATACTACGCAACTATTATGATTATGATACATATACATATACACACGCACAAACACACACACACACACACACACACACACACACACACACATATATATATATATATATATATACGACGGAGAGTAAGAGAGAAAGGAACACAAAACATAGGGGCGTAGATTTCTCCGTCGACGTAGTCATTAATGGCATCCATAATTTCCATACTGTGGGCGTTGGTGGGTAATGTTGGTGCAATCAAACACTTAATTTATTAACTCAAATGTTCAATCAATTAATGTACCCAATATCAGTTTACACAAATCATTGATAATAATTGCTAGGAACGCGACAGTTTCAACAGTCGACCGCTGCGGCGGACTGCCACTATTGACTCTGTCCCACGCTGTTAGACAGATGGCGCCAGATTTCCACAAACTACCACACTCCGACGTATATTTGGGCGGAAAGATATATGTATATATATACCTCTTGTACTGTTTATCTTTAATTGTGTGTCGTTACTAATATAAATGTATATTTGCAGTGTTCAATAAATAGTATTCTATCAATCTATCTATGTATAAATAAGTTGGTTGCAGAAGTTAACTATTTGTTAGTGAAAACCGCAAGAAAATCCTTTCAGTTTATTACGAATAGAGAGCGGTAAAATTAGTTTTATAGTGTACATACTAAATAAATAAATTGTATAAATATAGGAACTTGTATTCTACAATTTCTTTCAAAATTTACAGACGTTCCTATAATAAAACAAATTTCCAATTATATTCGGGAATTGGAAGCAGGTAAACAGCTTTTCTCAAGTCCCGTCCCTTTGTCGTCTGTAATGACCGTGTAGCACGTGTCGTTGCCTGGCAACTGTGCTTTAGATCTACAACCTCAATCTACGTATAATAAGGGTATACAAACGTATCATTATTGAATTATTACTAAAATGTAACGTTGCGTAAATATATTGGTTTATAGCTAACGGGCATAATATTAGGTGTGACCTTAATTACGCTGTTCATACATAAACTTTGAAGTGGAAATGTCATACATTTATTACATTATATCAGTTTAAGAATAGGAATCTTGGAACTATATTTTTAGCACTACATACTATACAATGCAATGCAATAATTTAAAAATATACAATTTGCTTGCTTCTTTGGTTTCTTTAAGTCAAATAATATGGATTAGAATTTAAATTAAAAGCATAAGAATTACGCCCAAGCTTATGGGAGTAAGAGGTCGAAATAATTAAAAATCAGTTGTCTATAAAGTAGGTTTACGGACGATAATTTTACGTGATAACGTCATAAAGCATTGAAAAGTTGTTGTTGTAGTAAACATTGGAAACCACATCCGAACGCTGATGCAATCGCGCCTCTCTATCGCTTATTCCGGGCTCTCGCTTGCACGTGATAACGAGTCATGCTTTTTCGAGCATGCGACCGATGTCCATCGATTTATAAGACGTTATCACGTCTAAAGTAATTATTTTAGTCTTTTAATACCAAAATTTTGTCTTATTGTCTTTTTTCCGGGTATTCTCTCGAACGGTTGGGTCGATTTTAACGGAACATTCTCTGGCAGGTAGTAATATATAAGGTCGATTGTTATAGTTATATTTCCTTTAATACAGATGGTACAGAGAAACAGCAGGTGGTGCACTTCGAGAGATAAGAGAAGGTGAAGGAGCGGGACGCTATACGATAGCTGCAGATGCTTTAACGATCCGACGCGCAGAGCTTATGGATGATGGGCGATGGGCGTGTCGAGCTGCCAACGCACATGGTCACCTAACGTTAAGACTTCATCTTTCACTACGAGCACATCTTACAGTCCATGTCCAACCACATACACAGGTTTGTGGACTATCCAGATCTATGAAACTGGATCGATATAAAATATATATATTGTAACTTATCCCGTATCCATCGACTAGTTATTATTTTGGTAAACTATTTTGCAGCTAATTAGATTGGTTTTAGCGGCTTTATACTCAAATGTTCCTCCTAAAATGTTACTGAGACATGGAATAAATGTAAAATATATAATTGTCCTTAAGTATATTTAATTATTTTATAGTTTGTAATATAAAAATTCACATACAGAAAAAGAACAGATAGTCAAGGTAACAGAAGCATTTACATTAAAGATGACTAGATTAACAATATGATTGATTTTATTGTAAATTAAATCGAACCTTACAACATTAATTTAAAGTCCATTTTTAAATAACAAGATAAGTAACAGTCCATTAACGTCCCACTGCTGGGCACAGGCCTCCTCAGTCATATGAGAGAGGGTTTTTAGAGCATAGACCCACCACACTGCTCCACTGCGGATTGACAGGCATAGCACACAAGTGTACTCTCTATTCCTTCACTCCCATAGTCCCACGTGACGACAATCCGACACGACCGGAGAGAGATCAGGCGCAGGACCGACGGCATAACGTGCTCTCTGAGGCAGAGGGTGGATTAAACCGCCAGCTTCCCAACTTCGGTCAAATATTGAGAAAATCTTAATAGAAAACTCAATATCGATTTTGAATTGGCCCGACCCAGCACACGAACCCAGGACCTCATATCTGTCTTTAAAATAACAAATACAGCAAATTATCAATACCAGTAACAGATACCTTGGTTATTTTAAGTTAATGATTTTTGGTTCGATTTCAATTACAATAAATGAAATGATTATCCTTCCCATCTTTACAAGAAAGCATAAACATTGCAAGTTACCGCAAATCCAATATAATTCACCAGAATAGAAAAAGTTTTCACGTGCACAAAATTATAACTTCTATAGATTTGAACCTAGAGTTATAATTTTGGAAACTATGTTTATATCTTTTTAGCGAACAGAATGACTTAAGTGGAATTCCTATAATACAACTTTTACAAAATATTTAAGGATCAATAAAATATTTCTTAATATATCGCTAAATAACCTGTACTATAGACATCAGTTGCCTTTTTTACCATATAATAACAAATAGTGGGTTGGTAACAGTAAATACTCTTAAATTGTAATTATAACTATCATAAAGTATTTTAAAACAATATTTTGTGGGTTACTACGTTTATACTTTCTAGCGTCGATATGTAGTTCAATAACCCTTTGATTGAGAAATCATGACAGTCACTTCCATTTTTTTTTAAACCGTAACAGAGTAAAAGGACCCTTAATTATTCCAAATAAATTATCCAGCGACCGTGTGTACTGTTTACTTCTGTCGCCAATTTAAATGTCCGATAAATCCGGTCTGATGGTGCGCAAGCAATAACAAAAAAATACCAAAAAAATATATAAAACTTTAATAAAACATTATATATTTTTCAATCTCTGACTATTGATAAATGATGATAATGATAAAGTTTAAAATGGAAACATACCCTGGTGTAATTTAATTAATTCACCTTAAATTTACAAAAGATGGAACATGTGAAAGTGATTGAAAGGAGAGTGACTGCAGGGAATATGGTACATGGTGCTCTGCACGCCTTTATGAATAGCCAGATGGTGTCTCAAAGGCAGTGCATGCAGGAGTGCTGGTGCCAACACTTATGTATGGTAGTGAATGTTGGGTATGGCAGAAGAATCACATAAGTAAAATAAATGCGGTAGAGATGAGAGCGTTGAGAAGTATGAGTGGAGTGAAACTGAGTGACAGAATAAGAAATAGTGTGATAAGAGAACGTTGTGGTATAAAAGGAGACGTAGTGACTAAAATCGAGAAAGGTATGCTTAAATGGTTTGGGCACGTAGAGAGAATGAATGAAAGGAGATTGACAAAAAGGATTTATGAGTCAAGAGTGAATGCGAAAGTTGGAAGAGGAAGACCAAAACGAACGTTCCTGGACCAAATCCAGGACATTTTAAATAAGGGCCAGGTCAAGAGTAAACCGACGAACTTGTATGAAAGGTTTAATGAGAGTGAAAGAAGCGAAGGAGATATGCAAGAATAGTGGCAAATGGAAGGACGTTGTCTCTGCCTACCCCGATGGGAATGAGGCATGATGCTATGTATGTATGTATTTGTTTTCTACACAGCAGGGTCTTAAATTGAAATATATGGTTGACGATACGTCTTTTCTAGTAGGATGGATTCTACCCACGGCCGAAGCCTCGCACCAGTACAGATTTAGACAGATTAGAAAATGCAGTTTCCCAAATTGACCAGTTGAGAACCAAGTAGCGTAATTCGATTGGTTGTACAGATATTTTGTGAACTTTTTAATTTGATTAAGTTAGCTCATACTAGATATCAGCGGGTTACAAAAAACTTTTCTCTTTCTTCTTTCTCAAAAATCTTTACATTTCAGCCAATTTACATAAAACCTTGATAAATTATACACGTAAACCTTCCTCAGGAATAACTTAATCTGTTTGAGAAAACCCCTTGTAAATTTATTTAGTAGTTTTTGTTTATCATGGTCAGAGAGATAGACAGATGCGGCGTAAGACTTTTGTTTTGTTATAAATAAAATTATGAAAAACGAGGTATAACAGCTTCATTAAATTTAAGATAATTAAATAAATTATTATTCAAATCGCTTTTGAAATGCAATTAACATAATAAAATCAAATCAGAATTGTTTTCATATATCGATGACTTTATATATATATTCGCATGTAGCATAACCGACGAAATATAGGTTCATTAAACACGATAATGGCCAATTAGCCAATATTACCAACATCCATATAATTCGAGGCACGTACAAATGAATTTCCAATACAAGCTGCGATAATGTGTCCTGCATTACCAATCACCGGTTCAGAGCGCGGTAAAGTTCAACTTTATGATTGAACTAGTAAAGGGGCGTCAATTTATAACGTGAGATGATTTCGGCAATTGTTTGACACCTTCCACTCCTCATGGTAAGGTAACCTGAGATGGTTGCTTGACCCTCGCCAACCCCCTAAAGTATTATACGTTTTAGTGCAACTTAATATAATTCACGTTCAATTGGCGGGTGACGCATACACATTAAAAGTGTCATAATGTTGCTTTGTGATCCATATTCTTAGAATTTTACATACTAGTAGTTGTGACATTCCTAAGACCCCCCTCTCATCCCCTTCCCTCAACATAATACAGATGACCCTATTTAAGAGGCAAGACCATTAATGTCCCACTGCAGGCCTCCTCACTTATAGGAGAGAGCATAGACCCACCACGCTGCTCCACTGCGGATGGGCAGGCATAGTACAGAAAGTTTACTCTCTTTAGTCTCTATTCCTTCACTCTCATAGTCCGACGTGACAGGAATCCGACACTCGCGGAGAGAGATCAGGCGCAGTACCGACGGCTTAACGTGCTCTCCGAGGCACGGGGGTGGAATACACCACCAACATCCCAACTTCGGGCAAATATTGAGAAAAGTTAATAGAAAACTCAATATTGGTTTTTGAATAGGCCCGACCCGGGGCTCGAACCCAGGACCTCAAGTCTGTAATTGAACATACTAACCGCTAGACCAACGAGGCAATTATAACTATTTACCTCTATATAATTTGTAATTCTTTTCACAACTGCTTACAAATACTCTGATATCCAGTCACATTAAGAATCTTACATAGTTACTACAATTTACTCAAAATTTCCATTAAATACTTACGGATTGTTAGCTAGTCAAATATAAGTAGCGAAATAGCAATCTGGTAGAATGGATATAGAACATGAAGGGTCGTTTAATCTATAGTCACTTTAAAAATGTTATTTAGTTATTGACATCAATGGACATCTTTCTTTTAAGTCCTATGACCTACTCATATACTATGACGTACTCATATACCTATGTATATGAGTACTAATTGTATAACTCCATATATGACCATTCAAGGGTTATTAAGCTTTCATTGAAGAGAGAACCAAAATAGTATTAGTTATATGTGAAAGATAGGTTTACTATGTTTTCTCGTAAAAAAAACCTCTTTTTTTTCTAAGACTACTTCACAAACAGTTCAAGATTGTTGTTCCCGAAGTTTATGCAGACATCTCGGGGTCAATCCGGAAAATGTTTACAGCGCATATATACTTTGTCTATTTAAGTGGGTCAGTTGAGGACAACGAAAGAAAATAAAATGTAAGAAAAGTCTGTGATTGTTTAAGATTGGACAGGGCGATGCGGCCACTTTGACCCAGAGCCTCAATTCTTACTTACCTTTTAGAAATTGCAAATGAGATTGTTTTGAAATTGTGTTGCTAACGAAATTCTTTTACTGGATTTGAAAAAAATTCTTAAGAATTTGTTAGTGAAATGTCTATCCGTTTGTTCTTTGTTCAAGTTAGATTGTCATTCGAAATGAGGGAAAATGAATTTTATCCAAACAACACTTTAACCTTTTTAAATTGAATTTTTTTTGGATTAAGAGAATTTTTTTAGTAATTCAGTCCACTTACTACTACTTTTTTTTATTGCGGGGAGGAAATTTAGGAAATTGTTCTTACTAATTTATCTAGACACACGTTATTGAGAGACTTCTACCTAGTTTTGTCGTAGCACCAAGAAAGTCGTGTCGCTAAGTCTTTTCTTAATTGTTGTCAAGTTAGCGTTTGATATTGTTTTCACCTAAGTAAGTGATGATGACTGCCTCATTGGTCTAGTGGTTAGTATGTTCGACTACAGACATGAGGTCCTGGGTTCGAGTCCCGGGTCGGGCCAATTCAAAAATCAATATTGAGTTTTCTATTAAGATTTTCTCAATATTTGCCCGAAGTTGGGAAGTTGGCGGTGTGATCCACCCCCGTGCCTCGGAGAGCACGTTAAGCAGTCGGTCCTGCGCTTGATCTCTCTCCGGTCGTGTCGGATTGCCGTCACATCGGACTATGAGAGTGAAGAAATAGAGAGTGCACTTGTGTACTATGCCTGCCAATCCGCACTGGAGCAGCGTGGTGAGTCTATGCTCTAAAAACCCTCGCTCCTCGGAATGAGGAGGCCTGTGCCCAGCAGTGGGACGTTAATGAGCTGCTACTTACTTACTTACTTTTTTAAGTGATGTTATAATTTTAAATAGTAGCGCGCCAACCTGAGCTATTATGAGGATTTTAGTAATAAATTTTACATAGCAGCAAGCTTTTTAAATTAACTGTAGATATTTTATAAACGGAGAGATTTTTGAGTATGAACCCTGTTGTCAACTAAGTTACATAAGCATCAAATAGATGACGTCGTACTTTAAGTTCTATTTTTAGTTGTAGTGTAAGATCTACGGGTCAAATAGCAACTATATAAATTCAAAATTTAATCAGGTAGTGAACAGTGGAGCCACCGCTGTCATCAATTGCACTTGGGCTGGTTGGCCGTCACCTCGGCTGGAATGGCTACATAACGGCATCCCAGTATCAGCAGGAGTAGCAGGTGGCCGTGTAAGAGTCCAGAATAATGGGGAACAACTTGTTATAGCGTCTGTACATCGAGCCGATAAAGGAGTTTATCAATGTATAGCGCGAAATGAGAGAGATTCAGCCCAAGCTAGTGCAGAGCTTAGGCTAGGAGGTGAGCATAGAATTATAATTATTCAAATAGGGAACTTAATTTAATTTTTTTACCACACCAATGGTTTATCGTCACGACAAAATTTCTACATGGACACTATGTCAAATAATTCGCCGTCCCCGACGAACATTATGGTAATCGCTATTACGATAGAATAGGGTTTATTAAAGTTTCGTTATCTATATCATTGAGAATTATTTTTTTGATCAGACGATGAATACCTTTGGATTTGTCCGAATAACGATCTTCATGTTTTTCTTCAATGGATTACATAAATGAAAATTGACATGATCAATAACATAAAAATTTATTACTAAATCTCGAAAATCAACATTTATGAGTAAGCGGATATTACCTTAAAATGATCATCGAATAAGCATGTAATTTATGTTTACCGTAATATTAAAGGCAGTTATGCATATCATCGAATATGATTGCAATATCATTTTACGAATAGAAAGTATATTCATAAGTTACCATGGAATAATATCACAATGAACGATTACTATAGGAACACCGATTTGTGATTACAGTCGAACACTATCGTGAAGTTAGTATGCGTTAATTTTTTCCATAGCTTAGTTCAGTAATGGACATTTTCACAATTTTCTTACTCGTAAAGAAATTTTATAATAAAAATTTTGTAAAAATCTAGGGCAAAAGATATTCCCTATTTTTGATAAAAGAATTTTTTTTAGGCTTTATGGTTTTCAAGATATTCAGTTTCTATTTGCTCCTCTAAAATTGTCATATTTCCTATTACGATTTTGCTCGTCGGGGACGGCGAATTTGTAAAGTTTATATCGATACGTAATTGCAAAAGGTGCATTCGAAATGTATCGATACGACACGTTGAAAAACGTGGTTTTATTATATAATTGAATAAAATGAATATGTTATACATAGTGTGTATGTATAGACGATTTTACAGGTTTAAATTTTATAAAGACGTGTAGTTTAACAAATGTCATGATTTGTAAAACATACCATTATTTACAATGTTATTTCATCGACAGAAAAATCATATAATGCGTCAACAGTAAATCTGTAATTACTGAATGTAAAGTGATACTAGGAATCGTTTATAAACAACTGAACTATGCTAGATTGAGTAAACACATAGTCCCATCGTTGTTAAGTAGACTATATAAGATATACGAAAAAGGTTTTATAATCCTGCATGAGTTAATATTAACTTTTATAATTAATTACGTTTATTAGAAAAATACTTTTATACTACCAGAAATACTGTAGTACTAAATTAATGTTTATAACTACTAATAAAGACACTGTTATGGTTGTGTAATAGACATGTGGATTTTGGTAAAGAATCACGGTTTTGAATCCTGGGCAGGCACTACTACTACTACACTTTGTAACACTTATGTGTCTATTATTTAAAGTAATAACTGTGCTGTATAATGATGAAAATTTATCAAAATAAACATATCTTTTGAGTATTTCGGAGACAAGTGTTACTTGCTTTGCCGCAGTGGAGCTCCATGACGGGTACATGATCTTAAATCCAGTGAGATTTCGATAAACTGTTATTTATGTTATCTTTATATCTTCTGCTTACGAAAGTTTCACTGCGAAGCCATATCGCTTACAACTGAAAGATTTTTGAAATTAAGATCCATTAAAAGCCTCAATTAAATAAGTTCTGTATTACATTTCATTCTATTATGCTCATAGCTATGAAATAAAATAATATACCATATGAAAAAAGAATATTTAATTTATCAACTGTTATTTTTGCAGATACCATACCCGAGCTGCAATACACTTTTATCGAGCAAGTATTACGACCAGGACAAGTAGTGACTCTCAAGTGTTCTGCATCCGGTTCACCGCCTCCACATTTCACATGGCTGCTTGATGGACAGCCCCTAAATACTATGGGTAGGGGGCACAGGTACGAAATTTGCTTGGTCCCAATAAAGTAGGCAAATGTATTAAAATAATCAACGAACGATAGAACGGAAAATTTTATTTGATATAATTCAGGTTATACGTACAATTTTGCAGCTACACAATACTTTCGACTGGAACAGGTTTTGTATTATAATTAAAGGCTACCACTGTGCGACAGGACAATGCTTTTGATTGTTGCACACTGTCATACGCAGAAATGCTTTAAAATACCTTCTATTAAGGTATTCCATTAAAATAGCTGCCTCATTGGTCAGCATGTTTGATACTTTACAAGGGTTAAACTGAGCTAGCAGTCGTAAATTACTTTTGAAGAAGTAGAGTTAAAGCAAATATATATTTTTTTTAATGAAAGTATAACTTTATTATGTCTACTTAGAATTCTGACCTATTTCCTTTTCTTCCATTTATCAGAGTAATTAAACAATATTAACTGCCTCATTGGTCTAGTGGTTAGCATGTTCGACTTCAGACATGAGGTACTGGGTTCGAGTCCCGGGTCGGGCCAATTCAAAAATCAATATTGAGTTTTATATTAAGATTTTCTCAATATTTACCCGAAGTTGGGAAGTTGGCGGTGTGATTCACCCCCGTGCATCGGAGAGCACGTTAAACCGTCGGTCCTACGCCTGATTTGTCTCCAATCGTGTAGGATTCCTATCACATCGGACTATGAGAGTGAAGGAGTAGAGAGTGCACTTGTGTACTATACCTGCCAATCCGCAGTGGAGCAGCGTGGTGGGTCTATGCTCTAAAAACCCTCTCTTCTATGAGTGAGGAGGCCTGTGCCCCGCAGTGGGACGTTAAATAGGCTGCTACTTACCTTTTTTAGCTTCCGTTTATGGTATATTGATTTAAATATCATTTTATATAGCGTGGATAAATGACAAAGGAAAGCCTTGATTGGTCATTCGATAGTTCAAGTTTGGAATTTGGTTAGAGATCCTAGTTTTCCCACCACAAACTACTAGTTTTCCCAAAGTATATACTCTATTCTGTTTTATTTAAGTAATATATATTACTGTTACATATCCTAGACTATAACAATGCTTATTAGTTACAATNATTTACCCGAAGTTGGGAAGTTGGCGGTGTGATTCACCCCCGTGTATCGGAGAGCACGTTAAACCGTCGGTCCTACGCCTGATTTGTCTCCAATCGTGTAGGATTCCTATCACATCGGACTATGAGAGTGAAGGAGTAGAGAGTGCACTTGTGTACTATACCTGCCAATCCGCAGTGGAGTAGCGTGGTGGGTCTATGCTCTAAAAACCCTCTCTTCTATGAGTGAGGAGGCCTGTGCCCCGCAGTGGGACGTTAATGGGCTGCTACTTACCTTTTTTAGCTTCCGTTTATGGTATATTGATTTAAATATCATTTTACATGGCGTGGAAAAATAACAAAGGAAAGCCTTGATTGTTCATTCGATAGTTCAGGTTTGGAATTTGGTTAGAGATCTTAGTTTTCCCACCACAAACTACTAGTT
This sequence comes from Elymnias hypermnestra, assembly GCA_015832385.1. Taxonomy (NCBI): domain Eukaryota; kingdom Metazoa; phylum Arthropoda; class Insecta; order Lepidoptera; family Nymphalidae; genus Elymnias; species Elymnias hypermnestra. The sequence continues at coordinate 246,602 of JACTOM010000068.1, read as the reverse complement.
TTCCCAAAGTATATACTCTATTCTGTTTTATTTAAGTAATATATTACTGTCACATATCCTAGACTATAACAATGCTTATTAGTTACAATTATTTATTTAGCAATACTTTTTTCGGAAAATTGCGCCCGCCACCTATCCGAAAGCTCTTGTAAAAGGTATAAAAATTTTCTTCGACATAATGAGTTTCAGAAGTTCGTGCTAGATGGCATTTATAATAAACATGAAAGCAGGTAATATATTATTACCTGCTTTCATATATATTGTTATTAAAATAACAGATATTTTATTTTAACAGATACAGCATAGAACAATTCGCGACAAAAAGCAACGAGGTGGTCAGTTATCTTAACATCACTACAGTGAGATCGGAAGATGGTGGACTTTACACATGCAAAGCGGCCAACTCTCTTGGAGAAATATCTCATACATCACGATTAAATATATATGGTAAAGGATTTTATATCGTTACATATATTATTAAATCTTTTGTATCATTTAAATATAACTTCCACAGTGCACCCATTAGTTATTACCGGGAACAGACCATGATGGCTTTGATTTGACAGCAATTTGTTTTTTCTTGATGTCGATAGATTTCGCTTGACTGTGATCTCACCGAAAGGCAAGTGATGATAAAGTCTAAAACATAAAAACCCGCTAACTTGGAAAAAAGTAGATTGGTAATTAGCCACGGCAGAAGCCTCCCAACAGTCCAAACTCAGAATAAATGGAAAATGAAATTTGCCAGAAAGCCAGAACACGCACCATAGCGCCAGCGACGTGATAGAAATTTGTGTAGGAGATACGAGCGCGGTTACGCCTTAATAAAATATTAATAAAGATTTCTCTTATCGGTTCCCAAACGGTATGTTACTGTTAAAGTGCTCTTGTTATTTTATAAGCAAATTGGTGCCTATTAACATCCGCATGATTTAATATAATAAGCTTTCACCGGATTAGGTTTTACATCGTGGAAATCATTATTATATTCATTGAGTGAGTGTCAGTCAAATGCTAAAATATACTCAAGTGCTCTACTAGCAGGCGTTCTGGATTCGATTCCCATTAGAGCAAAATAAAACATGTTTTCTCATTTGTCTTGTCACGCTACCAAGATAGACGTGCAGTATCCAAAAAAGTTTATTGCGGTGTAATGCTGCCTAGAAGCTATTAAGAAGTAAATGAATTTACATCTTACCAGTCAAAGCGTTACCATTTTAAACTGTGTTTTAAAATCCAGAGAGCTTTGACTTTATTATACCATATCCATAAAATCCATTAATTAAAATATGGGTATTTCATTAAATATTTAATTTAGCTAATTACATCCGTAAACGGTGTAACATGGCCACGTCCAGCGAATCGTAGTTAAGGAAATTAGGCCAGCGATGGCCGCCTGACCTTTTCTCTATTAAATTATGCTGATCCTTATTAAACAAGCCAAACAAAGCCTTATCGTAAACTCAATTTCAGGACCACCATACGTCCGATCTATTGGTCCCATCAGAGCAGTAGCTGGTCGAGAGCTAATTCTGTACTGCCCTTACTCTGGTTACCCTATAAGGTTGGTAATGCAATTTTTTTTTACCATTAAACGTGTTACTTCCGGCTACAACTCCTAATAACGGTTAGGCGCACACCTCGTTATGATGGTAGAAGACTTATGCTCCATTTTACCTACCTTTCCTGAACTTTGTCTCCCCGAGGACATTTATACCATATGGGGGATTGTTTCAATAGCTCAAGGGTCCCCAAAATAGGTAATGCTTTAGAACATGACATTTTTTGGTTCATATAAACCGTCAGGGTTCGACGACATTCTATAAGTATTCAGATCCAATAGTATTAACCATTTAGGATTGTACTATTGGATCTGAACAGTAGGAGTGACTTTTGACTTTAATTTTATCTAAAAATATAACATTTCTATTTATTTTTATATACATTCAACAACGATTAATTTTAAAAATTCCTATTGTCTCAAGCAATTAAGATACCATTCTAGTAATAGGACTGCCTCATTGGTCTAGTGGTTAGCATGTTCGACTACAGATGTGAGGTCCTGGGTTCGAGTCCTGGGTCGGGCCACTTCAGAAATGAATATTGAATTTTCTATTAAGATTTGCTCAATATTTCCCCGAAGTTGGGAAATTGGCGGTGTGATCCATCCCCGTGCCTTTGAGAGCACATTAAGCCGTCGGTCCTGCGCGCGATCTCTCTCCGATTGTGTCGGAATACCGTCACATCGGACTATGAGAGTGAAGGAATAGAGAGTGCACTTGTGTACCATGCCTGCCAATTCGCAGTGGAGCAGCGTGGTGGGTCTATGCTCTAAAAACCCTCTCTCATATGAGTGAGGAGGCCTGTGCCCAGCAGTGGGACGTTAAATAGGCTGCTACTTACTTACTTTTTCTAGTAATAGAAATTGCTTTTCATATAGCATAAACGACAATACTTTAATAAAATGTACATATAAACACATTTCAACAAATATTTGAACTTTTTTAAATATGGCGGTATTATTTTAATTAGTTCAGTGCGATGGGAACGTGATGGTAACCAGCTTGAATGGGAAGGTGGTACCACAAGCGGCGAAGGTGCTCTACGAATACCCCGAGTTGAAGCCGCCAGTGCTGGGGCTTACACGTGCAGTGCCATTGGTCCACACGGAGAAATTGCACGGCGAGAACTTCAACTTATCGTTAGTAGTAAGTACATTTTATTATATTTCAAGAGAAATTTAAATAAAAATTACTTGAAAATTGTCAAATATTTTTTTCCTAATTTAATAACGTGTTATGGTCAAATGTAATTGAGTTTATGAAATAATATTCGATCCTCATGATTTATATGTCGATAGATCCACCGGAAATCGAGCCCTTTTCGTTTTCGGCTAACTTGCAAGAGGGTAAACGAGCTCAAGTCAGTTGTAGTGTAGCCTCTGGTGATATGCCTGTGAGGTTTGCATGGCTCAAAGACAATGTACCAATCCCAGCAGATCTTCAGGTGAGCAAATTTTAGTAAAGCGATGTTAATTATGTAGGCAACGATAGTATAGTAGTGAGACACATGTTTTCTTGTTCAAAGAAAAGGCAAGGCGGGTTTGATCCAAAATCCACTATACTTAAAAGAAACTTACGTACTTAATTGTGCTTCAAAAATTTAACATTGCACTATTCGGTGAAGGAGAATACCGTGAGGAAACTTGCCTATCTTGAGAACATTCTTTTGGGCTATCCCGCACTGTAGCAGCGTGGTGGCTCTATGCTATATTAACCCTCTCTCTGATGAGTGAGGAGGCATGTGTCAATCTACTTACCTTACGCTATGTAGGTATAACAAGGTGTGACTTAAGCAGCGTGAAAACTTAAAATAAGGATACTATAAAATAAAAATGCGTACTAACAAAGCACATGTCAGAAGTGAAACTTCTTTGGTAAACCATATTTTAAATCTTATACAAATGTAAAACTTTAAATTTCTGACACTTAGAGGGAGGGAAAAGGAAGATATGTTAGGAATTTAATAAATTTAATTGTCATTAAAATATAAAAAGTATCGAAAATTAATACAAATAATTTATTGAAATCTTCAATATTCGAAATTGTTAATTAAATTTTGTTTTTAAATTTCAAACTTCGAAAAGAGAATTTATGAAATATTTTTATTTTAAGAGAAATAGTATGTTACATTTTAAATGACGAATGGGAAATTAAAATGCTACATGATATTTGTAAATATTAAAACTACCTAACATTCAATCGAATCGGCATAAAAACGTTTCATATCTTCGTGAAGCCACTCACGTGTTTCATCCGTAAAAATTTACCATCATGCACTTAAAGATGTTTCACTTCAAAAATCAACATTCATCTGAAATTATTTGTTTATTGAAATATAGATTTATAAAGGAGTTACAGCTATATCTCAATGGAACTTTGTACGACATAATCGACACAATTTTTAAGGCGCTAATCATTTCTAAAAATATATTTAATTTTTTTTGGAGCCATCGCCTCAAGATGCAAACTCTAATATGATTCAAGGATCCAATGGTCATGACTACTGAATTTTAATTTGGAGAAGGTCATCAGAATGGATAATTTACAAATATTGAGGCGGCTCCATCATGTTATTTGATTTTCTCTACCGCAAATTTCAAAGATATATAAACGTAAATATTTCACCGGTTTATCACCTTTTGAGTATAGCATAAAGACTTCAGCCATGTACAATAGGTAGAAGAGCGAGGGGCAGATTTTTTCAGCAACCTAGTATTCAAAGAGGTGTCAGCTCGCCACAGTGGTCTATACACCTGCGTCGCTTCTAACAACGCAGCAAAAGTTAACTATACAGCAGAACTAGTAGTAAAAGGTAACCTGGATATATCTCCAGCACTTAGAAGCACGCTTGCACTGCACAAGTGTCACGGAGTCATGGATTTTTCTAAAAGATTATCAAGCACAATAGCACCTCATTATCGCACCATTCACGCTTATATGCACTGTCTATGTACAATATATTTGAAAGTATATAGTAACTAAATACTTTGAAATTCCTAATTAGAAAGTCTACGCGATCTAATACGAATTTCTTAAAATTTTACATATAAACCTTTTGTGTGAAATACGTGACTCTATACATTTTATGGTAAAATTATTTATAAATTAATGATTAAGCAATTAAAAAATATATCAAAATAAAGTGGGTAAATATAAAGGTATTTTATTGACGTTTGAATACCGCATAATTCCGATGAGGTGATATTAAATTAATTGGTAAAAGTTAGAAAAACCGATACAAATTTCAAGATGAGTTTTCGATTTTGTATTTATCTTGGTCTGAGTTTACCCTTAAGGGTTACAAAAGTTCCCTTTGAGGTAAATCAATCAAAAGTTACAAAGTAATCGAATTTCATTCCGTTTAAAATAACGGAGTTAACTTTGACGACGATCATTTATAGAATATTAAAGTCAAAGCTATTTTGGAAATTATTTTATTCCATTCTAATATTATCATAAGTTATATTTTAAACTATTTGTTTATTTTTTTAATGTTATCGTTTATTTTCCGCCTTACGAATTTGGATTACAGATGGCTAAACGGAAGGGGTAATTTTACAAATAGTTTTTAAATAAGGATTATATTGTAATTAAAATAAGAATAAATAGGGTATATCGAGTTAAAACAGCTATGAAAGCTTTAGAATCATAAGTAAGTATCTTTAAGAATCATGCAAGTAATATATAATTAATGGTTTAGCAGTATATTACTGATATTTGCAACGAGATTTAATAATATAATTTTGTTCTTACTTTTTCGATATTATGAGAAAAATAGATTCTTTTAATGCAGCCGATGTTCGTAAGTATATTATAAAAACAAATAATAAAATTAAGCTCAATTACGATAACATAGAAAGAAACTATGAACCTTTTACGTGAGCTTATAATAAATGGCGTTATACAATTTATAGCAAAATAAATATTTGAAAAAAACTATATGACCATCAAGGTTCATCTATTAGAACTTTAAACATTGTATTTGAACGAATGGATGATGAAAAAGTATTTTATTTGATTAAAAACATTGCATTTGTCTCGCTGATGAAAATAACATATTTATGACCTGATTAATCTCAACTGATGGTAAGTTATAATAAAGTCAACTAACCTGATTTGGGATATTTTACTTCTTAAAGTAATTGCTTATTTTGCTGGTAGGGTAATAACAAGCCAAAGTCGAAGCCTCCAACTTGTTCAGACTCAATGCAATTTCCTATTTTTGCCCTGCTGGATATCACACCCAGAAATTCTGATATCTCAGCAATAGCCACACCGTTGCACCAGCGAGGCCGTCAAAATTTGTTACAAATAATTAATATGTGACCTGCTTTCATGCTGCAGTATCCCCAAAGTGGGTACAAGAACCATCGGACGCAGCAGTACTAGCTGGTGAACCAGTTGCATTACATTGTCATACAACGGGTTCGCCCACACCACATACAACTTGGATGAAGCAAAGAGGTACAGTTTGAAATCTAGTGCAATCTTTTTAAAGTAAAGTTTATGTTCTATACTATTACATGATAAATTTTCAGCAAAATCCATTCGATAGTTTATGCGTGAAACACAATCCAATCCTCTAAAATTTGAAGACCTCAAGTTTTTCAATTATGGATCTATAGGTTAGGCCATATAGCCGAACTTTCAGACCTTTTTTAGAAGCATTATCACTCTTAGGCCTTTATGAAACCGTTTATTGCATAATATATATTTCGTTTTCACAAAATATTTACGATCACTCTCATAATATTCTATAAATAAAACAAAATAGCGTTAGTTATAGTCGAAACCGGCTGATCTAATTTAAATGTTCTCTGATTGATCCCCAATTCAATAAATGGCGAAATAACTGTAAAAGTATCGGAAAAATGAAACAAAGGAAATTAATTTCTACCATTAACTAATCCCAAGATTGCTTGAACTACATATTTGTGCGATTGACTTCTAATACGGCATGTATATTCCTTTTGCTAATCACCATATCAGGATATACAAACTAAAAATCATGACATAGGATGAGATCTTCGAATCTCTTCGCCCAATTGACTTGAAATTTGGAATACATATTCCTACCAATACGTTGACAAACAGTAAGTTATTCTATAATCTTACGGAGTCGAGAATAACGCGAAAAGATGTAAAAAAACTGATAAAGGAAAAAATATATGAAAATTATGTTATATTTTTTAGCGGGATCTGCTTCAGATTTCGTCCCTTTAGTAAACCTAGGTGGGAGGTTTCAATTCCTCACAAATGGTACCCTTTGGATTGAAGCTGCACTTCCGTACGACGAGGGTTACTATATGTGTAAAGCTGAAAATGGCGTTGGAACGCCACTCTCTAAGACAATATTTGTAGCAATTAACGGTATGTATTTCAAAAACAACTTATTAAATTAATATTCTTTGAATAATTTTCAAATCGTTTTATCAATCGGTTACAATTATGTATTTATATCTTGTTCTATTGAAGTGAAACTTCTTTAGGTAAAATTTTTACGGATGAAATGCATGATTAGCATCACGTGCAACGTTTTTACGATAATTCGTTTGAAGATTAGCTATTTTTTATATTTAGAAATATCATCAGGCATTTTAATTTGCCACTCGTCATTTAATAATTTAATATACTATTTATCATAAAATATAAATATTTCATAAATTCTCTTTTCTAACTTTTAAATTCAAAAAGAAAATTTAATTAATAATTTAATCTAATATTGACAAAAAAGTATGTGACATTTATTTGCAATTAGTCATTTTGAACTTTTAATAGTTTAATGAAAATTAAATTCGTTCCCATAAATTCCTAACATATCTCCCTTTTTCTCACCCTCGAAGTCCCGGAAATCTGAAGTTTTAGATTTCTTTAAATATATACAAGATAAAAATTCGTTTGCCAAAGAAGTTTCACTTCTTACATGTGTACTTTGTACACATGCACTTTTTTATATTAACGTTTTGTGTAACACACATTTTAGACATTTACAATATACTGAAAACAATTAAGCTTAACTCTTAAGCTTAAGCTTAGGGCTTAAATCTAAGGAATCTGTTTACTTATTCTTGATTCCGTGAAGAATCATATGTTATTCCTTATAGTATCAAATATCACAGACATATTTATCAAACTCCAAGCTTTCCAGAGTTTATCAAGATCGAGCAAAAACGTACTCACTGATTATTACTAAGATTTCTTAAACTGATCTCTTAAAATTCTTACATTATTTGAATTGAGATTTCATACATATTCCTTTAGCCATTATACACATACTAAGAGCGGATTACCCCACATTTCCAAGGGATCGCGTACTACGCAGGTGACGTCGCGGGAATATCGACACAAATAAGTTAAATGATATAAAACTATACCAAAATTTACGTTAAATCTAAGTCAAATATAAGTCTCCACAGCTTGATGCAATGTTTAACTTTTTTAAACCGCAGTGGACCAGTGGATCTCAGAATTACTTAAATTGCGTAAAAACAGGCAAAACTACGTTATGTCTACGTAGAATATAATGATTCTTGTATGAGTCAAGAGTGTAATTTTAATGGAATTTCCAGTGCGATACCTATAAATAAAAAAATGTGTATTACAGAGCCAGCACGTTTTGAGGTAACTTCGCACAATGTATCAGCGAGACGCGAAGCAGGAGCCACTTTAGCCTGCGAAGCGCGTGGTGACTCGCCACTACGAGTATCCTGGACTCGAGACAACGCTCCTTTAGATCTTTCTACTTATAGGTATTTTTAAACTATATATGATAAGACTCTTAATTTGTTTGAGACGCGTTTATGGACCTGTGTTGGAAAAGGAAGGCTGGAGGGCTCTATACAACCACGAGCTTTACCAATTGTGTAGTACCTGGCGAAACAAGTCATCATTATGCATGATCAGACCAAAGTTTTGAGCCACTACTTGGTGCAAAGATTGAGTGACAGGTCCAATAAAAATATCTTCTACTATCAATTGAAATGTGGGAAAATTGAATAAAGTACTAACTCAATTTAATCATATTTTATCTTCACATATAAGTCAAATTCATATAATAAAACGTAATATTAGCTAATTTTTATTTAGGAAACTGGAAAATTAGAAGCATGTTACGAGCTATGCAGTTCATAACTGGGTTTTTAATGTGGTATTAAATTGGTTATTACTTTACAGATTAAGTATCTCCGAAGCAAAGACTGATAGTGGTTTAAGATCTCAGCTGTATATAAGTCGTACCGATCGCCTTGATTCCGGCGTATACAAGTGCCAAGCTGTCAACGCCTACGGTCATAGTGATCATTATATTTATCTTTCCGTCCAAGGTATATATGTGTAACTTATTATTTAATTATTATAATAATGTTTACATAAAAAAGTTATATAAATAACTTGAGAAAATCTGTTAAACGTTAATCTATACAAGCGTATGAAACACGAATTTGTTTCTATCTAAGCAGTATAGCATCTCATGCCTATTGTAGATTTGGACTTGTTTGTAGAATATAAAAGAGGAATATTCTGACATGAATTGATTGGTTACATCTCTAAGGGATTAGGCAGCGCTTTCGATGTAACCTCCAGGGCGGATTGACTTCCTACACTTCCAAAGCTATCGTTATATTTTTAACAATTTCCACGAAATCTACACAAGTCATATTACTGAACCACAATATTTTTTTGTTGTGACATTATCTTAAATTATCGTTATTATTGTCCATTGTCTCTCATTAGTATATCAATTAAATATCATTATTTTTTTAATATTGACATTAGTTAAAAGTTTATATGCTTGCTGTGATAACTTTTACTGAAATGTACATAAACCACGACTTTGTTTATGTTTTTTTGTTAAATGTGTAAATGTAACATTTTTTATTTATCCTTAATAAATAAATAGATAAATAAATAAATAAACCTTTCACATGAATCACTCTATCTTGTGATGAAATTTGCGAGAAAAGCCGTTTTATAGTTTTGAGTTTATTTTGAACAGACAGAAAGATATGCCGTGGATGACTTAATCATATATAACAATATGTGTTATGTAGGGAAACCATTTTGAGGTGTGCTTTATTTTTTATTTTGTGGGTTATGAATGAAATTTAGCCGTCACGCCCGGCAGTGTAACGCTCGTGTAGAATAAGGTTTGTTCTTACTGACTAAGGGAGCGAAGGATTTACAATACGTCACAACTAATTCATAGTTTAATATAACTACTGATAATAAATTATTGAGAATATATTGTGCAAAATTGTAATTAATAAAATTGTAATAAATATAGAATATAAATAGTTTTGTATTCCGTATTATTAACTTTGCCTTGATGAATTTTTAATTTCTGTGGTATGGTCTTAAGTCGACAACGAGTTTTTTTTTTACAGAAAAACCCGAGACACCTCATTCTTTATCTGTAACTGAAATACAGTCCCGTGCGGTACGACTGTCTTGGAGCTTGCGGTTCGACGGCAATTCGCCGCTGCTGGGTTACTCGTTACAATATACAGCGTTGTCAGCGCAAGGCGCCATCCGCGTTTCTCACTGGGATGGCGCCACTACTATTAATGTATCTCTACATGGCACACATTCGCATTCGCATGTTACGTAAGATACGCTGTGATTACTTTTTGTGATTAAGTATATATATTACTTATAACTTTTATGCAATACCTATGATGGCTCATTTGTGAGATACGGCACTTACATTTTTAAGTGAAACTTCTCTAAGCGTATGAGGGTAAATTATTTGCGGATGAAACGCGTGATTACCGTCAGGAAGATGTGAAGCGTTTTTTTGCTAATTTGATGGTTAGATAGTTTTAATATTTACAAATAAAATGTGTCATTTAATTTGCCACTCGTTATTTAATCATTTATCATACAATTTTTTCATAAAATAAAAAATATTTCATAAATTCTCTTTTCAAAATATTAAATTTAAAAACAAAATTTAAAAAATAATTTCTAATATTCACTGAAAACACGTGGCATTTTATGTACAATTCGTTATATGTATTCCATCTCTATTTGAAATACGTAAGTAAATGACAATTTATGTTAATACAGATTTGTCATTCAATTTTCAGTTCGTTAATTAATTTTTACGTAAAATTATACAGCATCAAAATTAATTCATTAATTAAATTCTAGGCTTACAAAGAAAGGTGATATTCACTATGAAGCGCTACTTAGCGGCCTCCGTCCCCACACCGCCTATATGATAAGAATCGCTGCAGTTAATCAAATAGATCACAGCGCTTATACTGAAGCCGTTGTCGTAAAAACTCAAGAGGAAGGTAAGTGATATCTAGAATACATATCTAATGACGGAGTTAACACATGTGACGACGTAGTTATCAGAGTAGGTATACGTGTATATTTTAATCGAGCTGGAGTCTATGACTTATTAGAACAAGTTCTCATATCTACAAAAGTAGTAAAGTAAGCAAAACTTGCCACATGTATCTCTGGGTCAATTTGGTTTAACTGAAACACAATATTGCGGTAATGAAAATTAGGTGCTTAGACTTTGCTGATAACAAATTTCCTATGCAGCATTAATCCCGGATTGCATATGGTTCTCAAATGTAGTCACATACACAATGATATAAATATCTGTGTTCAGAGCTTCTTTATCTGACAATGTGATCAACATTTGACAAACATGCAGAAAACCTTACAAAATGTTTGTCAATGAATCGCGTAGTCATAACGGGTGGATTTCATAGATCGAAGAACCAAGGACGTTGGGGTTCGTAATAGCTGGATAGCGATCCATCAATAGTTAAACGCAACATTCGGTGATCGAATGAAATCAACCAAGTTAATGGTAGCCGTTAGATTCAACCAGCATAGAATCGAACCTAGAAGTCATCAAGTCATGTCCAATAGTGGTCGACCATCGGTTTGAGTTTATGTTTAGGTTTCGGTTTTCCTAACGAGATAATTCACATTCAAACAGTTAGGTAATATTAACAGCGCCATCAGAACCCCCAAGTGGTGTGTCGGTGGTGGCGGGTGCAGCAGGCGAGCTGCACGTATCTTGGCGTGCACCACCACGTGATGCATGGCATGGCGAACTTCTTGGCTACTCTGTCGCTTGTTCGGAGTTAGGACCAGATGCTGCCATGCTACCCAATTCCACAAGGTATATATTACCACACAACGTTATCTGTCACCAGTATACAAAGGCCATATTCTTAAATGAACCCGATGGAAACCTCGTAACATAATATCAGCATCTATCGTCCATAGGAAATAATATGTAGAAAATTTGATAATTAATTATCCTGATCAGTGAAAAGTTGAGTAAAGTCTACTTCATTAAGAATTTATCAATTTGAACATGAATTTGAAAATGTTTGCTTATTTACTGTTTTAATGTAGTCATATTAGTTCAAGTAATCTAACCATATCATCCCCAATTGAATATTAATTATAGGGAATTGAAAGAGATATTAAAGGATCCTAAATAAATATATTTATTACATTGTAATTTTGTTTGCAAATGTAAATTCATTTTCTATTTCTATCTTCTCTGTAATCTATTATCAAGACAGTTCGATCTGAGGAAAAAGTCAGACCATCGCCAACTTTCCATCCAGTCAGTTATAGATCACTAAAACTTTTGTGGAAATAGATCACCAAAAACGATTTCAAAATTTAACACCAGTTTTACACGTTTTATAGCATACAGTTCATATAAACGTATACACATTTACGTGAGTGGTAGTATTACGTAAGTCTTACATCAAGAAGAGTGAAATAGTCACTCACATGGGACTCTTATCTTACATACATTCTGATATAGCACAATATCATTTTGACGTTACGTTGACATAACGTTTACCCGGTTTGATAATACCCATAAACGCGTTTACTGGGTATTATCAAAAATAAGTTAAATTTAAATTTTTGTAGGACCTTAACCGTGAACGGTTGGTCTGCAAGCGAGTTAACTTTATCAGCGTTGAAAAAGTTTACACGATACGAGGTTCGAGTGAGAGCATTCAACGGTGTCGCTGCTGGTCCGGCTTCCTCGCCTGTTACTGCTACTACACTTGAAGGAGGTAAATAAAAATCGTTTTATTCGAAAAAAGGATTTTATGTATAACTGGTAACAATGTGTCGTATTTTAATTAGTTTATTTAGTAAAATATTTACAGTGGATAGGTAGGTAGACATAATTATAACTGTTACAGTAGATAGTAGGTGAGAGGGTGGTAGGCTTACGGAATGACACACCACGAGAAGTCTTAAGGGCTCAATTCACTGCCCTGTCTAGTCCGCGGTGCAGCTTCCGTAGGCGGCAGGTGCAGGTCACTGGGCAGCTCCCGTAGGCAGGTTAAGTATCAGTTCAGTGTATTAGGACTAGGAGCTAGGACTGGAAGGATTACCTTGGAAGGGTAATTCTTCCGTTTTTTAATAAAACACTATAAACTCTCTGTGATTTATCAATGACGATGATTAATTAAAAAAAATAAAGGTGGTTTAAGTTTCCTTTTTAAGGACAATTTTAAATAGCGGTTATGCAGTTCGGGCGTGATCGACGGTGACCAAAGAAAAAAGATGATTCATTTTTTTTCGAATCCAACTGGTCACAGCGTAACATTCCACAACGCTCAATACATAAAAATATTAATATTTAATTTCAATGAATTTATTTTTGGGAAGTTATTTATCCATCACAGCTTAAAATTATTTGCCTTGAATTAAATCGCGAAATTCACTCACGGCTTACCCTTGGTAGTTTTTAATAAAAAAATTCTATGGTTTAGGATTCATAAGTTCAATCGATTTCAAAAATTTTCTATTTCTAACTCTTGTTTAAAATATACTTAGTCATAAATAAATGTTAAGAAGTTCCATCTTTATTCAGTTCCAGAAGCAGCGCCGACTCGTGTGTCGTGTTCCGCTCTATCTTCATCCAGTATCAAAGTGTCTTGGGCCCCTCCACCAGCCACACTGCGCAACGGTATAATACAAGGCTACAAAGTGATATACGCACCTCTATCTACAAACCATGGTGAATATTTAGCCACGCAATTACCTTTTACAGTGACATAAAGAGCAACAATACTTATATCGATTAACTAAAAATGCCACCAAAAGCTAATGTCAAACATACCTTTACGTTAGGTATACATTAATCAAAAGGTTATTTGATAACGATTTTTGAAGTGAAACTTCTTTAGGCGCATGAGGGTACAATTTTTACGAATGAAACGCGTGATTAGGGTCAGGAAGATGTGCAATGTGTTTTTACGCTAATTTGTTTGAAAATCGTTTGAAGGCTTTAATAATTACAAATTTGCTACTCGCCATTTAATAATTTGATATACTATTTTATATTTAATGAATTTTAAATTAATTTAATTAATAATTTCTAATATTGACAAACACGTGGCATTTTTAATTACAATTCGTCATTTGAAATTTGAATGAATAATTTGTATTAATTTTCGACATTTTAATGTTAATTAGTAAGTAAGTAAGTAAGTAGCAGCCCATTAACGTCCCACTGCTGGGCACAGGCCTCCTCCCTCATATGAGAGAGGGTTTTTAGAGCATAGACCCACCACGCTGCTCCACTGCGGATTGGCAGGCATAGTACACAAGTGCACTCTCTATTCCTTCACTCTCATAGTCCGGTGTGACGGAAATCCGACACGACCGGAGAGAGATCAGGCGCAGGACCGACGGCTTAACGTGCTCTCCGAGGCACGGGGGTGGATCACACCGCCAACTTCCCAACTTCGGGCAAATATTGAGAAAATCTTAATAGAAAACTCAATATTGATTTTTGAATTGGCCCGACCCGGGACTCGAACCCAGGACCTCATGTCTGTAGTCGAACATGCTAACCACTAGACCAATGAGGCAGAGGCAGTAATGTTAATTAAATTCATTTAACTCCTAATATATTTTTTTTCCCTCCTTCTAAGTCTCGGAAATCTAAAATTTTAGATATTTATAAATATAAACAAGACTTAAAAATTAGTTTGCCAAAGAAGTTTCACTTCTGACATGTGTACTTTGAATGCACGCACTTTTAATTTTTATAATTGCAGTTTGGTATTGGCTTTGTATTGATATGTAACGATTTATATAATATATCAGTGTTGTTATATTGGAATTTTTAATTATATTATAAAATTTATGTAATTTGTCTTTCAAGTCATATACACTACACACGGAAAATTGTCAGATCGCGTTAGTCTATTTATTTTATAATAGTGTAAATATTTTTATTTTTTAGTGTTTGAATTGCTTTTATTTAACATTAACAGCTTATAATATCTTATATTCTTTTATACGTTACAGCTGAAGGGGCGGAGATAAAGCGTGTATCAACAACCGAGACCTATTTACACACCTTACACAAGTACAGCAACTACTCCCTGCAAGTAGTGTCTTACACCGCCGCAGGCGACGGCAAGCGCAGTGCACCTATTTACTGCATGACAGAAGAAGACGGTGGGTAATGTTTTGTTAACTAGCTATTCCCAGCGGCGTAGTTCCCGGTTCCGTGGAAATATGCGGAAATCTTTTATATATCCCATAGAATTGTCAAAATTCTGAACAAAATAGGCTCAAAAATTGCCTATTAATTACTCAAAAAAACTGCAGTTAATATGTAACACGTATTTTACAAATCGATATTCTTACATACATCCAATTTATAAAAAGTTATTTTTCATATTTTCGTTATTTGTTACAAGTTACGTGATAATAATAATCAAATTTCAATATTAATCTGACTATTAAAGTGTAACAAATTAAGGTATGAAATATCAAAAATGTATTGATATAAATTAATCTATGGCTTTATTTTTTTTTATTAGTTATTGAGTTTTCAGCAGTTTAAAAAAATGTTGTCTAGTGGAACATGATTATAAAGCTCGTAGACAAGTCACTTACGAAGATTACTAACGCTTAAAAATGTATGGTAATGACGTATATATCGAAACTTATCGAAAAATTAAACGCCATTCCCATACATGTTTTAAGTATGTTAACCTACGGGCCCAGTTTTTGAATGACAAAACCTTCAAGTGCGCTGTGTATTTTATCTAAAGCATAAATCAACTTTTATTTCGTTTCAATTACAGTACCATCTGCTCCAGAAAAGATAAAAGCGCTACCATATTCGAGTGACTCGGTCCTCGTGAGCTGGTTACCACCTGTACACCCTAATGGAGTTATATCACACTACACTGTCTACTACCGAGAGGCGGGACGGTGAGCTTTATTTTTTGAAGAGAAAATTTCTCTAGACAATTTATGAACTTTATATTTTTTTTATTTAATGAGAATGAGCCACCACACTAGGCTGTGTAACTCTTGTTCGAGTAAAGTCCGCTCTCGTCGGCTAAAGGAGCACGACAGTCATTGGCAAATACATCACGTTACAGACAATTAGAATTATATATAAGTCGGAGAATAAAAGAGAACGGAGAAGCATAAAGCACAGGGGCGTAGGGTTCTCCGCCGACATCGTCATTAATGGGATCCATTATTTAATTTCTTATTCTGTGGGCGTTCGTGGGTAATGTTGGTGCAATCAAACATTTTGTTAATTAACTCGGATTATAATGTTCAATCACTTAATGTTCCCGATATCAATTTACACAAACTCATTAACAATAATAGCTAGGGACACGACAGTTTCAATAGTCGACCACTCCGGCCGACCGCCACTCGTGACCTGCCGTGAGACGCGCCGGACTGACACTTATCGACTCTGCCCCCACGCCGATACACAGATGGCGCCCGCGTTCCACAGACTATTACACACGGATCAGCGATCCACAGACTCTTGCACTCCGACATATATATAATATGTAATGACATAACAAAAATCTTGTATTTCGTATTATTAACCACGCCTTGACGAAGTACGTAATAATATGCATTATTACACCTCTAGTAAGAACTAGTTTTACTAATATCATAGTAAGTTGTTTAAAAGGCTCATTAATTTTGTAAGATGGGTAATACTATTTTCCGATTTTTCATAATCATATCTCACACTATAATCTTCTCGTGACACAAATAGCATATATCTCGCCCTCATGCGGACCCACCAGTTATACCTTCTTGTAAAACTCCCCACTCAAAATATAATAATTCCATCAATCACAATTGTTGTTAAAACAACAAATTCAAATGCAAAGTGTAATTAATATTGAAACAATTTCGGGAATGAAATAAAACCTAGAATTAGCAATTTTTTAGTAATATAATCACACAAACCATAAACATATAATTTCACTTATGTGTGATTATATATTATACATGAACTTGGAATAGTTGGTTCAAAAGGGATCCATATGTCATATAAGATTCATTAGGCAAGGAATCTGATAAATAACGCTGTGATTTTACGTTAAGCAAAATACCAAAATCAAATCAACGAATATGAATAGTGTGACATAAATCCTATTTCATAACAAAGATAGTAGAGATCTATAGTAAATTTTTTTTCTGACAGGTTAGGTAAACACTCGAGCTTCACAGTGTCAGCCGAAAAAAGCCCCGAAATAGAATCTATGTTCCAAGTACGGAACCTAATGGAAAACCAGCTTTATGAGTTCTGGGTATCTGCAACCACTGGATCTGGCGAAGGAGAGTCAACCCTTGTCGTAGGACAAGGACCTAGCTCCAGAAGTAAGTCAGTGAAAGTAGATTGTCAAAGTAATTTTAGAAAGATTAACACATCTGACTCTTTAATTACTTTTTTAACACGCCTTTATAAACTTCTCATGTGTAATAGAATCTTTGATCACTTCAAAAGTCGGATTAATTTGGAGTTTTGCGCATCTATTAAAGACTGCTTTCATCTTGTTCTATTAGTACCTTCAGGATTACCTCTCTGCGGCGAGAGTGAGTAATTTACGCACCCCTGTCGCACTTGTACATTAGTCGTTTTTTCGTCAAACAATGGGGATTATGCTTTAAATAAAAACTGGGAATTACTCCTAAAGAGCCAATAATAGTCCTAAAAGTATAAAAAAATTAAAAGTTCGTGCTTCCAAAGTACACATGTCCGAAGTGAAACGTCTTTGGCAAACTAATTTTTAAGTTTTGTTTATATTTATCTACATATCTAAAACTTTAGATTTCCGAGACTTAGACGGAGGAAAGGAAGATATGTCAGGAATTTTAATAAATTTAATGTCGTTAAAATATTCAAAAGTGTCCACATTTAATACAAATAATTTATTGAAATCTCAAATGAAGAATTTTAAATAAAAAGGCCACATGTTTCTTTATCAATATTAGATTATTAATTAAATTTTGTTTTTCATTTAAAATTTAGAAAAGATATTTTTTTTATGTAAAGTAGTATATTAAATTATTAAATGATGAATGGCAAACTAAAATACCACATGTTATTTGTAAATATGAAAACTACCTAACCTTTAAGCATAAAAAGGCTGCATATCTCCGTGACGCTAATCACGCGTTTCATCGGTAAAGATGTTAACATCACGCGCCCAAAGCAGTTTGATGATAATAAAACACGTGTACCGCTTTAAAAGCAGACTAAGAAATATAAATTAACTTTATGGTGGTAACATGTTTAATATTAGAATAGAGTCATAAAAAAAAACATTATTTTTATAGTGTAACTGTCTGAGTATGTTGCGATCAAATTTAATTATTAAATTGATTTTTCTTTTCATCGCTTCACATCTTTTTATACCCGTGCCCGCAAAATAGGAGTAAAGTGAGAGATATACGCTTGGCAAAGCAGCCAAAGCCAATATGGCGGTACCCATAGCTTACAACAGTTAACTGTTAATTGTATTTAAACTCATACATGCAAAACAAAAAGTTGTTGTTTTATTAAACCATACATTGTTTTTTTTTTTTTGTTCAATATAACTTTGAGTTCGAACTACATTATTGATCTACAAACTAAAAAATCGATATTGAGTTTTCTATTATGAATTTCTCAGTATTTGTCTGAAGTTAGTAAGTTGGCGATGTGCCCCACCGCCGTACCTCGTAGAGCATGTTAAGGTGTCGGTTTTGCGCCTGATTTTTCTCTGGTCGTGGCAGATTGTCGTCACACTATACTATGAGAATGAATTAATAGAGTGCACTTATCTAGCGCGTACACTTGCGTATTATGCCTGTCAACCAGCAGTGAAGCAGCGTGGTAGATCTATAGTCTAAAAACCCTCTCACCTATGATTGACGAGGCCTGTGACCAGCAGCGGGATGTTAATGGGCTGCTACTTATCTTCCAGTACCAGCACGGGTGGCGTCTTTTGGCGGCGAGAGACGTGTGGGTGCAGGCCGTAGTGCGCTACTCGCGTGCGCAGCTGTAGGCGCTCCTCCACCTCGGACCCGTTGGGCTCACGGCCGTGCACCTGTCACTCATCACCGGTTCTACCAAGTTACAAGGGCGGGTCATCTTCATATAAGAGGTACTTATATCATAATTTTTTGTATTCACCTCTTAATATAATACCTCTCGAATGAAGAATTTCCCCCACAATTGCTTGTCCTTTTCTACCTTGGAAATGTTTTTCTGCTCTCCTGCCGTAAGCCACAATGTGAAGGGTTTACTACCTGAATTACAATACTCACAAAATCCCTTCTTAACAGCAGATTGTTCGTTAACCAAACACTCGTTTGTGCACTTCTCACTTCTAACTATGATAGTTTGTAGATTTGGATATTTTTTTTCTCAATTACACAACGGCATGCAGAAGGTACATTTTATCAAGTTTTATTATTTCTAATGTTTCCAATATTTTACGTTTGTTTGAAAGGGTTAGAGAAATAAAAAGTAATTTCCCAAATTTTAGTCAAACCTGCTAACGTATTGTTAATGGATTGAGTAACAAATACAAAAACTTTCACGTCTATACATAAAAAGAATTCGGGTGTTTGTTTATAATTCAAATCAACTGCTTTTTAATGAACACATATAAAAGTATATATGTTACTTATATCAAAAAAGAAATTTCTGCACTGATTTTGACTACGCTTTAACTGGCTAATATATAATGTTGTTAATTGCAACTTAGGCTGTCTTTTTCATCATACAAAAAAGACGAGCAATTACCCAATTAACGTCGCGGGCAACAGCTAGTATATACAATTAAGGCCTTTAATTTGTCGTGTTAATGTAATAAAACATTTAATATGGTTGAAATTGAACTGAATCGTAGAGGTGAACGAGCAGTCGTCGGGGAACTTTACATGCACCGCAACGAACAGTATTGGCGAGGACTCTGTGGAGTACGTTGTGCGTGCTGTATTGCCGCCACGTGCCCCCGCACTCTCATTGCAGTACACCACTGCTACCAGCATTAAGTTACATTGGAGTATGCCCAGCTCCGACGCAGATCAACCCGTCCTCGGTATTGCTCATTATAATTTCTTATCATCAAATAACTTAAGATATTGAAACATAAATATATAAGCCAAAGAAGTTTCACTTCCTCCACATCTACAGTGATACTGACTGCGATGACTGATCTTACCTGACTGTAAGTGATGAAATCAACGTTACCGTTATGATGCTGCGTAAAAGCCATGAGAAGTAAGACTCATGGTTTTTACGCATCATCATAACGCAACGCATTTTTACTTGGTGGTACATCCTTGTGTGCTTACTAGCCACAGTTGCCTTTAACCAGTACAGACTCCGACAAATAGAAAAAGCAATTTTCTAAATCAAACCAACTCAGAATATTTGTTATTGAAACTGGTACTCGCGCAATTGCGCTAGTCATAACCTCCAAAAATTACAAGCATAAAGATAACGATTTTAATCGGCATAGGAACCTTGACACTTACGTACTCCTTGATAGTTATCTTTCTACGTAACGCTGTACTCGTATTAAGATTTTCTTTTGCTGATTCTTGGGTTTTAAACAATTATTTCTATTGATATTTTCAGGCTATATTCTCCAATACAAACAGGCGCCTGAATCAGAATGGCAAAGCGTTGAGCTGTCCCCCGAGCAAACGTCGTATACAATGGACATGTTAAAATGCGGCACCACATATAATGCGAAGATACAAGCGCAAAATAAAATATCGTTAGGACCACCCAGTGAAACACTAACTGCTACAACACGGGGCGGACGTAAGTAATATATTTCTATGTAAGAAAACAAAGCCATCCGAAAGCTTTCGAAATGGTCACATTAATTAACGTCCACGGGCTTTCACATTAAAATATGAATGTAGAGATAGAGGTTTATTTCTTACAGAATAACAGTTTCATTAATTATACATAAAGCTGAAGATGATCACCTATTCGTAAATCGGTCGGGCAACTGTATTAGTAACCCCCCCCCCCCCCCCCCCCCNAGCGTTCTAATGACGTTAGCGTACTTAGAATCTGATGACCTCTACAAACAAATAAAAACAGTGACGAATGAGAAGATAATAATTATATATTAGCTACTAAACTCATACAAAAACGATTATTCGGATGTTATGTTAAATTAAAGAAATTAATATTTTATAAGGACTTTCAAAAAGTTAATACCAATTGCAATAAATTAATTTACTGTTGTTGCGTCAAAACCATTATCGACTGGAGACAGTAATAAAGAAACTTGCGTGGCGTGGACTGAAAAGCAGCTACAAGCTGCTTTTCAGTACACGCCTGGTGCCACTGCTGCCTACACAGGAAAAAATAAAAAAGAAAATATATACCGCATTTATTTTATTTTTTATGCTTCTTCTGCCATACCCAATTTTTATATATATTTTAAGTAGTATACGTTTGTCTTTTAATTTATAGCACCGCTTACTTTCTCTCTCTTCTTTCTTTGACGATCTCCCTATACGTTGGGTTTTCTGGAAGAGATTGCTAAATAGCGATAAGACCGCCCATGGTACACTAGATTTATTTAGGTCATTGTATGATTTTTTTTTGTTGTTTAATAAAACACACAATCTATCTATAGAGATGGTGAAGGTATTGACTTAGTTTTGCTTTTACATTACGTGTAAATGATTACAGTTCGTAGCAACCTAAAAGATAAATAGGTAGAAATTCTTTCTACAGGTCCCAAAGCACCAAAACCAGAAGAACACGTACATACAAATGCTACAGCCATTAAAATAAACTTATATGCATGGCGCGACTCTGGTTGTCCAATTCTTGGATTTCGAGTTGCTTACCGTCGTGCCGGGGACGATCATTGGATACAGGTACGTTATTTCGCAATAATATTTTTTTTTTGTAGCAACTTTGAACGGATGAGATTAAAATTCTACCTTTTTTCAACGCACTGTGTACCTTAATTCTAAATTTGATTTTGTTTTATATACGCTTATTTATGTGTATCAACGTTTACTTCGGATAGGTTACGTTTGGCGACTTTGACATTAAATTTTATCAACTTCAAAAATATAATGACATATTTGTACTTAACTGTAGATTTCACATGTAACCTCCGAATATTCAGTTAAAATGACAGCTTCCCTTCACCGACTGTATTCATTCATTTCAGTCAAGATAACAGTTAAAAAGAAATTAGACTCTTTTTTTTTAATTTTAACAACAAATTGAACTTCTATTTCTATTTAATCAATAATCTTCCTTGTTTGCAATCTTTAAAGTTACTTAGTAATTTCTTTGATTGAGTGATTGATATATTTTTTTGAAGTGTAAACTTCTTTAGCATCGTTGTGATTTGGAAGTCGATGTAATTAATAGGGATGAAATGAAAACGATGGAAAAACAATTAAACAGCGACAACTAAAAGAGACAGACACTTAAATTCATAAGATTTAAGTTTAAGATGGTACCTGTTAAAAAGTATGTTTTAATTGGTAACTGGCTTGAATGTAATTTCACCTGATAGTAAGTGATGATACAGTCTTACTGCGGTAACCTGGTAATAGGTAAGTAAATTTAGGGTCAGTTAAGGGGTTGTTCCTATAGCATTTAGATCCCACTTAACGGGATTGTTTACACAGCTAAATGGTACATTTAGAGGTCGGTTAACGGGACTGTTTCTGTGGATGAGAAGTCCCCGAACTGTATGATGCTTTAGGAAGTGTTGGTCAAATCGAGCATTAGCTCTTTAAGTAAAAGTAAGCTTATATTGCAGCCAAAATTTTTGATGGTTTGTCTTTTACCACGAGTGAATTGCATTTTTATGTATTCAAACAGAATATTATATTCGTTATAAACTAAGTTTTTATGGACAACACACAGGCTGGGGCGGGGCTCAGCGCAGCACGACACGTGGTCGGTGCTTTGGTCCCAGGTGCCTGGTATGAAGTAGCCGTAGAAGCTTGGAGCGATGCCGGCATAGAACGTGTCACCCTTCTTGCTGATACTCACACACTTACTGGAGGTAACGATGAGATTGCATTATCAACTTTCTACAAATTATAACCTAAAATTCCTTGGTATTATTAAATATATCATTAGCTAACTAGAAATTTAAACTTACGAGTACGTTACAAATATCACCGTCATTACCTGAACTAATTCATTCACTCCTTACCTTTTTTATTATCTAAATTATAATGATTTTTATTTAGCCTTTTTATTTCATTTTCTTCGTTATATACCAGGTCTAGTTAGAAAGGTAAGGTAAGTATCAGCCAATTAATGTCTTGCTGCTGGGCACAAGCGTCCCCACTCATAGTTAAGGGGGTTTTTAGAGCATAGATCCAACACGCTGCTCCACTGCGGATTGGTGAGCATAATACACCCGTGTATTTATTTTTTGTTTATTTAAAAAAAAACTTATGATTAAACGACAACTAAATAAAACATTTAATAATTATAAAGTAAGGAAAAGATATATAAAATAAAAAAGAAGATGGAGCTAGTATTGTGCGAAGAATTTTTAATTTGTTTTTAAATTTTAGACTGTCGCCCGTAATTTCGATATCGATAACTTTACTGATATTATTATAAATTGTTAACATCCTCTTTTCTTAATACATTAATTTTCTGCGGACAGTAAGTGTCAATGATAGCTCGTTTTTTTCCAACAGCCTGTCGTAGAAACTAACAAAGTACATAAAACGTTTCTGTTTACGTTCTATTCGATTATTATGTATGTTATAATGCGGTTTCCAGACTACCGAGCCGTATTCGAGAATACTTCTCGGTAGTGCCTGGAAAAGCAGTATCCTGGACAAGTAGTTTACGCTAACAGAAGTGCACTCTCTGTTCCTTCGCCGTCATAGTCCTATGAGACGGTAGCCCGTCAGATCGGTGAGATATCAGTCGCAGGACCGACGGCTCAACGTGCTCCTCGTAGCACGGGCCTGCAGCACAACGCCATCTTCCTAACGTAGGGCAAATACTCACAATGTCTTAATAGAAAAGTCAATATCCAATTTTGAATTCAGCCGATTCGGGGCTCGAACTAATTATGTCATGTATGGAGTCAAACGAGCTGACCACTAAACCAATAATGCGGAGACAAGATCTAGTACTTTGTTATTAAGTTTGTCATAATTTTCCATTTGTTTCAAATCCTGTAACGGGAACAAAACATATTTAGTTTTATTAATTTCACACCATTGTACTACACAATTCTTAATTCACGTATACTCTTGCAACTACATTTTTTATATCACACGTGCAGTCATTTCATGATAAAAATATAACATCAGTATCAGCAGCAGTTTTGTAGGTAGTTTTAAGCGAAGTGGGTCACCAGTGAAGCGAAATGGGGTCATCAGTGACGTGATGTACGACGGTTGGGTAAGGTGAATGCTATTACGCCAATAAAGCAATTCACTTTTATTTGAAGTCAGATGGGTTGTACTGAAGGATTGGGATGTAACTAAGGTATGCTGGTTTTTAGGAGAATGGAGACACTATTATAATTATTATGTCGATAATTATATAAGTAGCAATGCAAGTTGAGTTACCGAGAAAACAAATATGACCTGAGCGTGGTTTTGAGAACTGTTTGCTATAGCTACCTGCGACAAGATGTGTGTCAATCCCTGTTGGGCGTGCGAGGTACTTGAGACGGTGACGGCGCCTACTCATTGCTGCGTATATAAAAATCAGATGTACGGATCCATCCGTCCGTTGCTAATTATTTTACTATAGTTGTTATATACGTATCCAATACTTTTCAGGTAAATACAATGTATAAACCTATTTGTTAGTATAAAAGTGTATAAATATTAAATATGTGGTGTTGCCACTACAGTATTGCCCTATAGTAGTATACAGTATGACATAATTCTATGGAATAATACGAGTGTTTATTATTATTCAGGTCGCATTCCACCTTTGCGTTCTTCGCCGCCTTCTGGAGGGGCTCGTACTGGAACAATGCGCACTGCTCTGGTTTGGTGTGCTGCAAGTGCCCTTGTGGTTATAGGAGCGCTTGCCGCCATATTGTGTATACTGCACGCTAAACGCAAGTGAGTATACGTTTCTTTACTTCAATTTCTTTTGACAGCCTCGCCGACTGCCCTATTCGCTAGCAAAGGTCCTGCGTTCGATCCTCGGTCTAGGAAATTTTATTTCCTAATTTTGCAGAATTTACGTTCCAGTACGATGCGCCATAGAAACCAGAAGAGGTAATGGCCTCACTTAACAGATAAGACTGCAAACTTGTCAAGTGAAGCTCTGACTAGTCGGCAATTATAAAAAATTGAAAGTGCGTGCGTACAAAGTCAGAAGTGAAACTTCTTTGGCAAACTAATGTTTATGTCTTGTTTATATTTATACAAATCTAATACTTTAGATTTCCGATGCATAGAGGAATACATATAGGAATATAATTATCATTAAAATATTTAAAGTGTGGAAAATTAATACAAATAATTTATTTAAATCTCGAATTTAGACAAGAGAATTTATGAAATACTTTTATTTTATATTTTATGAAAAATAGTATATTAAATGACGAAATCTATTTGTTTAGTAGTTAATAAAAATTTTCCTACAGATTCTTCTGTTTATCGAATGATCACTATTTACGGGACAACAGGAAACTAAGTGAAAGCAACGAAGCCGAAAGAGAAAAACTTCGAGAAGGACACAAACTCTACTCCTCATCGTCTATAAACGGAAATGAAAAATCAAACGATGATTCTTCAGGTAATTTTCACTGACGATAATTGTAACATTAGTTCTATGTTTTATTATAGAAATAAAGTAAACATTGGCATTTAAATTCTCTTATATATAACTTACTTAGCTGTAAATTTCTTATTGCAATATACTCGTACTATATCCCTCAAAGCCATTTAAGGAGTTGTCATACCATGTTATAAACTATTTGTTAACAATTTAATAGACTTCTTTACTCGAGTAGGCTTTTACAGCGTCTTTGAATCGACTAATAATTTTTCACATACTACATCCAACGTACGATTAGAGAACGACTTATAATCCAGTTACGAGGGTTTCATCTCACTCTGTTCTGTGGAAAGCCCACGAAAAACTCAGTCAGGTGTCCTTTTTTATAATCATTATTATAACATAATTTTTAATAATCTTATTCCGATTAAAGCAATAAATTAACTGCCAAGCTTTTTATCGTCTATCGTCACCTGCGGAGTTCTCAACTCCATGGGGAAATAATAATAGGGAAATGCGTCCTAATGAGCGTCTACGTCGCGGAAGGGCTCACTTTTAAGTCAATTTACCTACCAATTTTGAAAAGCAACTTTTCTCCACATGAGGGTCACAAGAAATCGACGGCATCGCTGGCGCAGGGGTGCGAGAGCTCGCCTTACTAGCAGAGGCCCCGCGTTCGATCCCCAGACTATAGGGAGAATTAAAAAAATCGTACTTTCTAATTTGTCTGAGTCTGGTCTGAGGGGAGGCGTCAGACGTGGCTAGTTATCACCCTACCAGCAAAGACGTACCGCTAAAACAAAGAGATTTGTGTTCCGGTACGATGCTGTGTAGAAACCGTAAGGGGTATATCGCCTCTTGCACAGATTACCGCGCTTCCATCTTAGACTGTCTCATCACTTACCATCAGGTGAGATAAAAGTCAAGCGCTAAACTGTCAGCAATATAAACAAAACCTTTAACATTTACTTCAATACCCACATCTGAAATGCTAGAAGCCGTCTACTGCTTTAATTTTAAGAACCCATATTGAAAAATGTTTTAAGGGGTACATATCACGATGGCCTTTTGAATTTTGTCGATATTTCGACCCAGTCGCATGGGTCGTTGTCACGACGTAACTGCAGTTGGAGGGTGTGTCAAAATATCAGGGGCAGAAACTGTCTACCCTGCGTCTAATCCTTTTATTTTTCACTGGATCCACATTAATTTATCGGCATACTACACTTAGAACGTTACGTTTTAATTAAGAAAAATTGCGTCGTTTAAAATTTGAATACTTTTTAATTTCAATGGCCTCGCGAACTAATCTCGGCATTGGGCTATGAAGTTTTATCTAGTGTTGTATTCCTTGCTGCAAGTAATGCTCCGCGATCGCAGATTTTTGGGTGTCGTTGTGTTTGACGGCATTTGTGTTCTGATACACGCGTTGCTATGGATCGCTTCGTTTGCCCAATATAAGAGCTTCCACAGCTGCAGTTAATTTGATATGGTAAACGATCCTTCGGAGATCTTACCATGTATCTAACCTTTTGTAAAGGGGTGAAAACAATCTTAATGCTATAGTTGTTCTTAAGTAACGCCATCGTGGTATGAACCCGTTAAACATTTTTCAATGTGTCGATAAACCACGAAATTTTAAGTTTAAAACTATTTAAGAACCTGTGTTGGCAGCCGTATAAAAAAGTAGACCAGACATAAAACATGAGAACGCGATATCATGTAAAAACTATTGATTTAAAAGTAAATTTTATTGCTGTATTTTGATATTCAGTGTTCTTACAGCGGAACTATACGAGATTAGTCCATACGCAACGTTTGGTGGAGGCGCAGCGGCGCACTCGCTGCAGTTCCGCACACTTGCACGTCGGGATGATGACGCTGCACCACCGCATCGCCGACGGCGCCGAGCATGCGATCACTACCGATACGGTACATACGTGTCAAAAAAATATACATGATACGAACGGGGGTACCAAAAGACCCCATTTTAATTGTATGGAAATCTGAAACAGGGACATCTAAACATCGTAAAATTGCGCGAAAACGAAAACTGTGTCGTACATACACAAACATAAAATATATTTATTCAACTAAGCCTATTACAGCACTTTTGAATCGTCAAATATATATTTTTTTCCCCAAACTAATTAAATATACGACTGATGATGACTGAAGAACAACTTAAAATATAAGGTTACGAGGGTTCCTTCGCTCCCTGGCCTGAAAAGAGCCCACAACAAACTCAGTCGGGTATTTTGTATTTTTTGTACCACCACCATTACAATATCATATAAGTTTATTGTATTTAAAAAAATTAGAGCAATTCGTTTACTCACACGCGTTTCTATCGTATAAGTAATCTTGCAACTTATAGTTGGATTTTTCAATCAACTTTTTTTTTATAAAGACTGAATTTATTAAGTGATATCGCTAAAAAGTCTTGTGGGAGTTTATTATAGAAACGTTTACAGTAACCCTTAAATGAGTTGTTAATTTTATGCAGACCACTAGAATTAATAATAAGTTTATTTTTATTTCTTAAGTTGTATTCACTCTTTTTATCAAAAGAGTCAATATATTTATGTACGTACAACAAGTTTTCTAATAGATATACGCAGTATACTATCATTGTGATAGCAGCTCTGAATTTGGTTTTTAGTGACTCTGTTGAACCCATATTGTAAATCGAACGAACAGCCCTTCCTGCAGTACAAATATTGCATCTATATCATCAGCTTTACCCCAAACATTAACACAGACCATTTATCTTGCTCTACACTTATTCATTTATATTTGGTCGCTATCAGACCGAATTAAAACGTGCTTAAATAGGGAAACATAGAACGAATCAACTACTTGCGTCTTTTGTTATCAAAAATAATATTTTTTAACGTTGTGCGCTTTCGAACATAAAAAGTAAATATTATCCTCCTCTACATATCTATTTCTATTTAGTTCCCAGAATTTTCGCCCTTCTCATCCTAACACTTTATATGTGATAGATTTGTCTTTGAATGTGATCACACTCAAAGACACTAAAAGAATATAGTTTTATGTAGCGTTTATAAATCACTCCAGATGCACGTTTATGTGCACGCACTCACGTACACATTTAACTCTGGCCAACATTAAAATATTTTTAGTTATACATAAAATAACATTCGTTATTGATTGTACAGCGTAGTGCGAGCGAGTAGATTTTAAAGATAAAGGAAATGATTTAGATGGCGTTAATTGGACCAAAATGTATAAAAGGTTAAATGAGAATGAAAGAAGCGAAGGAGATAAGCTAGGATCGTAGCAAGTGGAAAGACGTGGTCTCTGCATACCCCTCTGGGAATGAGGCATGATGCTGTACATGTATGTATGGCGTTAAATTTATTTTGTTAATAACAGATGAATCAAGTCTGTCGAAATGCTCGACTGTGGAAGCTCGGCACCGCCTACGAGCTGCCGCTGCTCCCGTACCTGCCCCCCATTGGCGGGAGCGATCAGATTCCGATGACTACAGCGACAGCGCTGCCAACACCACCACCAAAGGTACCCAATCCTTCGTAAAACTCTCCTACAGATCTATCACGTGTCATTGATGATGATTGAGAAGTACCAATGACGCTGGAATTGTTTACGCTACGTTATAGGGTAATGACATACCGAACGTCTCAGTTTAATTTTTAATTGTTAAAATGAAATTTAATTTATTTGCTTGAATAGGAATGCATAAGTTCATCTTGTATATTATTATTGATTTCAACATATACTGCCATTCATAGCATGCAAATACTTCGTAATTAAAATGAGTCATCTTAGCGCACAATAATCATGCCATTTGATCAGATATATCAAATTAATACATCTAAAAATGATGTTATTTTATAACTAGTCCCAATATTATTATTCAGATTACCAAAAAATATACATACAAGAAGAAAAGATTACAGTCAATACCTTAATTTTTATATTATGTCGTTTAAAAAATTATTAATATTATAATAACAATTTCCCATCAAAAATTTAAATATTTTCTAAAAGCTGGAAAATCTACATTATAGTGATAACGTGTAAAATGATTATCAATGCGTATTGCCATACAATATACATTTTCACTATATAATGTTGTTGTGGTATTACAATTTTATTCCTGGTTTGGAAATTGGGGTGATATTTAAGTTTGAAACATTGAGGATTCTTTCTTACAAATAGGCCTCGTAAATTTACAAGTGGCAGTATCTCCAATCTGTTAAAAAGAGGCTTGCAGCTGTCCAAAAACTGAGTATTGCATTGTTATTCTTTATTACGATCGACACGAGTTGGAAAACTCGGCGGCGCGCTGTAAGGGTGTTAAATTCATCTTTTATTTAAAAGTAATTTTATTTATTGTACAATACAAAAATCGTTATATAAATTAGAATTTTGAAAATTTTGTTTTGGAGATTAATTATTGCTTGTGAATACTTAATAAAACTAAGTTTCTTGATCAAGTGGAAAACAGAATCCATTAGATGTGGTCTTACCGTATTCTCTTTCGTCAGATATATTTTTGCAGTGAAATCTTCTCGACATTTTTTTAGTAAGAATTAATATAGAGTACATCAAAGCTGGAAATCAAAGACGTAGTAATCCACAAATTTCATAAAACTTTAGGTAAATACCCTTGAAGGCAATGTGAAGCAGCAAAATATAAATATAATGTCCAAAAATTATACCTGTAGTCGATAAATACGGAAGTTATAATTTCTCTTTTTTTATAAAAAGCTACTTCCTTTCTGTTCTAATGTACAATTTTGGAATTTGCGAATTTATGTGTTTGCTTTCTGCCATTGATATGAATGAGACTGAGCTGGAACGCACGTTCGAGTAAAAAGCTTTCGTCATCTAATGGAAACAGCCAACACGTCACTGCTACTCTCTCTCTCTCTCTGTCACTATTATCTGAGGCAGGTAGAGATAATGTTACCACAGTAATGTATACACAATTGACATTAAATATAATGTAAATGTTATTAGTTTATGAATATAGAACGAAGAATATTGTATTTTGGTTTTATTAACCTCGCTTCGATGAAGTTTCCACTTCTGTCATGTGGTTTTCAAGTAATTTTTATTACATAAAGTTCTTAACTGTGACCTCATCTTATCATAAGTATACACTTTAAAATAGATATAACTTATATAAGTTTTCAGTTAGGTTTTTCAAGTCAATATCTGTATTAATAGTATCTTGTTTATGGTATATAATAGGTTTTGGATATATATAAATTTCATCATCGGCAGGATCAGGTGGATCTGGAGGTGGGAGTGCGTATGGTAGCGGTCGGCGCACCGCCAGCAGGTAGACCAGGTACCTCCCCGCCCCGCCACCTGCACCCGCCACCATCAGTTACCACCTTCGTTTCTACCATCACCACTATACCATTTAAGCACCGCACTAACAACACACAGTTTACTAAAAGCACATAAATTGTCCTTTGCTCACTCACTATAACTCGCTACTTCATTTAGGTTTGACTATACATTCAGTACGATTACTTCACCAAATAGCATATAGTACTTATATATTCATTTTAAAGAAATAATTATCTAAATTAATAAAAATGACGAATTTAATTCTCTGTTTTGTAATTGATTTCACTTTAATTTGATTTCCTTCTAAAAACATGCGGTATAATAAAAATATTATATACCTTGCAAATATGCCTTTGTTTAATGCAATTAAATGAAAAAAAATAGAGAAGTTGCTTCAGTACTATTTTAATTTTACTTTACTTTTCAAACCTTTACTTAAGTTATTAATTCTATATATTGTTTACTACTAACTGAAAAGTTTTAAATATTATATTTATTTTTATGGATTGTGTTTGTGTTTGTGTTTGTGTTAAAAATGTTTGTGTTAAAAAATAATTAGATAAGTTTGTTTTCATTGTTCGTCAGATTTTACAGTTGAAAATAGTTTTTTTAATGTTAACTTAAAAAAATATCTGTTTTTGTCGTAATATAAATTATAATGGTTTTTAAATTATTTTATATAACTTAAAAACATCGAATTTTGTAAAAAAAGACGTTAAATTTGACTCTTTTGTTATGACACAAAGTGATAGGAATAGATAAAATAAGAAAATTGCATGATTCCGATTGGTTCCCAACCTGAACGAATATAATGACGTCACACCCAATCACAAAATCGTTTCAGTAATGAAATAACTGTTTTTTTTTTTATTTTATCTAAAAAATGGAATTGTAAATAACAATATCACTTTACATATATTATTTTTTCATTTATATATATTTTTTTGTTTTTAAATAGTGCATCTATTCTACTCGTTTAGCAATTTAAATATTGTTGGATCATCTCAAAATTCGTTTTGTAGTTAAGAGTTTTTTTTCAACCATTTTCATTTTACTTTTTTATCTTTAGCGGGGGTCAAAACGGGAGTGATGGACTCTCGGGGGTGTTTGCACCAGTACCCCCTGATATTTCTTCTCTAATAGATAAGTAAGTACATATAACTATTTCAGATTATTTATTGCTGAAATTAGATTATTCACATAGCCTTAATGCAATCGTTAATAACTGGCTAAGTTTATATTATTCCCGATCTTGTTAAATTACCAGATTACCTGTAACCAAGCGTATTTTGACTTATACTTATGTCAAAAAATATAATTTATCTCTAATAATTGTCTTCACAACTCTAAAAAATTGTTCTATCATATGCATCTCATTGGATGGTGTCTGTAAAATATGTGAAATAATCAACAAGTCGTATTTATTGGGCCATCGATGCCTCCAGGGAGAGGATTTATTAAAATACCTTTAATTTTATCTAATTATATTCGATTTTTTAGTAATTACTTCCATTAGCCCAGGCATAACACATACCTTCATTGTTCAGCGGTAAAAACCATGGCCTAGTGGTGAAAGGCGTGAATTCTCCTTTCGATAAATCTCTGTTTCGAATCCTGGGCAGGCACCGATAAGCTTCTCTTTATAAATAGGAAACATGCTCGATTATTCTTTCCAATCCATCATTGTACTTTGCGGCGAAAGGAAACGTCGGCAGGAAACCTACAAATCTCTGGAGTAATTCTGAGGTATGTTCAACTTCCCAAACTCCCAAGGAAGCCTGTACCCAGCAGTGGAACGTTATTAGGCTGTTACTTACTTTTTGCTTAGGACAGCATAAACATTCCTTCAATAATTTCAGATACCAACAGAGAAAAGAACAAGAACGTCGGGAATGCACAATCCACGTCTAACATTCCATGGTCCATTGTAGATTTTATATTATATTTAAGTAATCTTAAAAATTAATGCAACAAAGCCGTTCATAGCATTCGTACCTATTTTGTATAGATTTTGTTATACGTATATTTACGTTTGCTTGCTACGCGTTTAAATAGGAACATTTTTTTTATGTGTCGTGTCTTCATTGCAGCATTTACGGCAATAAATTATTTTAGACCTTCATGGTGCGTAAAAGGTATTAAACAGGCAATTTAAAGCTTTGACATTTATTTATTTAGAATAATCACAACAAATATTATTAGAGTCTAGTAGTTGATTATGAGGGAGTACAGTTCGGATCGCAATAGTTTCAGGCTAATTATCAATCCAAATATCAAGTTTGCATTCATCGTGATTGCACTCGAACATGATTAACATTTTCAGTTTAAGTATAAAAAAATTGTATAGCACCAAGGATATAGCATTAAAATTTGTTTTATTAATTGATAAAGAAGACTTGTATTTTACGGACTATAAGACGTACTTTACTTAATAGAACCCGTTATAAAATTAAAAGTGCGTGCGAACAAAGTACACATGTCAGAAGTGAAAGTTCTTTGGCAAAGTAATTTTTAAACCTTGTTTATATTTATACAAATCTAAAACTATAGATTTCCGAAACGTAGGGGGAGGGAAAAGGGAAGATATGTTAAGAATTTTATGTATTTAACTAGCAGACCCGACAAATTTCGTTCTGTCAAAAAGACTTGCAATGTGGCAGAATGCAGTTTTACGTATAATTTTCGAAATGAAATTTACAGCAGTACTAAATATCTATAGCTCTTACATTTTTGTGAGTATTCAATTCGGTCGGGTTGTGACTATTCAATTGTTGGTAATCTTTGTATTGCGGTAATAAAGTGCAAATTGACTCTTTGACGTTAGGAATACACCTACATTGCTTAGACAACAGTGAGTACTTGTAATTTAGTATGAATTTTATTGAATAGCAATAAAGGTCAAATTGACTCTACATTTTAGTTAGAAAACGTTTGTATGGGAAACAGAAAAGGGCTATTTTTAGGGTGTCCCCTGCAATTATTCGAACTTTAAACCATCCTTGGACTACATCGAACATTTAAAAAAGAGACCAAAATTCACCCAAGCGTTGTTGAATTATGCGCTTACCGACATGTTATAGAACATTAGAAAATATTAGAATAATATTTGAAATTATTAAATAACGAGTAGCAAATAAAAATGCCATATGTTATTTGTAAATATTAAAACTACTACTAACTTCGTGAGGCTAAACACGCGTTTCATCCGTAAAAACTATACCCTCATGTGTGTAAAGAAGTTTCACTTTCATTTCATTTGACTCAGGTAATCAGGCCGAAATTTGGTCAGGAGACGATTATTGCATGGAAATACCTTTTACGTACGCTATTAGTAGAGCGCTATACGATTTTTCAGAAAAGAAATTTAATTACTAAATTGATATCTGAAACAATATAATAAAATCAAGTTTTATTACAAGTTTTAAAAATATATTTGAGCTGAATAAGAAGGATATTTTAATAACGATTGAAAATATGAACAGACACCGCGTGCACTAAAATTTTGAGTGGATCTTGTCGTCCAAAGGTAACATAGCTTAGATCGGAGACAAACGAGACGATTGATTGTACTTAGCTTGAATATGAGAGAAATATTGATAGTCGTCGCTTCAACCGATGGACGTCCACTGCTGGACATAGGTCTCACGTAATGATGTCCAATGAAGGCCCGATCTGGCGCCGCCTGGCTCCAGCGGCTACCGGCATCCCTCTTTATGTCGTCGGTCCACCTTGTGGGGGGTCTCCCTACTCTGCGCCGCCCGGTGCGGGGTCGCCACTCCAGCACCTTCGGGCCCCAACGTCCATCGGTCCGTCGGACTATGTGCCCAGCCCATTCCCACTTCAGGTTCGCGATTCGTAGGGCTATGTCGATGACTTTGGTTCTGCTACGGATCTCCTTATTTCTGATTTGATCACGTAGAGAAACTCCGAGCATAGCCCTCTCCATCGCACGCTAAGCGACTCTGAGCTTTCGTATGAGGCCCAGTATTGATAGTATTATGTTAATAATAGTGAAAAAGTGAAAATATATATTTCTGGTATTTTTTTCTAAAATTCATATTATATATTTGAGGTGCGTCTTATTGTTCGTAGCGTCTCATAGTCCGAATAATATATTTTCTCCTCCTAAAGTTTATAATTTTCGCGCCTTAGCTTTTTTTACACGCACCTCATGAATTGATTCTTCGTTATGATAAAAATCGCAATGTAAGTCGCCAGGCTGCAAAGTAAACCTAGTTCACGTAAATAATGGAAACGACTTTTATCTAAAAAGGGCTTTGTGATTTTGTCGTTCATACGATACCCGTAGCTAAGTGTTAACAATATTTGTTACATAGAGAATATTTACATATATAATGTGATTTATTTAAATACTGTTACGGACAGGTTTTAAAAGTAATTTAAGTGAATGGATTTGTAAATATTAGATGTGTAAGTAGTATAATTTTGTTTGCTATGAGACTTGAGAGAAATTTGAATGTCATGAGATGGCACTAAAGTATTGCTTAAAATAAAAACTTGGATATAGTAAACGTGCCATTTTAGATAATTTTTTTTATCCACGTAATGTATTCTTCCAAAGGATTAACATTTTCTAGTCAATTTAAAATAGCTATATGCAGAATTTTATTGCGATATTAATTTTGACCAGAAATGTAAAAAAAAAAATACTAAACTTCAATATATTTCGAACCAAGTCTGTATTATATGTTATATTTGACGCATTTTTACTTCTAGCTCAATTATTAGTGTTCATTATTAAACATATACCTATTTATTACTTTTGGAGAACATTTTTTACAGTATTCATAAGTAATTCAATATAAACAGAATATTTGTGTGCATGATTACTCTAATGGATAAATCAGTCAATGTTACTTATCAAAGGAATCGTGTTTATATTAAACTAAGACAATGTTGTTACCTCTGCTTTAAACTAAAGTTTGCTGAAACCTGAATAATTTCCAAAATAGGAATAATATCTATAAAATTGATAGCTTCATTTTCATAATAATATTTATGTGCGTAATATATTGGATATTAGGTTTATTTTGAATTCAATGCCACTCGGTAGACATTTTAAATAAAAACACACATAGGCTGATGCCCTCAACATAGCCGTGAATTTTAAACATGCTATTTACACTAGAAAAAAAACATTTAAGCAAAAAAACATGATGAACCACTCGCTTACTGACTGATTCAATCACAATCTCTTTAAAACGATATATATTTTAGACAGCCTGGTTGGAGCAGTAGTGCTAGCAGAGGTCCCGGGTTCGATCCCCGGTATTTAGGAAATTGCATTTTCTAATTTTTGTGAGTCTGAACCGGTGGGAGGCTTCGGGTATAGCTAGTTACCACCCTACGAGCATAGCCTACTACTTACCGCCAGACAAAGAGATATGTGTTCCGGTACACTACTGTGTAGAAACCAAATTACCTCTTAAAATGTATCATCATTTATCATCAGGTGTGATGACAGTCAAGCGCTAACCTGTCAGCAACTAGATTCATAATGTAGACGATCTTGACGGATTTATACTATATTACAACCGGTATTGGGAACAGCACTTGACAATCTTTGGAAAAACTAGTATTTGGATAATTATAGGTACTCTTATAAATCATATTATAAAAAATCTATGAAAAAAACTCCGTAAAACAACAATGATGAAAATACATAATAACTCTTTCGCATTCAAAGTATTAAAATAATAAAGAAAATAGACAGTAATTTCAGCAATGTGGCGCAAAAAAATGCAAAAAAAAATTGCTGAAAACTGATTGAAATTTGTTTAGTTTTATTATGTTATAAATATATTCTTTGTATTTATTTTAAAATGTATATAAGAAAACTTTCGAGTGGCATTGGTAGCATAAGTTATTTGTAAGATAAAATTAAAAAACGGCTGTTCCAAACCGCAAAAGATACATATCATTATAATAGACTGCTAAAGTAAGCGATTCGTAATTCTTTTACTGTATTGTTGGTTATAATAGCTGATTAGCGTTTAATTATACACTATTGTATAAAAATCTTTCTATATACATGTTGTGTAATAATAAAATTATTAATTAGTAAAGTGGGCGAAAATAAAAGTGTGTGTCGTATATGTGTTTGACTTGATCCTTTTCCTTCTACACTTACCCTGCCTATAACTGTAGTGTCCTTCACGCTAGTGATGTTAACCGATTAAAACTTGAAACATTGGTGCATACCAATTACGTTCAAAAAAGGTCTAGTTTTTAATATTTTTTAGATTAAAAAAATCATAACATTAGATGATGTTTATTTTTCTAATAATAATCATAATTGATTTTAAAAATAAAGGCTAATACGGTCGGACACCTGATAACGTTTCGAAAAACCGACCATTACCTTTACATTTGTTGATTATGTCCTCCACCCGAAAAGATTCAAGAAATCGTAGAAAGTAAACTTTAGATTAAGGACATTATTTTCTTCAAAAACCGTTTTATTTAGGTTTTTGTGAAACCGGTTCACATCACTACTCCACATTTGTCAGCGTTAGTAGAGTACACGTTAAGTTATCTAAAATTTGGATAAGATATATATGGTATGAGTGTGAATTGAATAAGACAAATGTGAGTATATAACCAAATCCGATGTAAATATATCAGCTTCCATGTGGAACCAAGTAGAAATTTATGACCGATGTAATTACTGTGAAGTAGAGATGCATTATTTTAATTACGGATTTAAAAGTCCTTGTCGCAATTGGATGAACGATGATAACGGTAGAATTATCCTGCGGTTACATTAAAAGAGTTGAGTAAACGGTGATTTTCTACATAAATGTCATTCAGAAGAATCACAATAAAGTGCAAGGAGCTTTTAAAAACTTTTGCTTTACGTACAAATAATATCAAAACAATTTATGTGATTCAAAATACATTATCCCATAAAGTACAATGTCACAAATTTATTTAAAGAGTTGTAGTAAAAAAAATACCTAACATTAAAAATTTAACTTGTGAGTAGTGTTCCTTGAAACATGTTCAAAATGTTTTCCCAAGCACTTCAGATTTGATATGAAGTGTTCTTACATACTCAGGTACTTATTTTGTGTATGGTTACATCGTGTAGTTATTTAAATTAATAGTTCCATTAATAACTGTCGAACTAGTAAGACAATATCTTTGATGTTATAAAAAATTGCTCCTTAATTATAAAATTACAGGTTTTTTCTATAAAGTAATTAAGGCTTCAATGATTAAATTTGCAAATTGAAGTTAGTGTACTTATATAGACTGGAATACTCAGTGAAAGTGGATATAATGAAGTATTTATAACTAATGGAGTAGCTACAGACGGTCTTACATAATTTTACAAACATTTCGGAAATATGTTCACATAAAACATAAACATTTGAAGGGCTCGCAAGCGCTGTAGTGTAGGTTCTAGATAAACTCGTATTTCTAGCTGAGGTCCCGGGTTCGATCTCCGACAGTATGAATTTAGGAAATTGCATTTTCTAAGTTATCGCCCTACCAGCAAAGACGTAGCGCCAATGAAGAAAATTTGTGTTCCGGTACGATGGTGTAGAAACCATAAGAGGTAAATTGCCTGTCACCAAATTAGCGCGCTTCCATCTAAGACTATACCATCACTTACCATTAGGTGTGATCATAGTCAAACGCTAACTTCTCAGCAATATGAATATATATATTTACAATTGAGTACATTTAGTAATAGAGGAAACTACGATCTCATGCAATTCATTTTCTACTTTATTTAAATTGTCAAAAATCAAATCAAATACATTAATCTGTATACCACCTAGAAACGGTTTAGTTGATTAGAATATCCACAGAATATACAAGATTTATGGGAACATCTCTACTAAAGAAAGTAGTCTGTGACATTTTTATTATAGCAACATCGCGGTAGTATATACTGAGCTGTCGTGGGGGTTGTATCCAATTAGCGTTTTTTTTGCATAATTCCACTCATAATTATTCATTACAACAATTGTTATTGTATAAAGACCAAAATCATGAACCACAAACGTTTGCGTTGATTTCTACTTAGACGTACAGTAATGTACCTTTGTTAGCTGTTTGAGCAATAAAATTTGGTGGATTGTTTTGGTTCCATTGAAGTCTATTGATTTATCGTAAGCCAGTGACCTGTTTTTCGTATTTGTATAGTGAATCTCGTAAATAATTAATAGTAATCGTAGTGGACAGTTTACTAATAATTAGAGTTGGTCTTTAATGGAGTTTAAAGCCAACATGACTGAAATGGATTATCGGTTATGATAAGTACAATTTGATGAATTGTTATAATCTTTCGTTATGGTGCATTATCCACAATGATGACGCCTATCGAGGAGAAGAAAGATGAAAAGGTAATATTTATTTACTTGTACGTATTAAACTTCCTTATATATTTTTACAGTTTACTATAATCAATTGATTATAAATTATAATTTTCAATTAACAATACTTTAATCATTATCCACGCAACAGTTTTTCCAAGTATTAATTCATTAATTATATATATTTTTTGCTTTAAATTGTACAGTACCATGTAAAAAAAATCTCATATAAAATGCTTAAAGAGTTCTTTCTGTGAGTTGAGATTAAGAAGTTTGTATTCGATCAAATGGTGACTATATATTTTTATATTGTTTGTTTCTAACTTCTTTTTTTAATTTCAATAAATTATAACAAGAAAGCTACAGTTTATGTCTTCTTAAATAATAAAAACTAATCATTTATATTATCTACTTAAAGATACTCACTTAATACTGTATAAGTTACCCCCCACTGAGAATAACATCTAATTTTTATGTACTAT
Organism: Elymnias hypermnestra; assembly: GCA_015832385.1. Classification (NCBI taxonomy): domain Eukaryota; kingdom Metazoa; phylum Arthropoda; class Insecta; order Lepidoptera; family Nymphalidae; genus Elymnias; species Elymnias hypermnestra. The sequence continues at coordinate 206,812 of JACTOM010000068.1, read as the reverse complement.
ACTGTACTATTTCTAAGTTTCTGTTGTGTAACTCAAAAACATGATCATAATATAGAGTATATAAGTTATCTAGCTGTGCATTATCACCTGCATAGTTCCCAATCCTTTGGATATAGAGATAGGAGAAATAAGTTATTTACTTGATGGAATATTTTAACATGTTATTTGTCTGATTTAATGTCACATAAGCTGAGTATTGTTTGAATATTGCCTGCACTAAGTTTAGAAATCCTATTTTCCACAGAACATTAATCCATAATTTCACCTGATGTTAAGTGATGATATAGTCTTAAATTTTAGCAAGGTAACCTTATAAGTCATGGTTGCTATATATATATATATAATACATATATCTGTACATATTTTTAGTTTGGAGGCATGTTGTTGCTGGTGGGAGCTAATTAACCATGGCCTTAGCCTTTCATCTGCCTAGACTTATTATAAAATGCAATTTCCAACATTTTTCCTACTGGAAATTGAATCTAGAACCTCTGCCAGTAAAACAAATACTCATATCATTGCTACAGAAAGGCATTTAAAGGCCATGCAAGGCTGTTCATAAATATAGAATATTCCTGGTTAATATGCTACCATCTTAACACTGTAGTTTTTTGGAATTGTGTTCTAAGTAAGAAGCCATTTTAATTTAATCATTCCATGTTAATGGGGGAGTTCATTTGAATATGTATACAAAAGTTTAAAATTTTTATTAATGTAAGCTAACATTAGTTTTTTGGTTCCTTTCCCAGAGACTTTCTTCATATTTATATTATTATGTAGCTTTATATTTCAGGCAAGTAAACAATCTATGAGACAACTAGTATTTGCCTTTCTAGGCAGTAATGTAAACTATGAGCTATTTCGTTGTTGATAACTAATATATTAATTGGATTGGATGATCACTACCATAAAGTGAGATCACAGTCACACATTAACTTGTCAGCAATAAAAATGTTTTCGTGTTTTATCTCAGGCACTATAGTGTTAGCCAACTCCCCTCTTATCTAATGTTATGTCATTAGTTACCATCTTATCATTGAACTGGGCAATACTTTGTGTGATTACATGGGTTATGTCATCCTCTTTAGTTTTTTCTGTGGTATAAATGTAATTTATAAATTTACTTCTTGTATTAAAAATGTATGCTAAACAAGTCAGAGTAAATATAATGCATTCTGGAGTTTTAAGAGAGGATGAGGTAGGTGTCTTTACATATAAATAAAAGTATTTTTAAATAAACACCTTTCACTCAAAATATTTTCAGCAAAGTTTGACTGTTGTTTTTAAATGTAATGGAAATTATATGAATAAGTAATGACCTGCACCACTTCACATAAGGAATCGTTTTTGATTGAGTTGTAGGAATTAATACTGTATCAATCTGAAGAAATTACCATTTACCTCATTTTATGACAATATTTTTTTAGGAGATGAAATAGATATAGTGAGTTATCTTGACAAGATAGATAAATGCCAGATTAGACTTTCTTGTAGATCATTGTTTTGTTATGTAAGGGATTAAGCAGCATTTTTGATGAAAACTTCCAGACAACATGATTTCTTTTAACACCTCAATAAACAATTTTTATATTTCCATATTTAAACAGTTTTATTTTTTTATATTTAAACAATTTATATGTGATATAAAAAACCTTGACAAACTAAATACTGTAACCTTCCTCAAATTGTTACTAATTCCTCCTACTATAGAATCAAGTATTCTATCTGTAGTATAGTAAGTGTAAGTATATATGGTCAAATCTGTGTGAAAATTTGTTCAGTACCTTTGAGTTTCTCACAAACAAACATACAGACAGAGCAAAGTACTGTGTTATATAATATTAGTAGGTAAGGATTTATTTCAATAAGTCCAATTAAACATTTATATATTAAGCAAGTAAAGTATATGAAAGTTATGAATCGTGGAGTCTTAAACGAAATGGTATAATATTTGCAAATATAAGTGATACAGTTACCCAACCTAGATAGGTTAACCTAATTAATTTAAAACTTCTAGGTTTTTGAGCTGAAATCCGAACTCTTCACCATCCAATTATATCGCTGTGACATTTTTTTTAATGGCGTTTCCTTTTGTTGATTATTTTAAAAATGAGTTCAGACAGATTTCACTGAAGATTTATAACTACTATACTTTCGTGACTTTGTATGACAAATTTGTTTTTTATCGCTCGTATTATGCGCTACTATAAATTATAATTTAAATAATAAGGAAGTATATTTTTAAAGCTTTATTTAAAACCTATGTCTTAGTTTCCTGAAAATGAGAAACTAAATCTAGGTTGAAATAAGAGTTGGCCACTATTCTTCGATGGGAAAATGGTAAAAGGAAGTGGAAATGTGTATTGACCTGATAAAATACTAATGACCCCGTTTTTACGCTTTCATCATGTTACTCCAAGTCCGCGCTTCTAAGTATACTTTACAGCGTCTGTTATAACAAACAATATTGTAACAAAACGTATAATTTTGAAAAATCTGAAGACAGCGAGTAGAATATGTGGGGAAGTTTTTTCGTAAATAGGTAGCTATTGACTAGATTTAATTATATATATTATATTACTCAGTTATTATTTATGTTATCAAAAATATATATAATAAAATAAAAATGCAGTTAAGTCAGTAAATTCTTAAACTCCTTACATAAAAATAAATCTTGAAATCGCGTTATTGTGACGTAACTGTATTAACATTAAGTATCGTCTGATACAGGTTTAAAATATATTTTAATTTGATTACCTCGAATAAAAAATAATTTTAGCAAGGTTTCGAAACTTGTGCAAGATAAATATAGTGCGCTAATAGTAGCAATTTAAGAAGAGTTTTTACACAGATAATTTTGTAATAAGCGCCTGTCAATATATTATAGCAATAGTTACAACCAGTACGAGTCATAGTCGAATTAAGAGTACATCCCGGTAACATGTACCGAAATAACCATTGTGAATTGTAGTTGAATTAAGAGTACATGGCTATGACTTATACCGCGATTACCAGTCCGAATTATAGTCGAATTAAGAGTACATCGCTATGACTTATACCGCGATTACCAGTCTGAATTATAGTCGAATTAAGAGTACATCGCTATGACTTATACCGCGATTACCAGTCTGAATTATAGTCGAATTAAGAGTACATCGCTATGACTTATACCGCGATTACCAGTCTGAATTATAGTCGAATTAAGAGTACATCGCTATGACTTATACCGCGATTACCAGTCTGAATTATAGTCGAATTAAGAGTACATCGCTATGACTTATACCGCGATTACCAGTCTGAATTATAGTCGAATTAAGAGTACATCGCTATGACTTATACCGCGATTACCAGTCTGAATTATAGTCGAATTAAGAGTACATCGCTATGACTTATACCGCGATTACCAGTCTGAATTATAGTCGAATTAAGAGTACATCGCTATGACTTATACCGCGATTACCAGTCTGAATTATAGTCGAATTAAGAGTACATCGCTATGACTTATACCGCGATTACCAGTCTGAATTATAGTCGAATTAAGAGTACATCGCTATGACTTATACCGCGATTACCAGTCTGAATTATAGTCGAATTAAGAGTACATCGCTATGACTTATACCGCGATTACCAGTCTGAATTATAGTCGAATTAAGAGTACATCGCTATGACTTATACCGCGATTACCAGTCTGAATTATAGTCGAATTAAGAGTACATCGCTATGACTTATACCGCGATTACCAGTCTGAATTATAGTCGAATTAAGAGTACATCGCTATGACTTATACCGCGATTACCAGTCTGAATTATAGTCGAATTAAGAGTTCATCGCTATGACTTATACCGCGATTACCAGTCCGAATTATAGTCGAATTAAGAGTACATCGCTATGACTTATACTGCGATTACCAGTCTGAATTATAGTCGAATTAAGAGTACATCGCTATGACTTATACAGCGATTACCAGTCCGAATTGAAGTCCAATTAAGAGTACGTCGGGATAACTTGTGGTAAATTGGATTAATATGTAGATATGTCTTAGATCCGCACAGGCATGGTGCAAGTATCAGATGGCAAGTCTCGGCCTCGGCCAGCTCGGCTCGTACTTACTATGGAAGCGGTGACAGTACAACGTGAGGTGATTATACCTCCGCAGCCGCCACGCGATAAAAATGTACCACATGCAAGAGTAAGTTCTATAAAACTTCATAGATTCATACTCGCTTACTCACACGCGCACGCGATGCTTTTACGTGTTGGATTCGAATTAAATTGTAGCCGCAGCACAAGTATTCTAATGCGAATACAATAAAGATAGTGGTAAGTAGCCTTTTTTTATTACTGACAGATTAGCGCTTGACTGTGATCTCACCTGATGGTAAGTAATGATACAGTCTAAGATGGAAGCGTGCTAATCTGTTAAGAGGCGATATACCCCTTACGGTTTCTACACACCATCGTATAGGAACACAAATCTCTTTGTTTGGCGGTATGTTTTTACTGGTAGGACGGTAACTAGCCACGGCCGAAGCCTCACACCAGTCCAGACTCAGACAAATTAGAAAATACAATTTCCTAAATTAGTCCTACCGGGGATCGAACCCGGGACCTCCGCTAGCAAAGCGAATACTCGCACCACTGCGCCAGCGAGGCCGTCAAAAGCTACGACCGAAGCCCCCACCAGTCCAGACTCACATAAGTTAGAAAAAGCAATACAGCGAAGCCGTCGATCTTACCGTTGTAATTGATTATGGCGGATACCTAAGAAAATTCAATTTCTTAAATTTGTTTAGCCGGAAATCTCGGCCCAGGATCTCTGCTAGTCAAAACTCGGATATGCCCTCTCAGAGGACTGTGAGAGTAAAAGAATACAGATGGCATGTTGGTTACTGCATAGTTTCAGAAAGGAAATCGAATTTGAAAATTAGTGTGATCGACATAGACACTTGCAACATAATAACTCCTACGGAAATGGATATTTCTATTTGTATTCTATTTGTATATTATTTTGTGACCATTAAATCTGATTGGTAAGCAATTTACAGGAACGCATGGTACAGCTAACCCGTCAAAAAGTGGGTGGATTGGGGTTAAGTATAAAAGGTGGCGCTGAACACAAGTTACCCATTCTCATATCCAAGATATATAAGGATCAAGCGGCGGACCAAACGGGTCAGTTATTTGTAGGCGATGCAGTTATCAAAGGTATATTATTATTTTTTCCAAATATATTTGCTTACTGTTTACGGTTCAAGTAATATGATGTTATTTTATTTCTCATTGTTAACGTTGAAGTAACAATAATAACTGCACTTACTCAATGCAGTTCAAAAAATAGAATTTTCCAGCGAGTATCTTCTATTTAGCATTTTTTTGCCTGACTCACTGTTCTTTGGTAAAAAGTCTCCTTAAATTGACAAACTTAACTTACATAAATTACTTGGTTGAACCGATTTCCCCATATTCCTAAGTAATCGGGAAGTATGCAGCTAAACCGCGGGGACAACCTAGCATTGTAATAAAAACTATATAGACTTATAGAAGGTTTATTAGTATATATAAACCTTCTATAAGTCTAGCACAGCAAATTTAATTAAACATGTGAAAGGAATAAAATTGTATTAAACGATGATAAATGCAAGCTGGCACGAAAAGGTTGTTATTGCCTTAACGCTTGTACGGATTCACATGCCTGTGACGTCGGATTATTTCTTTAATACTCATTTAAATTTCTAAATATATTAACATTTGTATTAGACCACGTAACAGTCATTATTATTGTTGGGTTTATTGCAATTCAAATCTATAACTTGTTTTTAATTCTTGCTCTTGATCTTCTTTAATTATCTAAGTCTGTTTGAATAAAATGATAATTTTATAACATATATATACATTCCAAATACTGAAAGGAATAAGCTATTGGTTTTTTTGGTTTCGGAGACATTATCAGATGAATAATCAAATACTGTTGAAAGGTTAGTTAAGTTAACACTGAAATCGACATAAGATGCTGCGGCATTATGTTGCTAGTGTCATAATTGTCGATACAAAACTTGTCTCATTGTCAAGCGTCTCTCCTGTATAATTTACTTGTTTTAATTGTACTGATATTCTGTTAAAAAGTAAATCAAACTTACATTTTGCCTTCTCTCCTTAAGTTTTTATGAAGGCTCAACATTTATGAAAGTTCCCCAAAGACATATGACCTTAAAATGATATTGTTATAAAAAATCACCAAGAAATATATTCTTAATGGTGGTATGTCTCCGTAAATAATATATTTTTTAAATATGCCAATAAACCACGAAAGTTTCGGTTTTAAATATTTAAAGATCATCAAATTTTACGTAGGCATGATGCAATGGAGATTATTTACGTCATTTCCAACATATATACATATAGTAGTTATAAGTAAGCCTTATGTCAAGAAGTGTGAAATAATGACCCATGTGACTCTTATCTTACGTTAATAATTATATAGGATAATACCATTTTGACCTCTCTTTGACGATTACTTGATCACGAGGTTGTTTTTGCCACACAGTTAATGGGGAATACATAACAGCATGCAAACACGATGATGCAGTGAACATTTTGCGAAACGCAGGCGACATCGTCGTCCTCACTGTTAAACACTACCGAGCTGCCACACCGTTCTTACAAAAGCAAGGTATCTTAAAATTTATTTAGCTCTTTTCAATCCCAAGTACTCTACAAAATGTGTACATGTCAAAATATGTTTGTCTGAAAATTTCGTGTATATTCAAATACGTATAATTAATAATTCTATACTAAAGTTCCGTCAATAAGTTTCTGTATAATTCCATGTTATTAAAGGCTTGGGTATTTGCTAAATCTTTTTTCGAGGTTATGAAGAATCTGGGATTGAAATACGAACTGTTTTTGTTTAATATAACAAAGCGTTATATTTCTATTGGTGTGTATCGCAGCGGACGCATCTGACACAGACAGCAGTACTGGTGACGATCATCCGTCCCTCCACAAACTGGACGATAACTGCAATACGCACACAAATGGCGGGTGGCAGGTAATTATCACTAGGATTTCAGGATTTTCGACTGTTTAATGGTGTGAGAACTCACTTTGCTAGCTGAGAAACTAGCCTAGTTTACCAACAGGGAAAATTGTATTTTGTAATACCGTACCACCGTACCAGCAAAGGTGCGGGGTAAAACCATAAGGGGTGAATTACTTCTCACCAAGTTAGCGCTCTGCCATATTAAACTGTATCGTCACTTATGAGTAAGTGAGATTCCTGCCAAGCGCTAACCATAAAAATCCTTGTTACTTTATTGTCAAAAATTATTTAAAAGAACATCTACATTATCCTAACTGTATGAACGGAATCATAATACAATACATTTTTTTATATATTAACCGGTGCTGCGTTTTTAATAAAATTTATTATTTTTATTTTAATTATTATTTTTTTTAGTCCAAGCCTAACCAGAAAATTATTTGTAAACATCTTGAAACTTGAGAATATGTTTTATTAATTACAACGTCAGTAGCCATCGCTCATTACTTTATACGCGTGACGAATATACTCTTCAAATTCAGTTAGCGAAAAAGCGTTGAGATTTTTTAAATTCAAATTTTATCTTTTGCATCGAGATAACGTTTGAAAATGAATGTGACACGTTTTTTAGTTACGTATCTTTTTCACATAAATTTAAATTAATGGTCTGTTAAGTCGAAATGTTTTATTAAATACATATGAATATTTTACTAAAAGCATCGTATAACATTCACATATCACACTTAAAAAATAGGGCTTAACTTATATTTGTACTTGATGAAAGCAATAAATAAATAGTTTCAGAGGTTAGTAGTAGTCTATTAACGCCCCACCACTAGAGACAGGTCTCCTAACTCATAGGAGAAGTGTTGTTTTGGAGTATAGATCCAGCATGCTACTCCAAAGCACACACTAATCTTGTTTTCCTTCATCGTAAAGCGAAATGATCGATCGAAATAAATGAACAAACCCGTAAACTTATCATTTTGGAAAGAGAGCTGCATGCCCGCCTAGGATTTGAACCCGTGACTCAGGCCATCATATATCTCGTTTTGTAGCTTTAACTATTGGACGTTTGCTGTTAGATATCAATCATTCGGTTGACCTTGTGGGGGGTCGGCCTACAATGTGGCGTCTGCTGCGGGGTCATCGTTCCAGTACCTTCGGACCCCAACGTCCATCGGTTCGTCGGAATATGCGCCCTGCCTATTACCACTTCAGCTTTTCTATTCGTATAGATATATCGATGACTTTGATTCTCCTCATTTTCGAGAGAAGTTTCGGGAGAAGTTTCGAGCATAGCCATCTCCATCGCCCTCTGCGTGACTTTGACCGTTCGAAAGAGGTGCTATGTATCGAATACATTTCAGTAACGTAGATCATCACTGGCTATACGCAGTATTTGAAGACCTTGGTCTTCAGACACTTAAGGAATATTAGACAAACAGATCTCCGTACCTTCTCGAACGCTATCATTTTAATATATATTCATATACATCCAATGGTATTTATGGCAATCTGTAAGTGTAGAGTGCATGGGGAGAGACTGAAGAGGGTAGCCGGCCGGGCAGTGCGGCGGGTAGCACTGCAGGTTCTGTTAGAGGGTCGCGGCCACCTTCAGTGGCGTCCGACCGTTTGCCTGACCGCGCTGGCGACGGCACTAAGGAGTGGGTCGACGTGGTTTCGGGTGAGTTTTGATTGCTATGCTAAAAAAATAACACGACTTTAGAAGAAAAAAGGGCAAGAGGTGGGTTGGCAAGAAGTTAAAATTATGGCTGCGAAACATCAGGGAGTGGACTGGCATCGCGACTGCAGAGGAGTTGAAGACTGGAAAAGATTCTCGAACCTAACAGCCAACCTCCAGTAATGGAGAGGCCCCAGAAAAGAAATAAGTGTGCGTATATCAGTGTGAACATCCGGAGGAATTAAAACTTTTATGGCTTTTACATTTATCTTGCGTAAAAGTCTTCTCTAACGCATCTAAGTAGGTTTTTATAGCACATTAAAATCTTTCAAGTGCAGTCTTCGTCTCGCATTAACGACTATTTAAAATCTAATTATTCTATAAACACAGTCGGGGGTATCCTGTATGTTATTATACTTGACTTTCAATCATAGGTAAATTTACTTTTCCATATAAAACCAACGCTTTATTTTGAACTTTTCATAGATATCTATTTAATATATTTTGAATAAATTATGACTTTCTTTATTCTTGTGTAAAATAAAGAATATAGCTATCTATTTGATATTGTAGCTTATAGTTTATATAACATAAGAGAAATGTATTTATTCCAGTACCACTCATGATGGGTTACGTGACACGATACGTATTTGGTACGGACAAATTGAGACCAGGAGCTTTTGAAGTAAGTAAATATTAAATATATGTTACATATGATTATGTTCAATACACGTATTAATTTAGCAAAGAAGAACACTAGTTATACCTTCTTAAGTTTTTATAACTTTAACTTAGGCAGGCATTTTCCATTACATTTCTAGTAAACAAACCGCTCTACTATTCGACAATGTATTCATTTACTACTTTATAAGGTACCTTTTGTCACTGGGTAAGGCCACCAAAACTAAAAAAATAACTAATCTATCCTTAAAAATTTACATTTTTTATTGTTGCATTAAGTAAGTTTTAGTTGTCTTTGTCGCTGGGAAACGCTACGACAACAAAAGATATTTGTATATTTAAGGTGCACATGTAGTATTGTGAAGTAAATACACGTTCTGTGTAGGTACGTTTTAATATGGTACGTGTCTGTTGCATAAAGAATCATAAATATATTTTGAACCAAATACATGGGTATAATATAAGGCATAGTTATATTTCTTTAAAGGTTCGAGGTGCCCGACCTTCTTTTACCACGGGAGTTATTCACGTGGATGAGCCAGCTGCACTTTCGCACTGGCTGAAAAGCATCTCTGATAACATCATGGGACTCACCAACTTACAGGTACATTTATGATGAAACTATACCCATGTAAATATGAGAATCAGATTTTAACGTTGCACTGAAGGCCTCCTCATATGTTTGAAGCGTCGAGATATATATATATATATATGGAAACAGTTATTTTAGGAAATTCTAAATTAAATTGATAAATATACCATAACGGATATCTTAAATTATAGATAGATTAATTTTTATTTACTTAAAAAATAGGTAAGATGCAGCCTATTAATGTCATACTACGGGGCATAGACATCCTCACTCATAGAAAAGAGTTTTAGAGCCTATACTTGCCATAGTTGTATCGCAAGTTTTATATATTTGTCTGGTATGCTTTTCAATAAATGTCGGTTCACCATTATGTTTCTGTATTATGAATTATTTATTTCTTTATTATACTATGCAGATGAAGCTGCTAAACCGGCATCTTTCGGGTGAACGCATCGAGTATATGGGCTGGGTTCACGAAGGACTGGTGTCTGGCGCACAGCCCTGGCAAACTTATAGGCCCAAATTCCTCGTTCTCAAAGGAACCGATGTCATGCTCTTCGACATCCCACCGGTATGTAACTTAGCATCAATTTTAATTACAACGGTTCTTAAATAATATTACCTATTCAAATAAAACAGCTTTTCACTAAATGCATTTAAAAGTATTCATGGTTCTATGTATGAAAAAAATCTTTTTTGGGCTTACAGGCTAAATAACGATAGTTTTCTTTTAAATACAGCTTTTCGATAAGCATCTATGACATTAATATTTTGACAAGTTTGGAATATGACCTCATAATCTTTTTTTTTCGCTAGTAAATCCATTGACGCACCTCTAATGATGAAAGTTAATTCCCTTCAACCAAAATACCCACTAAAACCCAGCGGAACCCTCCTTATTCTGAAAAAGGGCAGATTCAAGAGGTACAATGGGAACATTCCTCTATGGAACCCCGAACATAATTTAGCACATTTTCAAAAGGGCAGAAGACGTACAAAACCCTGTCTCCTGACCCCCGGCCTTCTCCTTCGGATAGAGGTGACCTGTGTTGCGGATGACCTCACAATCCTGTTCAGTAGGGAGCGATGATTACCTAGATTTAAATGTACACAACGAATCCTTTAATTCCAGATGAACGTGACGGAATTAACCAAGTGTCCCGAGAGTCTGAAAGTGTACCAGACCATGTTTCGTACTGTTAAAGAGAGCGAGACAGTGGACTGGCGACAACATTGCTTTCTGGTACAGAGCAGTAGCAGTTTAACAGCAGCAGCTGCGCCCCGATACTTCAGTGCAGACACACGTCACGAACTATTACGTTTAGAAGCCGCTTGGACGAATAATATCGTCAACTCCGTCGTGCGTCTCGGGGTAAGTGAATGAAAAAAAAAATAGCTTAAAGCTGTGATAGTCAAAAAGTCGTGATTTGATTGGTGTCTACATTGCTAAAAGCATGAATGTGTACTAGTAGATCTAGACACTTCATAGACTAGACAATTATCTAGACACTTATCTATCTATATATCTAGACACTTCGTAGATCTAGACACTTCATTTAACATACTCGTTGTATATCCGACGAGGGTTTTATTTGACTTTACATATAACAAGGCTATACCTAAAAATAACCTGGCTAATTTTACTTGTGTGATATAATAGGCTCGCACCACAGCAGATCCAGATAATTATAATAGTAAATATAGGTTAGTTCGAGATCTTCTAAACGGTGGTCTTAAATAGTCTTCACAGCTGTAGAATCTTACAATATGGTTTTTTTTTACACATATTTCCAATGTATAACTGATGATGATATGAAAAAATAACTTAAAGGCTAACGTAATGTACGAGGGTTCCTAAGCGTTTCGTTCCGAATGAAATCCACAACAAAGTCTTATATCCTTTTTCATCGTCATTGTTTCTATAAAGTTTTAATTTTTTTTTTTTTTTGGTTAGATCGAGTCATTCACTTCCACAAATTTTCATCATCCAAGCCTTTTTAAATTGCACTATAATTTTTCACTATATTAAATTCAATCTCTAGAACATCTTTTAGAGGTATACTACGTAAACAGAAAATTTTGGTATACTACGTAAACGGATACAATAAAAAAGAGATCTATATCACGAAACTATATTTTTTAACTTAAACAGAATTGCATATACTCTTTCTTGAAATTTAGAAGACTACATTAAGTTCACTTTAGATTACTAGGTTACGGTTCGCTTTCGCCTCCTAAAACTGTGACTACCCGAATACAATGAGGATGTACGTAGACGTTGATCCAATTGCGGGTACGGACGTATACATACACGATATGCCTCGCTTGTTAATCTATAACAAATAATGTTATAATAACTTCACTGACAATCAAGTAATAACACCAATACAAATCTGTTTATACTACAATATAACTAAATATAAGTTAGGTCGGTCACTGAAGAAAATTAAGAGTCCAACTCTTAATTTTCTTTAGTGGACTATATTCAGATAGATGATAGTCCACCAAAGAAAGTTAGTCTTCTCAGGAATAACCTTTGGGCAACCAAAATACAGTGGCAGGGTAATTTTTGTGCATATAAAAGCTGATATTAAGAAGTATTATTACAACTGTAAAAATGTCAAATACTAGAATTCATGCCTGTTAACTTTATTGAATTCATAATAAACTTGGCAGTAAAGTTGCAGTGTAAAAATTGCAAATAAAATTGCTTGCATCATGAACGATATGATTGAAAAGTGTTATAAGTAGCTAGTCTGTATAGATAGATAGAAAGAAACATATTGTATACGATAAGTATGTATACATCAAATACAGAGATTTAGATGAATTTTAAAATTTTGGTTCAGTTGGTATACCCAATTATCTCAAACTTAGAATCAGTCGCGATTTCAACTCGTATGTTACTTTGTGTGCTAAGAGTTATATACAATTATACAGCAGAACAAGACAAAGTTTACAACTCACTTATACATTTGTGTGATTTCGAGTGCTATGATAGTGGTAGTTCTCAATTTAGTATTGTCGAACAATGCATCATCACCGAAATATGCACCATCCCTGAGATGAGTTATCTGTGAATGAAAATATTCTTTTCACAAACTATTTCTGTGACAAAGTTTTTTTTATAATATATTATATAAATAGTATAATATTGTAAGTACAGAAATCTTTAATAATTTAATTTTAAATATTATATATAATGAAATATTACTGACAAATGTATTTTATTCAAAAAGTGATTCTGGTCTAAAAGATATTTCGAATGTTATGTATGTATATAATTAATTAAGTATTGAAATTTTTTTACCGACTCATCTATATAAATAATAAAAAAGAAATGTTCCAATTATGTCCGTTATAGACTTTGAAACTATCCAATATTTTTACACCAAACGCAAAAACGGGACCATTTTGTTTATTGCTAACAGTTTTTAGCGCTTGACTGTGATTTCACCTGATGGTAAATGATGATACAGTCTAAGATGGAAGCGCGCTAATCTGGTAAGAGGCGATATACCCCATATGGTTTCTACACGGCATCGTACCGGAACACAAATACCTTTGTTTGGCGATACGTCTTTGTTGGTAGAGTGGTAAATAGCCACGGCCGAAGCCTCCCACCAGTCCAGACTCAGATAAATGAGAAAATCTGATTTTCCAAATTCGCAATACCAAAGGGCTAATTCTGGCCCTCTGCTAGCAAAGCGAGTACTCGCACCATTGCGCCAGCGAGGCCGTCAGAGTCATCGTTTTAAACCTCTCACTCATGACGGTTTATCCACATTGCCACGGGAGGGGGAATACCCAGTAGTTGGTAAAAATAATTCAACCGGTCATTGATTTTGTCATACCTCTTTTCCTATGGAATTCATAACAGACACTGTTCCCGAAGAAATCATATACAAGCAATCTACCGGTTCACCGCAACTCACGACAGTCTGAAAAATATATTTTATAAACATTGAACAAATATTTCATCAGAAATAACATAACTCTTTTTAGAGGATGTCAGATGGTTTAACAATAAATGTCGTGTATATGCCCGACACAACTTAACTGTTACCATACAGCGTTATATTGAAGCCAGAAGAACGCATATATAAAGTTCTATAAGTTTTTGCTGATACATGAATAGCGTAACGTTACTCAGATGAGTTACTCATGTGGTCATCTTAATAATGTCCAACAATAATAGCCCACCCTCACATAGGTATGAGAGACTAGAGAATTGAGAAACAGACAATCCCCATGTAACCCATATAAATTGAATTTTTTGACGCCCTGATTTGTGCGAGTACCGGCTTCGTTAGCAGTGGTCCTGGGTTCAGGGTATATTTAGGAAATTCATTTTACATTTTGTCTAAGTTTAGACTTGTGTGAGGCTTCGGCTGTGATTACCAACCAACCATAAAATACATGCCGCCCAGCAAAAAAATTCCGTACCGGTACGATGCTGTGTATATGTCATAAGAGATATATCTCCTTTTACTTGTCTTCGGCAATTCCACTTTATATTATGAAACCAACGAGCTGATGTGCACCAAACCGGTTTCATTAGTAAGTGGGTGTTTCAAAAGACTATGTGCGATTGACTAGAAATTTTGTAGCGACTTCAATCGCCGTATAGACCGTGACGGATTGCCCCATATTCCCACGGAATCGTGAATTTCGCAGATGGCATCGAAGACTAAGAGCTAGTATTCAATAAAAAAAAACTGTGGTTTATGAAAACACAATGCAAGTTAAACAGCTGATGCGAGTTATGTGCGCCGCCGTATGTGTTGCCTGATAACCTGAGAGACTTTTACTTTACCCCTATTCCGCGGTAATTTGTGGTGGTGGAAAACATTTCACTTTAATAAGAAATAACTAACCTCTCCTGGCATGAATAGCACTTGTGTTAGGCTGAATATGATAGTATTTATGAAAGCGACAGGCATATCTTGAAATATAGGAATATTATTGACTAGTCTCTTGCAGAAGTGCATATTTATATCTTGCTTGATTTGCTCATTTATGGTGTTCTGAATAGCTTCTTCGTTGAAATAACTCCCATGAAACTTATAGTTTAGGAACAAAAGAATCTTCTTTTTCAAACATTTTGGCAAACGTTTTAATTCTATGTACTCCTCTAGATCCTTCAATCTGCCGTTATATAAGTATTTGTCATATTGACCGTAAAGAAATAGCCGAAGTAGCGTAGTAAATGAATAAATTATAAATAACAATCCTATAATTCCCATAGAGGATGTTAACAAAAGATCTGTAATATTAATTTTGAATTTAAATATGGTAACAAACTAAATTAAAATGTATAGTGTATAGAAAACGCTGTTCTCGGCGCTGTCAAACGCGCAGTTTACGATTAATATAAAAAATCAACCATCATCAATATAGACCATTCTTTAGTCCATTTAAACTGACACATCAATATTAGTCCATATGTTTAGAGTTATGTCAATAATATTTACTGAGGAATTATATAAATAGAGACTAGCTGTTCCAGGCATTGTTACCCGTGTAGTTGTACCTAGATAAATATATAAAAATCCGGAGCTATTTGTCGCCTGAAATTTCAGAACTCCACCATAAATGGTTCAGCTGTTTAGAAAGGTTTTAGCCACATACACACTAGAAATTAAATTCTAAACGAGTTAATAAAATAAAATTCCCTATTAAGGTCCAAATTTTATTGACTACGGTACAATGCTTAAATATTACTTACAAGGAAGAAATCTACAAGTTAAACTCGTGATATATTCTATATATCTTTACCTGGTATAATATAATCATACGTAGGGTTATAATATCCAGCTCCGACGCAGAGCCCGCAAACCCAATACAAGTTAGTTGAATATCTTTGGAATATTTTGTCTTTCGGTAATCGCAGGTGAAAACGCTGGCCCCATACCGCATCCTCTTGATAATAATGAGAAAAAAACGCTGGAACTTGATAGTGTATGTATGTCATCCAATGAAAGAACAGTATAGCAGATACCACTACTTCAATCGCTACAGTCGTTACGTAAGACAACTTTAGCTGTTGATGTACGTTAACCCAATTTTCCTTTAACGTGACAAATCTTAACAGTTTGAATACAAACATAGCTGTGTTCGTTGGAAACTCGCATTTAG
Source organism: Elymnias hypermnestra (assembly GCA_015832385.1). Lineage (NCBI taxonomy): Eukaryota > Metazoa > Arthropoda > Insecta > Lepidoptera > Nymphalidae > Elymnias > Elymnias hypermnestra. The sequence continues at coordinate 190,678 of JACTOM010000068.1, read as the reverse complement.
GGTGTGGTTGGTAAATTTGCAATGGCAAAGCTGCGATCAAATCAAAGATAAATGGTCCACGAAGGTATTTCTTCGCTATATGTTTTGGGGTCAGTATGATATATTTACTCCCCTCTTCATTGTAACCTGTTACAAATTTTATACAGATGTCCGCAAATGCAATTAAGTCGCACAGTAGTATAAAAAGATCATAAGGGTTTGGACCTGAAAATATAAAGTAAGAGTTTGTGATAATGTTAAGAGTCGGCTGTGGGTAGGTACGTGTAAATAGTACCTAACCGTTAATTCGCGTGATTAATTTTAATATTTTTTAACAATGTGCCGGTGTCAGCGGAATTATCACCCAAAGAGCTTCCTACAACGATCACAACGCTGGTAAATCAATTAGTCACTCATGACTTACCTTGTTGGTGGGTCTTATGATCGCTGATCTCCCAGGTCGTTGGCAACTGGACACTGATGCGGATTTTTTCGAAAAAACTGATTTGCGGCGGTTTAATATGGGCGGCGGTTCATAGGTGACTGTTAATTGTTGCGCGCACGCAGGTGAGCTTGTGGCCCGGGATAATCAATAATGAGTCTTATAAGATAAGCCATAAGTTCTTTCATTGACTTACGTAGCGTTTTTTATTTGTGATTCGCTATAGAATACCCTCGAGTAATAACTCTCTCGAACAGGCTGCAACTTATTGAAAAAGAATCTAGAGCTTGTAACTTGGAGTTACATTGCATTCTGGAGCATAGAAGCGAAAATTTATTAAATAATGCTTATGTTGTATCATAATATATGTGAAGTGATTGATATAGATATAAGTTGTGATAGTTTTGGATCCTTTAAAAGGAAAATTGTTAACCACTGTCTTGCCTATACAATATTAGATAATTTGTAAATAATTATTAGCATTATTTTTATTGTTTACTTTCGTTTCCTTCTTCATTGTATATGTTTAGTTTGTAGTTCTTATTAATTCGTTTAATTTTTTTTGCATGTTGTGGCAACCAGTAAGTGGGATTGCAGTAATTACTTTTTGTTATTTATTCATTCTTTATATTGAGCGTATTATTACTGTAACCTGTTGATGTCCCATTTAAATAAATAAATAAATACTATACCGAAATAACAAATCACGTTATTCATTTTATACACTACAAATATGATAAAAGTAATACGGAAAAAAACTGAAACGAGTAGTATAAATAGACGACGTTATCGCTTCGTATCTCTACCAGGCAAAACTCTAGTATTATGTCTTTAAAACACTTTCCGTCTGAATTGTAAGGCTCAAATTCGCCAATTAAATACTCAGAAGCACAAGGATTGAATAACACACAGTACAGGGGATACTATGCAAATGGTACTTCGAAAACGAATAGGCAATCACTTAAACTTTACGCGAAAAGAAATGTTATAAAAGTACTTACATATAAAAAATACTTGAATCGGCATATACATGAAAACTACTAGATTCAACGTTAAATAGAAACTGTCCCAATATATTTTCATAGGGCTATAGGGATGCCAGACGAGCCAATGTCCTGCAGCTATCTGTCGCTTCTTTTCTATCATTAAATTCTTTCTACTCCGTATGTAAAATTCAGTACCGTGATGCCATTCGCAAGGGAGCATTGCACTTCTCATCTTGCATAGTTGTCGACGAAGAAAACTAGCCGTCGGTGGGACGTCCATACATACCGGTGGTTTAGGAAGCATACATACATGTTTATCCATATTCAAACCAAGTTAATTAATTAAATTAATTCGTTATTTGTATATGAACAAATAATATTTATTGTCTTGTCCATGACAATACTACAGAATCGTTTAAATTACATTCACATTGACAGATGACTTTTCTCGTGAAATACATATATTTTTTTCGACATGTAAAGTACTTATATATTATTTAACGTATTGTTATTTTTTAAGATAATAAATTATATTATAAAAATAAGTAAAGCTCAATTAATCTCACGAAATGACTGTAATCGTAAATGTTTCCCTTCTTTTATATAAATTTTGGTTTTTGTGATATATATTTTGACAGTCGATCGTTTTATTATACTGATTGATATGCCTAAAGTCTCGGAACGATAAACATTATGCTATACGTGTGTATTTCACTGAACTCTTCGTAAATGGCTTGGACGATTTTGACGATATTTTTTGTATTCAGGTATATTCATGATCATAATGGTTTAGATTGAGGATTCCTCTTATTTTTCCGCGATCAGTAACTATGTGGGTGACATTGCCGGGCACAGTAAAATTAATTATCTAAAATAATTTATAAAGAGGAAAAATTTGTGTTTTTGTATGTAAGTATGTATGTTTGTAACGTTTTCACCCAAAACTACTGGACCAATTTAATAAAAAATCAACATTAGAAATCTGCAATAGTGTAACCCAAGGTGTGAAACAAAAAATCTATTATCGCGTGCGCTGCGGTAACAATTGATGATGAAACGAACAAATATTCTGCAATATAATGAATGAATGAATGAAAATGAATGTATCAATATCTATAAAAAAGTCCGAGATACCATATGTCCAACTACTGTAGTTATCCCACTATAACTGCTTTTTTAAAAGTTTATAAAAGCGTCGATAATATACAAACCATGAATTGCCTCATTGATCTAGTGGTTAGCATGTTCGACTACAGACATGAGATCCTGAATTTGAGTCCCGGGTCGAGCCAATTCAAAATCAATATTGAGTTTTCTATTAAGATTTTCTCAATATTTGCCCGAAGTTGGGAAGTTGGCGGTGTGCTCCACCCCCGTGCCTCGGAGAGCACGTTAAGCCGTTGGCCCTGCGCCTGATCTCTGCTTATGTCAGATTCTCGTCACATCGGACTATGTGCTATGCCTGCCAATCCCCAGTAGAGCAGCGTAGTGCGTCTATTCTCTAAAAACCCTCTCCCATATGAGTAAGGAGGCCTGTGACCAGCAGTGGGACGTTAATGGGCTGCTATTTTTTTTTATTAAATCAATTATTAAAATAGGACATTCCATTCAAAAGCTATAACGAATTAAAAAATTTACGTGGCTCAAACCGCGTGGCATGGTAGCTAGTTATAAAATAAGGGTTTTATTTACAAAATGTCTGTATGATATAATATGAACATAAGTTATTCGTGCTTTTTAATATTGCTATGGTACATACGCACGCGGTCAAACACAAGCACGCTCGCAAACGCGTGTTTATGAGTTCCCACATACACATTCATATACAATCCATACATGTGTATACAAGGTTACATATAAAACCGATCAATGAAGTTTGTCGGGTTATGACTGAAAATCAGCGCTGCTGTCTTGTGATTGGAGCATTTAAATGAAGGCAACGTCTTCTTCGGCTAATTTAAGTTCATGTTGCAGTTTGTTGAAATATAATTATATATTAACGAATATTGTTTATCCTTGCCTTCGCAGAAGAAAACATTCACAGTGGTCCATTTAGGACGCGCAGCCGGACTCACATTGGATTGGGCTAGTGGATTCTCACTTAGCGAGGGTACTCCTGGTGCCCCACCCGTCTGGTCTTACAGGTCACTAAAAACATCGTTTAACTATCCGAATATTTTACTTGATATTTATCACAGTGTAACGATTATTTACTTTTTTATAGATTTTCCCAATTGCGAGGGTCAAGTGATGATGGGAAATCCAAGCTTAAGCTTCACTTTCAGGACACTGAAACCAAAGTTATTGAAACTAAGGTAATTACTTTATTTTCTATCTATCCTTATTGTTGTATTCATTTGTTTATGCAAATGTTTATATANATATATATATATATATATATATATAAACATTTGTCTCTGCTTAGCATAGGCTTCCTCATTTGTAAGAATTTAGGAGTATAGCTCTCACCACGCTCCCTGAATTTTAAAGAAGATACTGTCAATCACGGAAAAGAAGGGTTCCTTTGAATATTGGTGCATTAAGAGGTCTCCTTCCTCGTAAATATGCTACTGACCTGTAGGTTGTAAATGCATTTCCGAGGGTCAAAATAAATGGTGCTTACTCAGAATTCATTTCACGTGTCTAAGCACTAGGCAATACACAGAGTCGTTGGTGTATTGATTACTACTGATTTCGTCGGTATAGGCCCTGTGTCCGATACCCGGCAGGATAAATTTAGGAATTTTATTTTTAAATTTATTTAAGTCTAGACTAGTGGGAGGCTTAGACTGTAGCAAATTACTATCACCAGCAAAACATGCAGTCAAATAAAAAAAATGCGTTCCAGTGCAATGTTGTATAATGCGTTAAGAAGTGAATTACCTCTTATCAGATTAATGCGGTGCCATTCTATACTGTACCACCACTTACCTTCAGAGGAATTCACCAACAAGCCTTAAAGTGTAGGCAATTTTGTGTACTTTATTAGGAGAAGAAATTACAGTTCCAGTTTAACTTCGGCGTCACAGGAGTTACTATAAGTATCTATAGCCTTATTATGTCTTGATAGACGTTTTAACACTACATTTCCGGCCCGTCTTTGACTCTATCATCGCTTTGGTCAGCTATAAAAGATCTGCGTGTCATCTCTTAAACTGGAATTTTATTGTCACAGGAGTTGGAATGCCAGATCCTGCAAAGCTTGCTATTCTGTATGCACGCGTTCCTCACGGCCAAAGTGGCGTCCGTGGACCCGGCTTTTCTCGCCTCTATGCAACACGCGCACTGACAACGCCCCCATTACACTATTAAGGCAATAATATAATATTCCATCAAACCACCTCTTTTACCTTTATTATTTATTTAAAATAATCAACTCTCTCATAACGAAATATTTATTTACAAAATTGAAATTAATATTATGCCAATAAGTGAACCTTCCCTATGGCAACTTTATTTACGAAAATCCGCTTAGGTGTGTAAAAGAAATTCTCACTGGGTTTTGATAATGTTTAGAATCGAATTAAAAAAGTATTGAATAATGAGAGCTCTCAATATTAGTAATTTTTTTTTTTTGGTCCTATTTTTGTAAAATAATCGTATTAAATATTTATGTTATAAAAGAAAATTCCAAAACGTTATTTCTTTTATTAAAACAAAAAATGATTATTAACTTTATGAAAATACATTTCTGCCGATTGTCATAACAGGACCATGATGTTATTATAGATTTCCAACGTTATTTAAAAGGCATTCTTTATAATGGGAAGAATTTGCGTTGAAGTAATTAAATTCTGGGGTATATCTTCTTATTATTGAAAATTCTTAGACTCAGTTGAATTATGTAAATTAAATAAGAAAACTTTGACCGTACCTGGACCATATAAAACTTAATTAACATTTTCCTTAGAACCATTTTAAGATTTAGGAATTTTGCGACATGTAAATTGTCTACTCATAGTTTTAATGTGCATTAGGTCTGATTGTAGGATAATTTACTTAACTATCAGTTAATAAACTAATGAATTTAACGCTAGGCCTAAAATGTGTAACTTAAGCAGCGAATAACTTTAAAGACTTTGTTTGAATCTCCTATGACTTCCACTCGATTACTCTCTTCCAAACTTTTGTATTATATAGTGTTAAGGGTTGAATTGTATTTTAAAATCCGCGCTGTTTTACCGGCAATATGCAAATTAATTGCATTTTTTTCTTCATAAAATGTAATTTCCAACATTTATACGCAAGCGCGAAAAAGTATGCATATATTCTTACTTTATCCAAATGGTATATATATACTCACTCTTTGACACATGCGCGAGTGTATATGTATGTATATATCCTTTTATTAATTTACATTGTATCAGTATTATTTTCGTACTGCCTCTAGTGTAATTTTTAATTAGGTAATAAATTTGTTATAAGTCTAAAAACATTGTTACATTTTCATATATATAACATATATGTTTACTTATACTTTGTCCGTTATAAAAATTGTTTTTGGTGCATTAAACGAGTGACTGATTAAATAAAATTTTAACAAGATTTATTATCTTTTTCCTATTTTTTCTTTGATCAAATTATATGATTAGATACATGTTAATAAATTAAAGTTTTTTTTATTATATATAAAATTTTATTTAAAATATTAATTTTGTGGTATTTTGTTAATAAAATAAATGTCAATTTTTTTTGTTTATACTAAAGATATAAAAACAGCATCATAAAGTACCTCATGGACAAGCGTGAATACATCAAAAGAAATGTTTATGAAATGGACAAATTATAACTGCTATTTATTTTATGGTTGTTTAAAGTATATATAAAAACTATGATAATGTAGGTGGTATAACAACCAACAATTTTAAATTATTATATATCGATTTATGACTGCCATTAATATGGGAATCATATTATCTTATAAGTTTTCTTTGGCAAAATATATAAAGAGTATGTAATGTTTAGTTGAGTTTTAGAAGAAAACAATATACGTGGACTTACTGTACGTAAACTTAGTATTTATATTACCTATAGTAATATCGTTGCGGCATAGGATTCTTTTAATGCAATAATATCGTCCTGCGCAGTACAACATCTCTAATATATTATTATAAGTACAACTATAGGAAATATTATTTAAATTAAAAACGTAGCAAAAATTAGCGCCTGCATGCTATCCGTCTAATTAAAACCTTGTGTGGTTTACCAAAGATAAATCAATTCTGCTATTTTATCAACCTATTAGGACAAGAAATCTGAAAACATCTGCTTGAATAACCGTCACTATTTGTTATACGATGTGTTGTTCAGTCCTGTTGAGGCTTTTTATGACAAGAAATCTGAAACATTTGCTCGAATAACCGTGACTTTTTTATACGATGTCTTGTTCAGTCCTGTTGAGGCTTTTTATTGCAAGAGATCTGAAAACATGTGCTCTATTTGTTATGCAATGTGTTCTTCAGGCCTATTGAGGCTGCTTGTGACAAGAAATCTTAATCAGCGCATATAATCATCACATTCTTATCCTATGTATTGTCAGGCTTTTTATGACAAAATTGTGACACCATCTTGACCACTATTTATTGATGAGGCCTTATATAACAAGAAATCTGAAAACATCTGCTACAATAACCTTCACTTTTTATTGTGTGTTGGTGAGGCTTTTTATGAAATCTAGAAACTTCCACTGGTTAAACTTCACTATTTGTATTATGATCTAATTATCTCAAATATATTTGTTATTTACTCGGTTTCACCTTTTTTTGCCTGCAAATAGTCAGCTTTCCTGTCCCTTTCTGTACCTAAAAACTTAATAAGATGCTATCTATCTCTTACTGTGTCAGAACATTTTTTAACCTTAGAAACAAAAATAAAGTTAAATCAAATTTGAAATTGATTTTGTACTTTTGAAAAATTCATTGTTATGTATGTTTACAGATTTCTTGATCTATTTGTATTAACTGACTCTTACAAATTTTAAGTAGAGGCTACATTTTGACTGATTTTAAATATTTATAGTTATTTGTATAATACAAAGTTATTTAATATTACAATTAATTTTTGGGTGTAATTTATTTCTTTGGTCGTCTTGTAATGACTTCTAATAATGTAGCTAATCATTAATCATAGAATTTATTCACTTTTTGTGCTTTATTATTAGACCGTCAATGTTATAACAAATATTTAGATAACGGTGTCGATTCTGATATACCACTTTCTAAACCTAATCTATATTTAATGAGTTTTTAGAAATAGTAAAAATATTGTATGCAGATGATATACATACTTTAATGGTTATTTGTGTTAAACTCGATAAATATACAGATGTCTGAATAGAAAAATCCTCTTAGAATTGACACCCAATATTAACTATCTAAATCAAATTTTACATTAATATACCCAAAACTATAAATTTTTTACAATAACTTTAACATACAATTTTCCCGTTGACGGTTTATCATTAGAAAAAGTAGATATGTTTGTAAAAATATTATACAGAGAAATCATTGCGCTTGCTCCATATCATTAAATTTAAGCAAGAATTTATATTTAATGTGTTTTCAAAAGTTACTAAATTAATTTGTTAAGATTTTTTCATATTCTATATATTAAAATCTGCCTGATGCAAAATGGCTATATATCATTGTGTTCATAGCGTCATAGCGTAGACGATTTTTTTATAGCAAAGTACAACTATAGAGGAATTACTTTCTGAAAATGTATATAACAAGAACTTTATATTATTTACATACAATAATGTTTTAAAATATTTAAGGCACTTAATGGTTAAAATTTCAATAAATCAAGCAATGCAATAGTAGATTGACAAAACTTGATTGAGTCTATGGTGACTAAATATATTAACTAGTGTTTTCATATAAGTCCCATCGCACTAACATAAAATTAATGCATAATTTAATTTCAAAGTATAGAATTTTAGTGAAATTTAGTGTTCTATTGTTTTAGGGTATAACAGGTCTGACATGGGCGATGGAATTGACATAGTCTCATAGGAGGCTCAAAGACCCGAACAATAAATAACAATTAAATAATATAACACCCATTTTCTTACATAGTTCATGACACAAATTTTGGTTAGACCTTACGGTGCGAAGACAACATGAATTTTTATTCAACAAGTGTCTAAATTTCACGTGTCTTTAGTCCAAAAACTACTATGCTTATTAAGGGTCAAGTATGAAATCCTCGTTTTGTACAGTGATTCAAAGATAAATCAGTTATTAGTGTACTACCTTTTGTTCTGATATGTTTTTAAGTATCATCTTTTAATAACTATATGATGTAAACTAGGTTGATATAATTATTAAAATAAAGTCTATGGTCTAAAATGAAATCTTGACTATAGCTCAGTATAACGAAACCTAATGGTAAAAATTAATTGACTGAATGACGCTTAGTGTAGCTGTTGGGTTATAAAAATTATAGTTATTTTTACCCGGTCTATCTTTATCAATGTTATAACTCAATACAAATTTTCTAAATCAAATTTTCCTAGGTGAATAGCAATTTCCAATGACACTCGTGTATTATTGCATGTTTTTTGTTCCTCTATGGTTGTATGTCGGCGAATAAAATTTGAAACAATGTTTTACTCTAAAATATATGCGCGTATATGTTTATTCGTAATCTATTTAAGCGTTTGAATTTATTGACATTAGAAATGAGTGTTTATCAATTATTAAGTTTTCGCGTGTACGTATTAAGGTTTACGTAATTCATTATCTCTAGAAAGACAGGAGGGGTCATTTGACCTAAATTCGGTAATTTGTAAGTCATTGCCTTATCACAACTTATTTTTTAATACTACCTGACTTTGATTAAACTAAAACAACCTTTAAAACCGAAATATTTACAATGTTACATATATAATAAAAACCGATTATTTAAACAGATTTAACGGCAAAGACGTCTAGAGTCATTTGACCCATATGATTTGAGTAAAAATTCCTGACTTTGATAAACTACAATAACATTTATAACAGAAACATTTATATAGTAATTTTAATAAAAATAAATTACCATAAGAACTAATAAGTGTGTAAGCTCACTTAAATTTTGTACATTCAACGACTGTTACAAATAAGTTAAAAATACAATAGTTTTAGTCTTATTGACCTCTATATTTATATAGACCTATATATTATAAACAAATATGTTGTTTATCACTTTAGACATTCTCCTTGAGTCAATTTATTTAGTTTTTTTGACTCAAACGTGAAAGTTGCAATCAATAAACAATTATTAAATGCAGTCGGTTTCTGTTGAATTAAAAAATTTAAAAATGTTTTTGCACTTTTTGTTTCTATTAATATGGCATATATTCACACATTGTTTGCGGGAAACATATAAATACGTTATTTATAGACAGACAGAAAAGTATAAATTGACGTTATTTTTTATACGTACAAACTTATCGGTTAGTAACACTAAATTTATCTTACTATTGCAGAGCATTGCGATTTATGCAAAAATTAAAGAAAAAAATAGCCCGTTTCCTTTTATCAGCGCACAACCCGCAATTAATGTGTTAATGTTTATTAAAACTAAAAATATAACTGTAGTGATGGATCAAATGACCCCAGTCTGTATTAGTGGGTTGACTGAATTTCCCGTCTTTCTAGTGTTAGTTGTTTATCTCGTATAGTAGGTTAATTAAACGAATTACGGTTATGAATTTTTATTTAAAATAATCGTCTTAAGTAGGGTAGGAATGCCTTGTCAATTTGAAAAGGAACAAAGAGCGAGCTGGGCTTAGTATTTTTCGCATGTTAATTAGTTACCTCAAGTCGTAATAGAATTCGTCCCCTGTAATCATATATTCGATCACATAGCTTAAATAGCTAATTAGGTATATCAGCAATATTTATCCACGTAGATATGATTAAATATTCTACTACTTTGTCTAATATATACATCCCAAAAAAAATTGTTTACTGTTGTACTCGTAAATTATTAACTGATATTTTTACTCTTATATACTTCCCTTTTTTGCGTCCCCATTTTTCTTTGATAAGCATTGAAATTATGAGTATTTTTTGCATTTATATTAATCGTACTAATACATATTAAATTTACAAATTTCTTCTGAATTATTATTATTTTTTTAAGTATATAAAAACTAGGCAAATGTTTTCAATCTAATAGTTTTAATGAGAGAGCTCTTGGTGCTTCCATTAAGCTCATAAAATTAGATTTTGAATATACTCTTTTCTATTGATTTTGTTTTTTGATATGTAAAGATTTCAAACGATATCTAAGGTAACCTGTTAATGTGCACTATTGCACCTGCAATGTAGTAGAAAATAAATCCTTCGCGTTAATTCCGTTAAAAAACCAACGTTAACGAGATAAGTTATCCTTTTACAACACATTAAACTGTGTGCTACGAAAAAAGCTGATAAAGATTACAATATAAGAAGTATCTATATATTTTTCGTTACAATAAAGTAATAAAATGTGCAATATTATAATTATGTATTATAATATCGAATCGAAATATAGCTCAACGTAACGGCTGTTTCATTTAACCTGTTAACTGGAGAAGAAAACCTAATTTAATATTATTATTGTTTTTAATTTATGAAAAGACTAAAACATATACATATTTGTTTGTATATTTATATACTACCAGTCTACCAACAAATATATGGAAATATTTATCTAAGAAATTATATATTTCCAGGACGTACAGATATAATCTACCCCGTACACGCTATTGTTTACGTTTGACGTATTTATACGTCCCGCTTGGTTAACGGTATATCGTCGCTTCAACCGATAGAAGTCCACTGCTGGACTTAGGTCTCACGAAATGATACCCACAAGGCCCGATCTTGCGCCGCCTGGCTCCAGCGGCTACCGGCGACCCTCTTTATGTCATCGGTCCACCTTGTGGGGGGTCTACCTACACTGCGCCGCCCGGTGCGGGGTCGCCACTCCAGCACCTTCGGGCCCCAACGTCCATCGGTCCGTCGGACTATGTGCCCCGCCCATTGCCACTTCAGGTTCGCGATTCGTAGGGCTATGTCGGTGACTTTGGTTCTGCTACGGATCTCCTCATTTCTGATTTGATCACGTAGAGAAACTCCGAGCATAGCCCTCTCCATCGCACGCTGAGTGACTCTGAGCTTTCGAATGAGGCCCATAGTCAGCGACCACGTTTCGGAGCCGTAGGTCATCACTGGCAACACGCACTGTTCGAAGAGCTTTGTCTTCAGGCACTGAGGGATATTGGACGAAAAGAGATGCCGTAATTTCCCGAACGCTGCCCAACCGAGTTGGATTCGGCGGCTAACCTCTTTGTCGAAATTGGACCTACCTAGCTGGACTATGTGTCCCAGGTATGAGTATTCGTCAACAATTTCGAGAGCTGAGTTCTCAACGATGACTGGGTGGAGCGGAACATGGATATTGGACATAACTTTCGTCTTATCCATGTTCATTTTTAGGCCCACCTGTCGAGAAGCTCTGCTGAGGTCATCGAGCATTGCATTGAGATCTTCCAGAGTCTCTGCCATAATGACCACGTCGTCGGCAAACCGTAGATGAGTGATGTACTCGCCGTTGATGTTGATGCCCAGTCCGTTCCACTCCATAAGCTTAAAGAGGTCTTCCAACGCCGCAGTAAAGAGCTTCGGGGAGATTACATATCCCTGTCGCACTCCACGCTGCAGTTGGATAGACTGTGCTATGGTCCTGTATACGGACTGACATGGTGACGTTTTCGTACAAGCACTACGGTATATACTAATAAACTAATACTCATGAAATAAAGTGCACAGCGAGCCTAAAGCAGCTTTCACGAAAAATACAAGTTATGACTTGGTTTAATAAAAATAGTCATCGACAATATTAGTGTTCACTTATTGTTATAACACTTCGAATTAAGGTGTAACGTTTAAAATCAGTATTAACACGTGTTAAATATATTGCATTATACAAGGTTTGATATTTGAAAATGCGATCTGAATATATATATTCATTATACTTAGATTAATCGATAGTTTACTGTTAAGTAGTACAATTAAAATTAAATATAAATTTTGAAATCTGAACAAACCTTTATAAGATTCATTTGAAATAAACTTAACTCGACGATTGATCATTCATAAAAATAAATTAATCTTTATAAGGTATATAGTTTGAGGAAATACATGGTTAATTTTGCCATTTTCGGGAGAACGAGGTATTTCCGTAACTTTCAATATAAAGGCTAAGAAAATAAATTCACTGAACATAATATTTTGAAATTTTAACTTTATTTACCTTCTTATAGATACTATTTCGTTAGAATCAAACTTTCGAACAGATATTATTCTCATTACTTACGTACTGGCTTCTTCTTGTAATCTTGAATAAAAATATTTTGAGTTTTTTTACTTTAATTTCGTTTACAACCATTTATATCGTTTTTAAAAATATTAGCTTTAAATATCTTTAATTTTTACGAAATAGTGAAATAATCAAAGATTTAATACAAATTAATACCACCAAAAGATAAAGTGGCCTTTAACGGAATTAAGGGCCAATGAGTTTGTCAATTTAGGGAAAATATTCAAGACTGAATTAGAATGGGAATTACACGCTTGTTTAATTTGTTCCACAACAACCATTGTAGTAAGCTACTGTATCCCCAGTGAACATGTGACCTTAAAATGACGTTAAACACAGATCATCATACTTTACGTAAACATGACGTAATAATGACTTCTGTACTTCATACGCGACCTACGTACGTATGTCATATTTACGGGTAGTATTTCGTAATTCAAACGTCAAGAAATGTATAATAATGAATCGGAAGTGAGGATTCAAAATGGATGTTTACTGAGGATTCAAAAATCAAATACTAAGAAAATCCGCTAACGATCAATGTAACGTTTTTATTGTCAATTATAAATAATGACATCGAGTTGTATAAAATTTCATTATCACAATTATCTAGGTATGATCGTTATTAGGTAAATATATTAACTGATGTCAATATCGACGTCGATTTGTTATAATTGGTGACTAAATATTGTATATTTTCTCTTATAACTATAAAATATTTTAGTTAAATGACCTAAAAAGTTCATGTGCAATATATTTAGAAGTATAGTTTCTTGGAGTAAGCTTCTATAAAACACCACTAAGTAATCGTAATCCGTATTTATAATACGCTGAAATTGTATGTAATGTTTAATATCTAAAAAATGTGGAGAATGGTAAATATCTCTATATATCTAACTGTTCGTAACTTTACTATTGCACTCTTTTTCCATCGCTACTTTAGGAGAATCTTGACATAATTCAAAAAAGATCATTTTACAGGGAAGCGTTTTGAAAATTAAACATTGACTTATTGAATATGTGTGAGTTTTGATTATAAATAATTATAGACCATTCTAGATCCCGTTTAAAATCTTGGATTATGTGATTATCAGTCGAAAGAAGCGACATGTTTTCGATATTCCCTATTGATTTTCCTCTGAAATACTAGTAGAAACCTTTATAATTTCAACAAGAAAAGAAAAAATAGGGTCATGTATAAACATGAACAAAATTATAATGATTTGTATTAGCTAAGCGTTAATGCCTAGTTATTTATAACTATTGTTGATTATGTAACTGAAGTGTATCCATTAGTAAAATTTTAATCTGATAAGTTGTTTGTTTTCACCTTATCCTCGTATGTGTTGATGGCTGATGAAATGGTGTGTGTACTTGCTTTGATTGTTCCCTGAATTCGATTCCCGACAAGACTAATTGCGGAAATTTTGGACGTGCCACCAAACAAATGATTGGCTTTCTGTATATAAACCATTAAGAGGTCAATAATTACTTTCCAGATTAGCGCATTACCACATATTTGGAGAGTTGTTTTCTGTCGTAACTTTAAATCTTATTGTATAATTTATATTTATTAGATTATGCCAGTTTAAATGATAATCGAAAATACTCTTGATTAATAGCTTTATCTACTTTATTACAAGCCATACTGTAATGAATTGTACATCAGTAGCACAATAGAGTAAAATTATTAGATGGTTTAATTGGTTACCTTATACTGAAAGGTACAACCTAGTTTTAGAAACGTTTAATATTAAACTGTATTTTTTTACATAGTAAAATAATATTTTGATTTAGTAGTCCATTAAATTTTGCTTTTTTGCCTCTTTCTTTCTCATTAAAAATCATAGCTGGAATACAATAGCGGAATCTATATCGTAATAAAGTAATTTAAATTTGTTATTTTTATAGTCAAAGGTCTTTCATATATATCAACAATAAATTAGGGCCGATAACTATACCTTGAGGAACACCACAAGTAACGGTAATAGCTTAATGTTTCCTCTTATTGGGATATATTTAAATAGTTGCATAAGAAGTTTGTACTCTATTTCTCATGAAGCAAGTACAACAACTCTAAAGGACCCTGGGTAAAGAGAACGGTTATATGGTAAAATGCTGTTAAAATTTCACAGTTAATTTTGTAAAGTATTTATATAACTTTAAAACGGTTACATATGTAAGATCAATTGATATTTTGATGCTCAGTTAAGTATACAATAACGACAGCGATTCGCTAATATGTTATTTACAAAGTTTGAATTTGTAGAATTACCATTTATTTATGAATTCTGCCATTATTAGGTAATGACGATTAAAATATATCCTCTGATAGGTTACCTCAGTAGATAGGTGGAAATAATACACCAAGACCTTAATGTAATATTTAATTAAGCCTGAGGAACAAGGTAGTGCTACATAAACTATCAAGCAACATCCACACCGGTTCCCCGGTAGCTAACATCAAAAACATTAAACGCTACATTCTCCAAAAAACAACTAATCTATTACGGCGAGGAATATCGATAAAATAATAGCCCTTAAAAGTAATGCTAAGAATAGAAAAATATATAAAAATCTTTAAAATGAAATATGATTAATCAACGTAATTAAAGGTTATTTCCAGGTACATAACATTTTTCGATTACAGTGAAGTTAAAATTGTGGATGAAAGGTGTACAGCATATTTTGGTAATAAAAGTGAAGTAATTAATTGATATAAAATATTAAATTAATGAAGCAGACGGAATATTCTATTCTACTTAACACATTAAATTATACAGACAGTTCGGAATCGGATCACTACTTCAAGTCAAGCACTTTGGTATGCAACATCCAATCGCAGACAGATCGCATCAACTTAAGGTAAGTAGCAGCCCATTAGTGTCCCACTGCTGGGCACAGACCTCCTCACCCATATGAGACAGGGTCTTTAGAGCGTTGATCACCACGCTGCTCCACTGCGGATTGGCAGGCATA
Organism: Elymnias hypermnestra; assembly: GCA_015832385.1. Classification (NCBI taxonomy): domain Eukaryota; kingdom Metazoa; phylum Arthropoda; class Insecta; order Lepidoptera; family Nymphalidae; genus Elymnias; species Elymnias hypermnestra. The sequence goes on along the minus strand of JACTOM010000068.1, from coordinate 174,940 downwards.
GTACACAAGTGTACTCTCTATTCCTTCACTCTCATAGTCCAACGTGACGGCAATCCGACACGACCGAAGAGAGATTAGGCGCAGGACTGACGCCTTAACGTGCTCTCCGAGGCACGAGGGTGGATCACACCGCCAAATTTTTCCCAACTTTGGGCAAATATTGAGAAAATCTTAATATCGAAACTCAATATCGATTTCGAATTGGCCCGACCCGGGACTCAATACATACTAACTACTAGACCAATGAGGCAGTCCATCGACGACTTGCTTCGCATCGACTTGCTTTGCAACAATTGAAGTAAATTAATATAAAGTGATAAGCTTTGTTGTTATTTGACGCTAGCTGCCCACGAATTCGGGTGCTTAGAATTAATACTCGTATACTCTGAGGTGCTATACAAAAACAATGGAAAGTATTCCAGCAATATTGCCAAACTTTAAAAATGACGTTGCTTATATGATGGAGTCATAACGAAATGGTAACGATCCGTTTCCATAGTGATGGGCGCTTAACACTGGTATGCCTACAACGTACGTATAGTTAATTACCTTTTACAAAGTAAGAAAATTGCTATAACCGTAAACATGTACATACCCGAATACAATCTTTAAAAACATCTCACATTTTAAAATTATAATTAATGAGATAAAATAATAGTTAATGTAGTTTAACAAATATTTTTTCATTTAAAGATAAATAAATTTGCTATAACACTATAATATATGTAATTATAAATAACAATAGAAACCCTACGTAAAACTCTTATTATTTGTTAGGAATACTTTTTTATGAAAATATGATAAAGAACCCCATGAGCCTAATTGGTTATGAGTTGATATGTTACGTAGATATAAAAATCTCAATAGATAATTTATTTCTATGGGACCTAATTAAAATTTAGCATCAATTCAAGATTATCGCCGTAATTATTAACAAACAAACTAACACAGTTATAAGTACGAACAAAGTAGTTTCATTGTGAAGCGAGAAAAACTGAGATCATTTCGAATTGGAGAAACTATTATATACATTACAAAAGATAGTTATAACATCGAACGAAGATCTTCACTAAAGCAACACTGGCGATCTAAAACATTTAACACCAATAAAGTATAATAATTCATAACATTTTTTTGAGTAAAAGAACTAGACAATGGCTTAATTTTTTTTTTGTGCGTGTCTATTATATTACTACGTTAAAGTACCTTTATGGCCTAAATAGTAAAAGCGACAGATCTAAATTACACGAAGGTTTGTCGGCAATCAATGAATCTATTTAAAAAATCGACAGAACACCTCATTATTAAAGAGGAATGTTTTTAAGCTGGTGGCACTTGTATCGGGATTGAGTATGACAGAAAAACAGAGCGAACCATTACTTTAGGGGTTCTCCCTAACAGATTGCCGTAGACGCTAAAAGGATCAATTAGAACAACTGACGACGAAAGAGCTAGACTGTAGACAAGCTGGAGAATCTCATTGCTACTAGTAACTTCTGTAACACTGTGACCCTGAGAAGTCCATTTATTTATGCCAGTGGGAGAGTAAGATATCTCAACTTATCTTGGATGAGTCAAATGAACTTTTGCGCGAGGGTAGCTCCAGCAAATTTCATCAGAGAACCCCATGTCTAGAGATAGAAGCTGAGTGAATTTTAGTGGATAAAAACCCCACGTAACCCGATTGTTCCCCCTAAGTCATCGGGTATCTTTTTTATGATTTTCTTCGCGATAAAAAATAAAAGACGAGCTAGCCCTTTCCTATCCCAATTTCCCCAAGTTTCTAATTCCCTATCTCGTATTGTAGTTACAAATTGAATATAGTGAGTTTTAGCAACTTTATTAATGTCGTGTTATGGAATTGAATTGGAATTCCTTTAACAATTAAGTATTTTAGTTGTACACTGCATTGTTATCTTGTTTCTGTAAAAATTACAGAGTTAAAAAAAAGATTTAGGTTTGATTCAATGTGGAGAAATATTTGAGATTTTAACGTTGTCGCTATTACTAGTACAGGCTAAATTCTTACCAATTTACAATCTAAACTACAAAGTTTGCTCACAAGCCTTAGGCGATGGAAAAATACAAATTTCAATATCTACATATACAACTAAATAGGAAGGTTTTGATATAAAATTTTGATTGTAATTATATTTATACGATTACTTTATTATTGTCTTTAAAGCCTTCGCCGGAATTGATTTAAATATATCGTAAATCTGTTAATACAAAACTTTTTATGAAAAACATAATTCGACTAACTGGCAAAACGTTTTCCGAAAGGATTAAATTAACCTATAGCCAGATTTCCAAAACAAAAACTGCTAGATAACAATATCTTCGAATTGACTGGCTCAGTACGTTATATAAAATTAGAATTTATATGGGTTTTATTAAATTAAACCGGACAAAAAGCCTGTGAATAATAGAAACCTTTAATTATTGAAATCAATAACCGATTCTCAAGAAACGCAAGTACACACAGAAAGGTACACTATTACAACGATCAACATATACTGCACGCCAGTAAAGTTCTAAATAAACTACTGATATAACTACATATCTATTACACAACCTTTTAATGTTTGATATAAATATTTATTGTCTGTCGGTCAAGCTTAAAATTTATCTTCAAACAGATTAATGAAGAAACCAAATGTATAGATGTCCAGATTCATAAGGACGATAAAGGATTATCTAAAAGTGAATTATTATGTGTTATATAATCTATGCGAATATTTGTAGATATTTATTAAACCTACAGTTCCGATTTAACTTTTAAATTACTAATTATGTCTTTTTCAACCGATTTCTTATAACAAATATAAATTATATTGTTAATATTCAAGTCAATATGGACTTTTTTGGCAAATTTAAGTTAAGGGCAAAATGCGAAAAAATTTATAGCTGAAGTCAAGTATAAGCAATTCTGTTTTTAGCATTTTTATGTATATGTCAATACCGATATAGGTATTTCTTTTGATTGTATAAAAATCTTCAAAAAAAATACATTAAGATAAACCTTTCTTACATAAGAAGAAAATATTTGAATAATTGAATAGGAGATTTTTGAATAATTTAACACACTATAGAAACATTATATATATTTTAAATACCGGAAAAGGATAATTTGATATTTTTATACAATCATGACGAAGCTAACTTGCACATTTTCATTGTGGTAATATCATTGACAATTCTGAACTATAATTCGTATTAAACTACACAAAAACACTGCTACATAAAAATTGGGATACCCAAGCCTGTTAAAGGTTTAGGCAATCTCCTCTATATGAATGGCTACATCTTCCTTCACTTTTCAGGAATTATCACAGGTCCAATAAATGAAATTGAACCTTGCTCTAACTCAAATTATCTCCAATGGTTTCTTCATCAATGTTAAATTTTAAATTTAATAAAATGACTGTTTCCAAATATATATCTCAATGCTCAGAACATATGGAATACTTAACATAGCTTTTCGAAAACTATCTCTCTTAATTATATAAAACATTTATTGTCACTAGTGCATAACATTAAATACGTTCTCTATAAATTTACTCTTAGTTTAGAGCCAATCCAGCTGACTCAGAAGGATGAACACGTACATTTCCTACTTACGTGAGACCAACAGCAACTATCATCTACATATTACATTGTATACGACATATAGTTTAATATCTTTACATTAGTACATCTATCATGTATAAACATTTAGAGCTGAACATGTCAAATGTTCCATATAAAGCCAAATACCAATGCATCTCATGTTATTTATATGTATTTTAGTGCTCTCACACTTAACTGTATCTAAAAAATTAAGGAGACTCTAAAAGAGAGCGAGAAAGAAATTACATTACGAGAAAGTAAAATTTGAATCAAACAAACTTTCTAATTAATTTTCTTATAAATATATTATAATTCGATATTTATCATAGAATAATATAATAAATATCAAATTGATAATGAACATTATATTTAAAAACCTTACAATTTTGGCTTCGTCTACAATTTATATATTATGTATAAAAATTCATAATTAACGTAAAAAATAACGGATAAACTTACATAAAATAAATATTTCAGTTAATAAAATAAGAATTCACGAAATTAACAGGACCACTTACAGGAAAACGCTAAAGCAAAACTAGTTTTATTGTTTATTCTAAATACGTCTAAGCTATCTAATTATATTATCTAAATGAAGTCAAAAATCGGTAGATGATAAAAATATTATACAAAATTTATTACATCCATCGAATTGATATCACTTTTAATGTCTTTATAAAATTTTGCAATGACTAGCAAACAACAAACATCGTGCGTAGATTTTGGCCACTGTGAGATATAATCTTATTTATTGTTCAGCTTTGTTAGCAGAGGTCCCAGGTTGAAACCCTGAAAGGGTGATTTTAGAACATTACGTAAAGAAAGAAGTCCCACAAAGCAAGATATTTGTGTGCCGTTAATTTAAATTGCCTCTTAACAGATTAGCGCGTTGCCAATTAGACTGTATCATCATTTACCATCACGTATGATCACAGGCAAGCGCGAACCTGTCAACATTATGAAAAACAGATTAGCGCTTGATAATAATCTCTGATAGTAGGTGATGAAGTGGTACAGCATTATCCTGTTAAGAGGTAATTTACCTCTGAATGTGAATAACATTACCGAACGCATATACTTTTATTAAGCGGCACAACTGCTGCTAATATAAAAAGCTTTCAAAGCCTTTCACCAGTCCAAGCTTAGATAAATTAGAAAATACAATTTCCTAAACTTTACTTGCTGGAAATCGAACTCAGGGTCGGCTAGCGAGGTGAATACTTTTAGCCATTACGTCAGCGAGGCTGTTAAAAGGCTTGTTAAATATGTTTTCTGTCTTCTAGAAGATGGACGTCTTTGTGTTTTGCTTTTATTGCTGATTTATTACCTCTTACCAGGGCAGAATTCGCACCGGAGTACAAATCTTATGTTTGGCGGTATGTCTTTTCTGGTAGGGTGGTAACTAGACGCGGCCGAAGCCTTTCACTAGTCTAGACTCAAACAGATTAGAAAACGCAATTTCCTATATTCATTCTACCGAGCATCCAACCCAGGATCTCTGCTACCAAAGTCAGTACTCGCACCACTCCGCCAGCGTAGCCGTTGAGAAAATTAGTTATAATTAACAGTATAATATACTGTTAATTATAACTAATTTTCTTCTTTTTAATTAAGTTATTACTCTTCTAACACCATATTTTAATCCCTTATCAGACCCTAATCAGAAAATAATAAAAGTGTTAATCTTTTACATAGTAATGTGAAAAGAAGACTTTTGTAACAGATATCTTTACGTTTTCAACGTTTACGTGTTCTTTTAAAATTAAAGTATTATAATATACATGGAATTTTAAGATCATTGTTCTTTTTTTTAAATTATAATGCAATAATTACTTATAAGTACTGTATAAGTGTTGTTTGCTTGTCATCGATAACTTATAAATTGAAAGGAAATCTTCATATTTTTACACATGAAGGTAAAATCGCGAAGTATAAGAAGAATTAACGATGAAATTGACCAAGATTTTTTTATATTTTTCAAACTTATTCATATTTTTAACATCGTTTTTTGTTTATTGTCATCAATGCGTAGATAAATGTTCTTTTCTTTGTATAAAGGACTCTTTAACTTTAGATACTATATAATTTTATATTTAAACGCTAGTAGAAAGCTCGAGTAAAGAAGGGGACTCATAAGAAGTCGACAACCTTTGTAATACTTTCGTGACAACGCAGTTAAAAGTAGTTTATGATACTAAATTCCAACAAACAAAAGTCATAAAATGACATCAAAAATCAATTAATTTAATAACAAACAATGGGGTTTTTAGTTAATTAGAAATCGCAATTTAACAATCTGAATTTGTATACTAAAAACAAACTTATATAGACAAAAACTCAAAATAGGCATTTCAAATTACAAAAGTGTAAATATATATATTTTAAAGTAATAACATAAAAGGGTAATAGCGTTGTCACACGTACATCTCTATATATGTATAAATATCTATCTATATTATACAATAACTATGATATAGCAACCTTGAGCATAGTTTTGCTATTTCTCTATACTTAACTGTATAAAAATGTTTCACTAATGCTATGCAATAGTATTTTTATACTTTAAATACGATATATAGTGAAACAACAAAATAATAGAACCGCGAATCATGAAAGTTATTTAAGTAAATCAATATTTATAAAGTATGTGAATACAAATAATGAATAGAAAAGACAATTTTATTGATGATTAACACTACGTTTCTATTTAGTCATATTTTCTACTACAGATTATAAGTGTCCATTTAAACTTACACACTATTAAAGCTATATTACTAAATTTCTCTTTCACGATTATATTGTCTTCGAAGTAATCTGTATAAATTTATTGTCCGCGAGTAAAATAAATGTTTTATTTTATATACATGTTTTCTCTATAAATATTATATCAAAAGATTACGTTCGCCAGACGGTTAAATAATTTGTTATTTAGAACACTATTTGTAAATATTATTTTCATTAAATGCATATTTTATTGTCACTAAGGAAGAACTAATATCGAACTAGCCTGTAATAGAATTTCTTTTGAATGACCATCTTATTAAATTCGATATTGGCTGATTAAATACAAGGAAGCAATACATTTATTGTCTTTAAGTAAATACTTTATGAACATTGTAGGTTCGTTAAATAAGGATGTGCATTCAAAAGAAACACTTAATCTATAAAAGCACTTCTCACTAAAACTACTACATCAAACATCAAACAATACACACAACTAATAGCTATTACAAGAGAAATCAAGAGGTTCAATATAAAAATCCTAAAAGTTTTAGGCTAAAGCTTGACGACTCTATGTCATACTCATAAGCATCTTACGTTTACCATCTCTGTATAATGTAAACACTTCAATTAACACTAGACGCTAGGATATCCCGAGAAAAAGTATCGAGAAACGTGAAATAAACGTTCAAAGTTATAAAAAAGTTCAACTTTGACACGTTGGGGTAAATCTTTTTAAATCGACCTCACCATTCATAATAGTATCACAGCATCAAATAATTTACTTTCACGCGATATACGAGCGGTATGTAAAAATATTTAGCCATTTAATTAATAGATATATACCGTGAGTAGAATTTTTATTGTCACTAATAGAATACATCACTATAATATAATTTATTGTCGTTATATTATTGTCACTAATAATTTTATTGTCATTAGTGTATACATTTAATTATAAGTTACATCGTCCGATATCGGAATGCAACTCTCGCATCACGTTTCAGTAACCACTAGGAAATCGTTTGATAATTGACATATCGTAATACCATAGGAATTTATAATCGTTGTGTACAATACGAAGAGTTCTTTGAAATCAAAATGAATTAAACAAGGGTTTTGAAAGTGGTTACGCCTGTGGTACAACTACAGATCGTTGCCCGAGTTGCGTTGCGGAATTTTAACGATGTGTTAGTATTCGCCGGGTAGGTCTCAGATGTCCGCATCGGACTTGGCATTCTCGTCGTTGTAGAGACGGATTTGACGTAATATCCAGGGCACGTAGCGAGGTACGTAGGCGTAAACGCCTGGCAAGCGTGGATGTGCGCACTTTATCCCCCAAGACACTATACCACCAACGTACCAGCGGCTGGGTTCATCAGGATCCCGACACAGAAGTGGACCGCCGGAGTCGCCCTTTAAATATACCATATATTTTTTTAGTTCACATACTTCCTATCGCATCAAAAATCGTAGCAGCCTCGTCCCATTGCTGGACACAGGCTAGGAGAAAGGGTTTTTGGAGATATCTACTACGCTTCTCCGCTGCACTTTGGCAAGCTACACATACCCTAAAGTTACACCCGGGATATACAGGTTTCCTCACGATGTTTCCCTTAATCAAAAAGCTGAATGATGCATTTAATAGGCACATGATTTTCAAAAACGTTGCGTCGAAGAGAAATTCTGATCCCATTACCATCGTAGATTGTATTATAAGTTACTTTTCTCCACCAGCGTTAATGTAACACCAATAAAAAATATTTACCCTGTATGGGTAATCGAAATTTGTTTTATAATTTCATTGTCATACATTTTGTATAAACTAACCCTAATACTGTGGGCTGGCTACCACCACTGAGCACAAATCCTTTATCTAATAGGGTTTGGAGTTAAGCCCACGCTATTCCACTTATCCCAAAATTGCTAGATTTTATCATGAATATGTTATATATTAAACTTTCATACAGGATTGATATGATTTTAGAAGAGGTTCAACAGCGTTCAACAGTATGTATACTACATACTACATGTATACTACATACATGTAGTATGTAGTATACATATTTAACAATTTATGGTTTTCGGATTTAATTTGTGCGACTTTCACATTGTATCTTGTGCCGACATACTCACCTGACATGCATCTTTTCCACCTTCAGGATAACCAGCACAAAGCATCCCTTCAGTGACGTTCAATTCTCTATGCTCCAACCACTGGTTACAGATATCACGGCTCAGAACTGGCACTTCGACCTCATTCACCGCTGGTTCGTACTCTGACACTAGGAAGTGAAAAATAGTTGGTATTTATAAATTCTAGTTATATAATATTTATTGGTACTTCGACTTATTCCCGTTAAGAAGTGTTATGGGTGACAATTGGCGAAAATTTTAATCCCCATATGCATTATGCAAAAGTAAAACTTTTTTGAAGTATCGTTTTTAGCTTTATTCAAAATAAGTCAAAAATGCGACTTAAAAATTTATTAAGAACAATTATCAATTTTAATTTATTTCTTCTCTAATTTATTAAAACAAATACTGATTATTTATCAATATTAAAGCAACCACATCGGCACATATTTACAAACTGCGAGACGAAAAGCGAAAAATATATTTCATTATATTTTTAAGATTGCTTTCCACTCAATTGGCTTAAATTTCAAAAATAACGTAAAGTAAACGCTATGTGTAAGTAAGTACAGTGTATAATGAATAGCTGAATGAAACATAGTATCGCGCTAGAAACATAGTAAGGCGGGGGAGGGATAAATAAATAAAAATTTTTACAAAAAAGAACCGTCTTCATAACCTTCTATTCTAAATATAATAATATGCTATAAAAAATATTACGTATTCTTTTTAAGATATCTTCGTATTCTTATATTTGGTGTCGGCGTCAGCCAAGGTAGGTATATCCCGCGTGTCCACTTGGCAACTCCAGCGCCGCTCCCACCTATAGATGTACACCGACTCCAAATATAAGAATACGAAGAACTCTAAAAAAGAATACTCAATTATTTGTAGAGCATATTAAAATGTTTGGAATAGTTTGTTTTGAATGCGTTTCTTTTATTGTTAAAATTTTTATTTATTTTTTAATTTTTAGTGAATCAGAAGTAAACTAACAAATTTGTCTGAAAGTGTGTACACCTTATAAATGTGTTGCATGTCGTCTACTTCGCCACCCCGCTACCGACAGTTTTTTATATGATAATCGAGATCATCACCAATATACAATAGTCCTTCCCCACTCGGCTATCACCACTTCACCCAAAATTCCCCTTAAGTAATTATTGCAATGCAGCAACAAACGTAAGCTCAATACAATTTGATTACTGACAGTTAGATATTCTGCCATAAATCTGACCCTTACTGTAACCCGTTGAAGAGTTCCATTGATCATTATATTTAACTACGAAAACTACTTGATTATAACTACGTTACGCTAGGTGACTCGAATATCTGGATAACCTATAAAAGATACTACCGAATATCGTAAATTTGCTCCCAAGAATTGAAGAGTCCCGTTACTTTGTCACGGATCCCATGATCAAAACCTAACCAAACTATCATCAAACAACCCTTGAAATACGTCAGCGAAATTGGTGGCTTGATCTTGAGTTATTCGTTCATTTGTCGCGCACATGTTCGATAAAAATTTAAGACATACGGTTTTCTCATGGATGCCACCAAAAAAAAGATTGGACACTACCTATATGGGAGGCACCACCTTTCATATAAAAAAGAATCATCAAAATCGGTTCACCCAGACTATAGTTATGAGGTAACAAACAACATACAGCCGAATTGATAATCTCCTGCTTTTTTGAAGTCAGTTAAAAATACGCCAAAAATACAAAAAAGTGGCATAAAAATCAGTCAAGTCATTTTGCAGGATTTCGATAACATACAATGTGATAAAAGTTTTTGCATATTGAATGTAGGGGCGTGAGTTCTGTAACTTTAGACTTTAAACCATTTCTTAATATCATCATCACTTTTACATTGATATAACATATAAAAATTATTGCATTGTCTATTCGAAAGTGCTGCAAAAGTCTACATATAGCACGTACCCACCATAAATGGAATATTTTTTTAGTTATACCATTATTAAAGTCAATAAGCCCTACATGTAAAAAATTTGTGGATTCCTCACATAAATCGAACCCGGAACCCAGCTAGATGTTTTCTAATTAAATGTAAGAAGAAACTTACTGTCCTTGTCGTCTCGCTTTCCCCATCCGATGACGGTACAGATAGTTCCGGGAGCTAGGGCACGATGTGCAGGTGGAAGGCACACCGGTGACAATTGCTCGTGATATCGGACTCGTACTGCAAGCTGAGAAATTACAACATATTTGATATCAATTTGATTTTTATCAAATTGATAAAAATCTTGATTTTGATTCTTTTTCCACTCTGAAGGAAAAATAAAGAGGACGTTACGTAAATGCGTCACCTGTAATATTACGACGGCGTTTTATATTAACACAAAATCGCGACAAAATTTAGAAATCAATTTGTAATATATTTAACGTAATGAACGAAGGAACGATTCATTTGATCTGTTTAGTTAAAGGAACCGGTTATTATAGTATCGTACGGGAATTCGTTGCTTTACCTAGTAGCAAATAAAAAAATACTATATTATAATTTTCCCTCTTGGATATCGACCTCATGACGGAACACTGTTTTGAGGGCACAATTCTATAGTGAAGATCTTTTTCGCACCATTGCGAGATTTTTTTTTTATTGCTGTCAGGTTAACGCTTGACTGTGATCTAACCAGATGGTAAGTGATGATATAGTCTAAGATGGAGGCGCGCTAATCTGGGTAAGAGGCGATATACTCCTTACGGTTTCTACACAGCATCGTACCGGAACACAAATCTCTTTGTTTTGGCAATACGTCTTTACTGGTGGGTGCTAACTAGTTACAGCCGAAGCCTCCCACCAGACCAGACTCAGACATATTAGTAAATAAGATTTTCTAAATTCGCCCTACCGGGGATCGAACCCGGAGCCTCTGTTACCGCTTTCCATCCCCTCCTAGTTAATCCTCAGCTTATTATGAGAAACGCTAAGGGCGTATGAATTATTATTGCACCGATTATTTCCATGTAACTGTCTTTTTTAAACTCCTACACTCTCCCCCCTCCCCCATTAAAATAGAAAACTTTCATAAACGTTTTATGTCTTAGAATCTAATCTTCACAAGTTTGTAATTAGCCATGACGTTCGAGTAACTGCACTTTTAGCAACCCGGCGTCCCTACTATTGAATTTGAAGTAATAGCATTTGTAAATGTTTCACCAAATACAGCAACTGTTTAATATAACTTACTTGGAATAAAGCAATGTCGTTATCGTGCGCGACGCCCACGTTGTACAATGGATGTGGCACCACGCGACGCACTTTAACTTTCTGTCCATAATATGCATGTGAGCGGCGTCTGGTAATTCCTAGTTGTATTGTCCATCCATTAACGTCCGAGTGACTATGACAAATAAAAAGTGTTAATATTGTAAATCATTGGTTATAAACTACAACTCAAGATCTATACCTAATATGGAGCCCTCGTATAAGTAGTCTGTAGAACAGACTTACAAAAAGTTAAAAGGTACACCCTATTGAAGTTGAAAGAAAATTTTCACATTGTATAGATATCTACTATCTAAAGGTAATACTGTTGACTGATGCAACGATGTACTAATTAAAGGAACTAATCGTTTGATATATCATATGAGGAGTCGCTAAGATAAAAACTTGTACTTGACTTGACTGTGGTAAATATAGTGTTGATTCACTCTGTATACATATTGGAAAATTTGTAATTGCACATCATATAATAAACATAAGAATATATAAAACACAAATAACAAGAATAAATAAAACTAGCAAAAATGTTTAAATAAAATTAAAAATTGATTAAAAGATTTCTTTAATAATCCTATAAGAAGTTTTCTAGATCTCACTTAATAAATTTGTAATATTATTTAAAAATTTACTTAAAAAGATTACGTGGACGACAATATAAGTTGTAAAATGAATCGATTGTTTTAAATAAAAATCTGAGGAATAATACTGTAATGATGATTATGATGAAAAGGTACACGAATTTCTTTAATATTTCTTCCCAAAATAGGGCTTGAAGGAGCCTTTGTAACTTGTCGTTCTTTATTATAAAACGTGATGATGGCTATATTCGAATAAAACTTTATTGTAAAACCGTGCAGTACAGCATTTTATTTTCATTTATCGTAGCATAAGGAATCATATTAGATTTATTACCATTAAACACTGAAAATTGTATTTAATATAGAATTTTAAATGGGCTTACTTTCCCACACAATGTGACGCAGTGAGCACCCATTGATCAGCTACTAGCACGCCGGCACAATAAAATACTTCCTCGGGCCCTCCGAGTATGGCCGCTAGGAATGGCCAGTCTCCAGGTGAAGCCTCTACGCCGCCGACTATACGTTTTCTTGCACTTCCAACGGTACGACGCTTACCGCATTCTAGAAAAAAAGAAATGAAAAATGACAATATACGAAATCAAAGTTTAAACAGCGCCAGTTATTCACCATATGTTCACCTGGCATTTATATTGCCTTAGATGAAATTGAACACGTCTGGAGCCTTACACATCTAGTCACAGGCCTCCTCGCTTATAGTAGAAAGATTTTTAGAGCAAAACCCTACCACGCTACTCTTTTGCGGGTTGGTTAGCATAGTACACAAGTGTATGCGATAACACAAGTACACACTCTATTCCGTAACTCTCATGGTCCGATGTGACATATATCCGACACGACCGGAGAAAGATCAGGCGCAGGACTGACGGTTTTTCGTGCTCGGCACGGCACGGAATTGGAGCACATCGTATCTTCCCAATTTCGGGACAATGCTGGCTGAATTTCTTAACAGCAAAATTTATATCAATTTAATATATAATATAAAATTTGAGAAGGGAAGACTAAGTCGAGTAAGTATTTCAAATCAAATCAAATCAAAATATCTTTATTCAAGTAGGCATATTACAGCACTTTTGAATCGTCAAATTTTTTTTTTTTCTTTTCTTTTCCACACTCTAATTCTAATGTACGTCTGATGATGATACTCCAGAACGACTTAAAATCTAAAGTTACGAGGGTTCCTTCGCGCCCCGATCCGAGAAGAGCCCACAACAAACTCAGTCGGGTTTTTTTTTTTTTTGTTATCATCATCATTACAATATCATATTAGTTTAATATATTTCAATTCAAATTAGAGCAGTTCGTTCACTCCCACGCGTTTCTATCGTCTAAGTACTCTTGCAACTTATAATACGATTTTTCTATCAACTTTCTTTTAACAAAGACTTTGAATTTATTAATTGACATTTTTTAATTGACATTTTTATTAATACTTAGATTACATCTAATATACCTCCCTGTACGAGGGGCGATCAATAAGTATTTATAACGTCGTACTCCTTGGTAAGAAAAAGTAATAATCAAGAACAAAAAGCTCCGATACTCTTTTGTTTTTTCTGAATGTAAAAGACAATACAATTTGAAACGAAGCAGTAATATAAAACGAAACAGACTCTTAGGCCAACATTAGGCAGCTATTATTCCCAAGTTGAGGAATGCCATCATATAGAAAAAGAAAAGTATAATTCGAAGGAGTGTGCTGTTTCATTACGGCAACCCAACCGTGCAGCAGGTCGGCAGTTGCGATGGCTGCCATTTAGCAAGCTGGTTTGAATTGGTTGACCACTCCCTTTATTTACCAGATCTGGAGCCTGACGATCTTTATCTGTTCCCCAAATTGAAATAAAACTTAAAGGGAAACAGGTACGAAGACGATAACGAGGTAGTGGATGCCGTGATGAGTTTTTTGCCGGACCAAGACAGAGCCTTTATTTTTGAAAGGGATTGTAGACTGGGAAAACCGCTGGACTCGGTGTGTAGAGACTATGTAGAAAAATAAATTATTAAGTTATCAATAGCTATTACATTCTATCTCATTCTCACTACTTTTTGATCCCCCCTGGTATGTGTTACATGTACTAGTTACAGTAGAAATATTATCATACTACATACTCGGTTGATGACAGCGTTATAAAGAAATTTGACGTAGTCTGGCTACGGAACGCTACGATAGTGACTACGGCTATAGCCCTGACCGCGTTTCCAAAGAGACGGCCTCTTTAGCGCAATATTACGAGGCCTCGCTTCCCCAGCAGATGTCTAAGGTTTAAACTCAACTGACCTTTGTTCAAGTAAACCTTTACAATACTTTAAGTCGTTAAATATTGATTATTACAAATATAAATACCAATGCACGCTGTAAGATGATTTTAAAGAACGAAATCTATAATGTAAAGTTACGAAGGTTCCTTCACGCTCTATCCTGAGAAGAAATCACAACAAACTCTGTCGGACATTTTCTGTGAAACCTATCTTTTGGGAGTTTCTTACAGCAAGTGCAAAGGTACCTTTAAATGTTTTTAATTTTATGTGTTTGAATTATTAATTAGCTTACTTTTATATCTTAAGTTATATGAGGTGCATTCCCGTTTCTTAAATAAAAGAGTCAATATTTAAATGAACTTACAATATGTTTTCTATGCAATAAAATGCCATTATTTTGAAAACTAAATTCCCGATAGGACAAATTTAGGACATTGTATTATATTATTTGTTTAAACCTCTACTGGTGGCCACAGTTACTTAACTACTTTTTCAGTAAAGGCGAGACGCGAAATAAAATTAGTGTCTCTAAACGAGTTTATGTAGTATCAATTAAAATATCACCTAAAACTGCGCTATAAATTCCTGTAACTGAATGGTAAATTGGATATTGACAGATTTGTAACAAGCTGTCGATATCAGAACGTGAATGAATATGTATTATGAAACCGTTAATTAATCGTAATATTTTAATGTCATTTTGTACAATAGTAATTTAATTAAAACCAAGTTATTCATAAGAAGTAAAATAATACACCATCTTTCATCATTTCTATGTGAGCTTTTAATAGAAATATGGAGAAATTCGTACTTATGGGCCGTTTACATTGCCTGGTTTGTGGCACAAAGGTTTAATAGTTTATAAAAGACATAATTTGGACATAAACAGCGTTTTATATAGCTGTTCTTATTATCATTATCATCCTCATCGTCATGTCAGAATATGGGGAATCCTGTTTTAAGTGACAGTCGCAAAAGAATCGTGTATCCCGAAAATGAAATCAATCAGACGAAGAGTTTTTTTTTACCTTTCGCAATAAGTAATAACTGCTTCTACAGGTTGAAAATTCTATATTAAATTCACAAATATTTAAGTCAAGAACTTCGCATCCGTTGAATAGAAAGTCTTATACTGTCTAAACTAAATTACGGTGACGTAGTGTATGGACCGCGCCTATTAGCCAAGTCTTTTAAAGATGGCTAGTTTACTGTTTGGCATCGTTAACTCTGGCAATCCATCGTATCTTTTTAACAAGCTGGCTTGGAAGGAACATAACAGAGCCCATTTAAACTTAAAAAGCACAAGAGCTCCCCTTGCATTTCCAGTGTATTGCATGGCAG
This sequence comes from Elymnias hypermnestra, assembly GCA_015832385.1. NCBI lineage: Eukaryota > Metazoa > Arthropoda > Insecta > Lepidoptera > Nymphalidae > Elymnias > Elymnias hypermnestra. The sequence continues at coordinate 159,020 of JACTOM010000068.1, read as the reverse complement.
CTTTCAGAGGTTATAAATACGCTGCTACCCGTTGCTGGTATAACATCCCACCACCCATTAGAAACTGTGCTACTAAGTATACATTTAAAAATAAATTAAAACGATATATGTTAAACAAGCAAAAAGAAGTAGAGAATTATGCGGCAGAGATATCTATTTTGTAGCTGCACAAATTTAGTCTACCTTTTTATTATTTTTCTTTTAACTAACTATTTCTATTTTTATGATGATTTTTTATTTTAATTCTGCCATTTACCTGTTATTCGCTTTATTTTCATTTTATTGTTAATTAAGTCTTTTTTTAATTTTTCATACGGACCTTGTAAATATTTCGTTAAGACTGGATTTTGTATTTTAATGTCACTGACACTTTATTCCAAAACACACGACACCAGCTGAGCTGTAAACCCAGGTGGTGTTACAGATAGTAATACTGCGAAGTTTTATTGAGAATACTGTATGTTACACCACTTTTGAATAAATGCTTTTTCTTTCTAATGGTTTTTCGCCTTAAATTCCAAACCCTAATGAATATGGGGAGCGCTGTTCTCAGTGAGCCTTTACGCTACGACAGGAGTAACAGGAAATTTCAAGTCATTCGGAAGTATAGTACCGGAGATTTTGTGGCAAATGATTTACTTATATATACTCTGTTTCTTATATTTACACTGGAAAGGCTTTACGAAGTCGAAAGCATAAAACAACAGATTCATTATAAACCGTACAAAAAGTTCGTTAAAAAGAACTTCTCCAAAAGTATTCCACTCAAAGCGGTCGCCAAAACATAATTAATCCTTGTGCTGATGACTGGGCACATTTTTACGAGGGCGAAAATTAAAATCATGCCGAAATAACTTCTTTGTTCGTCTCACCTTGGCGGCAGGCGGTTGCTAAATTGAAATTTAAGCAAAACCCTTTTTTGGGGTGGCATAAACAATTTGTATATGCCGTGGCACAAACGATAATAGTTAAGCGAGCATATAATAATATTCGACAATTAAATTTCCGTTGTTTGAATAGATCCTATTCATAAAAGAGGCTTTTATAGCATATTCCCACTAAATGGCTCCACTGCGGGTTAGCAAAACACAAAAAAGCGTAAAAATACTACAATAAACTGTTTCCAACCATCCAACCACTGTGCTTCTTATTGATCTTATTTTAAACCAATAAACTCACTCATTCACTACGAAGTCTTCAAAATTATTCGTAATAGACTTGTAATTAGGTAAAAAGGCTTTTTCAAATGTCCTTATATTCTTAAGTTCCCATTTTCACTACAAGTATATATATTTGTGCGGTTTAAAAAATTGCGTTAAATATTCACGATATAATATTTACACTAGTAGACAAACAACAACGCGAACGAAATCGATAACTCTATATCAATTTGAATACAATGGGTAAATTACATTGTATAGATAAGATATGTTCTAAGCTTTCGCTTTTGTTATTTCATAATGGTTTCTCAGACGAGAGAATCTTTATTTTCATTGTTAAGCCTAACAAAGTCATTAGTTTTATCGCTTTGACATCACTCAATGTGTGCTCACTTTGTTATAATGATTTAAAATATGTATAAAACTAATGTATACCCAAATGATAACATCTTTATAGAAATAAAATCACAATGTATTTTGTTTATTTTCGCTACTATCTACATACATACATACATAGCATCACGCCTCATTCCCATAGTGGTAGGCAGAGACAACATCCTTCCACTTGCCACGATCCTTGCATATCTCCTTCGCTTCTTTCAATCTCATTAAACCTTTCATACAAGTTCGTCGGTTTAGAGTACTCTTGACCTGGCCGTTATTTAAAATGTCCTGGATTTGGTCCAGGAACGTTCGCCTCGGTCTTCCCCTTCCAACTTTCGCATTCACTCTTGACTCATAAATCCTTTTTGTCAGTCTCCTTTCATTCATTCTCTCTACATGCCCAAACCATCTAAGCATACCTTTTTCAATTTTAGTCACTACGTCTTCTTTTATACCACAACGTTCTCTTATCACACTATTTCTCACTCTGTCACTCAGTTTTAATCCACTCATGCTTCTCAACGCTCTCATCTCTACCGCATTTATTTTACTTTTGTGATTCTTCTGCCATACCCAACTTTCACTACCATACATAAGTGTTGGCACCAACACTCCAGCATGCACTGCCAGTCTAGCCCTTTGAGACACCATCTGGCTATTCATAAAAGCATGCAGAGCACCATTTACCATATTCCCTGCATTCACTCTCCTTTCGATATCACTTTCACATGTTCCATCTTTTGTAAATTTAGATCCCAAGTATACAAATTCTTTCACCTCTTCCACTTGTTCCCCATCTATCAAAATATTGCCATTCATCATAGATTCATCTCGTTCAAAAAGCATAACTTTCGTTTTGTTTACATTCACTTTCATTCCTTTCCCTTTCAAAGCTTCATTCATAATATTTAGCATCTCCTGAAGCTCGTTAGCGGATGACGCAAGTATTACTTGATCATCAGCGTAGAGTAAACATTTGATGAGTAATTCATTCATTCTTAACCCATACATACATTCTTTTAAATCTGTCAAACATTTATCCATGAAAAGGTTGAACAGCCATGGTGACGCAACACATCCCTGTCGAACACCTCTTTCGACAGGAAACCACTCCGTGTACGCTCCGTTTATTCTGACACAGGCACTAGAACCCTCATAGAGAGACTTCAATGCTTGGATCAGACAACCGCTCACCCCATACGTAGATAACGTTGACCACAGCTCATTCCTCACCACTCGATCATAGGCCTTTTCTAAATCTACGAACGCGCAATAAACTTTTTGGTGTTTAGCCAAACATTTTTCAGTTATGCACCGTAAAGAAAAGACCTGATCCGTACATCCCATTCCTCTTCTAAATCCCGCTTGCACGTCCCATATTTTCCCATCAGTTTCATTAATCACCCTTTCAATTAATATCTTTGCATACAATTTGCCGACGACACTAAGAAGGCTGATACCGCGGTAATTTTTGCACTCCTGCTGTGACCCTTTTCCTTTATATAGAGGGACAATTACGGCCTTGCTCCAATCTCTTGGGACTTGACCTTTCTCCCAGCATATATTGAAAAGGCAGTACAGCTGAGCTACCACAATCCCGCGGCCAGCCTTCAGCATCTCGACTGACACTCTGTCATACCCAGCAGCCTTACCTGATTTCATACCTTTTATCGCTTTCATGATGTCATCCATACTAATCTCGCTATCACTTGTCTTACATTCATTGCTATCCGCAGAGGCCATATTTACCTCTGCTTCATTTCTTTCAAACAAACTTTCAAAATGATCCTTCCATCTCTTCAATATCCATTCTTCTCCTTTTATTAAACTTCCATCTAAACTTCTGATTTTACAAAGCTCCGAGGAAGTAGATCTCCCTCGGGCAAATTGTATTGATTTCCAGAAAAACTTTTTGTTTGACTGAAAATCATCAGAAAGTCTCCTATCATACATATCACTGTATTCTTCTTTTTTCTTTCTTACAGCTTCTTTCACGATTACTTTCACCCTTTTGTATTCCATTCTTGCCTTTTTTACGTCATCATTCGTTGCCTTTTGCATTCGTTGGTTCGCTTTTGTAGCCAACCAATCGGACCAAGCTTTCTTCTTTTCACACACAGCTGCTTGAACATTTTTGTCCATCCACAAATTCTTCTCTTTCTTACCTTTCCTCCTTTTAGACACGCCACATACATCAATAGCAGCACCAACCACTCCATCTTTAAATTTATTCCATAAACTTTCAATCTCATTTCCTTCGTCTTCACTCTTGAATCGCCCACTCAAATTTTTCAGATATTCTTCTCTAACATCCTCTTCTTGCAATCTCTCCACTTTTATTCGTTCAAGAATGCTCGAGGTTTCCTTCTTTCTATGGCGCCACCGATTAAAAAGACCACCGATTCGGGCAACAACCAGGTAGTGGTCAGTATCGATGTCGACCCCGCGGTATACTCGAGCATCTAGAACTACTATCTAGATTAGACAAAATTGTACCCAAACAACTCATTAAACATTAATATTAGTTTAAGGCTTCCAAGTTATTTAATTCATTGTTGTCAGTAAGTGCCCTTTTCGAATTGAAAGTTTTTGTTAATTTCTCACTCTTTTGTGTTCTCTTTAATTGTAAGTATAACAAAACAAAACCTGGACGTCTTTCATCTGTTTTCACTTCGGTTTTTTCAGTGTCGTTTTTCTGGACATCTTTCCCTTCAGGTCCAACTTTTGTTATTAATACAGGCATCTTCCTGACGATGTCGTAGAAAACAACCTTACTCTGCATGCTAGTTGTCATTGGCATGTGACTACAGTAACTTAAGTCAATGAGATTTAAAGGGCGCAACTCATAAACAGTTTGCCTATAGCCCCTGGTCGTATGACGCAATCAGACGTTCATGATATCGTCCACTGACTAGCTATAAACTTTTTTATATTGTTGACAGGTTAGGGCTTTACAGAAATGATAAATGATGACATAGAGGCAATGTAAGGTACTGATTTCTATACAGCAGCGTATCAGAACGCAATTTATTTTGCTTAGCGGCATAATGGCATAATGGAAGAGTGGTAACACGGCGAAAGTCCCACGTCAAGAAAATGCAATTTTCGACGTTTTCTCTGACGGGTTTCGAACCCAGAATCCCTACTAGTGAAGCGATTACTTGTACCATTACTCCAACGAGGCCTTCAGAAGTGCTTGCTAGTTCCTGGTAGTACAGGTCAAACAGCCTTTTTAAGGCACAGACTGTCCGAAAGATTCCGGCCGATAATAGAAGACTTCCGGTACCAAACATTCACAAACCACAGTTTCAGCATAAAGTTTAAAATCAAAATAGTAGCGCAACTGTGAATATATGATCTGTTGCGATTAAATGAGAAGCTGGTATATTATTCCACAATAAACTGCCAGAAGACGATCTAGACATGTCACTTCATAAATCCTTTATTAAAAGAAAATTAATTGAAAAGTCGTACTGTAATTTAAGCGATTACTTAGACTATAAAGAGCGTGACAGTGAATAAATTTCTCTAATATAAATAAAATTAATTCATATTATATTGTATGATGGTAAAAAGATGATACCCGACTGAGTTTGTTGTCAGCTATTCTCAGGACAGACCACCAAAGCAACCCTCGTCACTTTTGTGTTTGTGTGTGTAAACATAGATCATATTTAATTCGTTATTTTTAATTATAATATTCATCAATGAAATGTTTATGTGTACCCTTTAATTCTTGAATTGCTCTTCAAATTTTTTCAAGGTCAATCAAAAATTGGATAAGTTATAAATATACCAGATCAAATCAACAAAGCAAATAGTATATGGCAATCGCAACAATGTTATTCCGAATTACAGAAGTTTGTTTTGTAGAAAGGAATAATAATTAAAGAAACTCATTACTTACCCAGCGCGAGGTCCGTTTGCCACCGCACCTGACGCGCATTACAGGCTGTAATTAAAGTTTTTGCAACCGCGCCATTTGCCCGGGACAACAATAATTAAGAAAAACTGATTACGTCGTAATACTCACTGGCCTTTGTTGTATCCTTGATCTTAATCACAATACGAAATGGACGCTGTATTTTCAAGACAATAGCTGACTAACACATGATAACTTCTAGCGGAGGTGGTTTGAAGTCATCCTGTTAATCCTGTGAATAGTACTACTTAATACAAAACTGTACCCTATCTTAAAAGCAAAATCCGCCGGATTGATACTGGCATCGTACGTCGTTTTTAGGAGCTTGCACTTAAGTCAAAACACTGTAAAACGAAATTTTTTCACAAATCATTCACGATTAGTGCAACTTATGGAACGGGCTTCCTGTGAAAATTCGTCAGTGCCAAAGTATCTCCAATGTTAAGAAATGTGTAGTTCGAAATGATATAACCATATAAGACTAGTAGTAGTAGCCCATTAACGTCCCACTGCTGGGCACAGGCCTCCTCACTCCGAGGAGCGAGGGTTTTTAGAGCATAGACCCACCACGCTGCTCCACTGCGGATTGGCAGGCATAGTACACAAGTGCACTCTCTATTCCTTCACTCTCATAGTCCGATGTGACGGGAATCCGACACGACCGGAGAGAGATCAGGCGCAGGACCGACGGCTTAACGTGCTCTCCGAGGCACGGGGGTGGATCACACCGCCAACTTCCCAACTTCGGACAAATATTAAGAAAATCTAAATAGAAAACTCAATATCCATTATTGAATTGGCCCGACCCGGGACTCGAACCCAGGACCTCATGTCTGTAGTCGAACATGCTAACCACTAGACCAATGAGGCAGTCTAAATTAAAATGTATGTATATATTTATGTGTATATGTCGAAGAAAGCATAGTTCCTGCAGACATTGGCATAAGTGTGGTTTATAATTCAACCTCCGAAGTGTGAATGTTGGTGCAATCAAACACTTTGACAGAACACTTTACAAAACAAACACAATTAACTCAGATTATAATATCCAAACACATAATGTTCCTGATATCAAATTACACAAACACATTAACAGTAATAGTTGGGAACGCGCGACTGTTTCAATAGTCGACTACTCTGGCGGACCGTTACTCGAGAACTGTTGAGAACACCGCCGGCCTGTGACTTACTGACTCTGTCGAGCGCCGGTAGAGGGCGTTTGCGTTCCGGAAACTATTTGATTCCCACTTCTATATATTTATTTGAATGTATGAGTATTTGTGTGTATTTACAATATTCTGTATACCGTACCGAATTTATTATTATCTATCTATCTACTTAATTAGTTTACGTCTAATCTATAAGCTTTACCTATATGATGCATGTACGATAAGTCATACACTTATTCTGAGATCAGTTATTTGGGAACGTGTGACTTTAGATGAAACTTTTTTAAATTAAAATATATCTGTAAATTTTGAGAAAAAATATTGTAACCATTTCGAGTTTTTCAGACATACAAATGCGTTTGCTGATGTTCTTATATTTACAATGTGATCCTGTATTATGAACACAGTATCTTCAACATTAAAAAAGTGTATACTATGATAAACAGTATACATCATTAGTCAGCCGTCAGACCCACGCATCTATTTTCTTTAGTGTTTATATTGTATTATAAATAAGAGTATATCAATATAGCATAAAAGTTTAACAGTGTTCTAGTTGTACATCAAACGGTGTAAAGCAATATTAAAAAGTCTTTTTGGTTTATTAACTTCATCATTTAAAATATCATTAATTATATAAGCTTGGAAATAGCAGAAAAACTGTTTTTTGAACGGAATTGTCAATCTAGTCCCGTACATAAACAAAAGTTTTATCAAAACCGGTCCAATTGTTGTATGTATATAACTGTAAGTTAAAGTGTTAGACACATAGGTGATATCTCAACAATTTCATTTCGTTTAAGTGAATTTTACTGTTTTCATATTCAATACATATTAATTTATCATGCTCATTTAACTATAAGGTAAGGTAAGGTAAGTAGCAGCCCATTAACGTCCCACTGCTGGGCTTTTAGACCATATGAGAGAGGGTTTTTAGACCATAGCTGCTCCACTGCGGATTGGCAAGCATAGCATATAGCATAAGGCATGTAACGATAACTAACATTAAAAAAATGTAAAAATACGAGTATATGAGTGAATAATGATAACAGATTAATTTATTAAGTAAGTTCCCGATGTGGAACAGGCTTTAGGTTACGAGTTCGTCAAATATTTAACGTCCCCTTTCTGGGGACGGTAGAAATCTCCCTCCACTTACCTTAAATAATCTTTTTGCTTTGTTCAATAAACTTTTCTTTAGCTCTCTTTATTTGAACAGTTTAGTACTCCGGAAAATTATGATAATATAGTTTAGTAAAAACAATAATTTACGAGTTCATTTGCTGAAATTGATTAGCTGTCGGTTAACCACCTGAGTCTGATAATCCGCATAATTACGTCGCCGCTAACTGAAACCACATTATGTATAAACGTAATACGAGTACATCCTTCATTTATTAGAGTAAACAAAGATGTTTTGTATGTATATAGGACTATACACATCTATAACTTCTTTGTTATGATTTTTAAAAAAGACGAGCAATATAAAACAGAAAAAATAAAAGTGCGTGCGTATAACTACACATGGCAGCAGTGAAACTTTGGTAAACAAATTTTTAAATCTTATTTATATTCAGACTTCCGAGACGTAGAGGGAGGGAAAAAGTAAGGTATGTTAGGAATTCAATTGTCATTAAAATATTAAATGTGTCGAAATTTATGCAAATAATTTATTGAAATCTCAAATGACGAATTGTAAATAAAAATGCCACATGTTTTTGTCAATATTAGAACTTATTAATTAAATTTTGTTTTTGAATTTAAAATTTAGAAAAGAGAATTTATGAAATATTTATCTTTTATGAAAAATAGTATATTAATGTATTAAATGACGAATTACAAATTAAAATGCCACATGTTATTTGTAAATATTAAAACTACCTACCCTTCAAACGATATAGCATAAAAAACGCTGCACATCTTTGAGACGCTAATCACGGGTTTCATCCGTAGAAATTTTACCCTTATGCGCCTAAAGAAGTTTCACTACAAAAACTATAATGTAAATTACTAAAATATATTCCGAGACATGGCCGCTGACTATGGGGCTCGTAAGAAGACTCAGAGTCACTCAGTGGGCAATGGAGAGGGCTATGTTCGGGGTTTCTCTACGTGATCAAATCAGAAATGAGGAGATCCGTAGGAGAACTACAGTCACCGACGTAGCCTAACGAATTGCAAAGCTGAAGGGGCCATGGGCAGGGCACATAGTTCGCAGAACTAAAGGACGTTGGGGCCCGAAGGTGCAAGAGTGGTAGACTCGCATCGGAAAACGCAGTGTCGGCAAACCTCCCACCAGGTGGACCGATGACATCAGGCGGGTCGCTGGCAGCCGCTGGATACAAGCGGCGCAAGATCGGGCCCATTGGAGTTCAATAAGAGAGACCTTTGACCAGCAGTGGACGTCCATCGGTTGAGACGACGACGACTAAAATATGTAGCACGAACTTTCAAAACTGATTGATTAGATAGAAGGCAAAGACGTATTTTTCTAAGCTTAGAAAAATATAGATACAGTAATTAGAATTAACTTCAAGTCCTCCACGTCGCGTCGGACTATGAGAGTGAAGGAATAGAGAAGAAGAATAGAATGTATTATGCCTGCCAATTCGCTGTGGAGCAGCATGGTGGGTCTATGCTCTAAAAACCCTCTCTCATATGAGTGAGGAGGCTATGCCCAGCAGTGGGACGCTAATGGGATGCTACTTACCTCTTTACCTTACCTCCACTACAAGTTTAAATAAATATATTTTAAATAAAGTAGTGTTATTGACTTAGTTTGAACACGACACATATATATAAAGTCAAATTAAAAATACAAGGACATAGGTTCGTTAGTTGACGTAAATATAAAAAAATCTTAATATACTACAAAATAAGATATATTAAAACCCATTCCTCCTACTAAGGTTAATGGAGTAAATGCCCGTCTTACGAGATACGATTCACGGCAGACTTAAGTCGGGAATCAGTTTACATTTTAAATGTTATATCTAATAGTATTATCCTTTATAGATTCAGATCGCAACAATTTACCATTATAAAGACAAAATTAAACTAGTAATCAGATCTAACTCTATACAGCTCTATAATATGATATTTGTAAAGTACACAATCTTTTCAAATAACATTAATTGATTTATTAACGTAATAAAAGCATATTCCGTGAAGTTCCAATAAACTTGATAAATGGATCTTATTACATTCCATACTTTCTTGTCGAAAAATGTTACAAAGTTTGGCAATAAGTTGAATTCGGATAACATGGGGTAACCCGTGGGGAGGCTGGGGTGGTGGACCTCGCATAATTTATTTCGTAATAGAAACGGCAACGTCCAATTAATTAAGCCCTCAACTTTCCCGTAACGTTAAACATAAAAATCTCAGATTTTTAAGTAACAGAGAAATCTCCGAACAATAATCTTAAACAAAATGAAATTTGTTCACATTCAATATTACACAAGGTACTGTAGCTCAGACGAATATACATTTCCAAGTAGCCGTAATTTAAAGTTTCATATATACCTTTACAAGTTTCAAAGCGTCTCTGATGATAAATTCCTTACCCCACATGTGGCCTAAACTAAGCATAAATTGCATCAAATATTCTGTGCATTTTTAAGATGAGATAACATATAACCATGTCATAAAAGAAGCCTTGAATATACATAAACCGGTATATACATTGAAGGTGCAATTATATTTAACTTTTTAGAGCGTATTAATATTTATAAGAGCTGGTTTTGAAGGCGGTTCTTTTTATATTTTACACCGTTTAAATGAAACAACCTTACAAACTTAAATTTGCTTTGGTACCGCCATACCTAGCATCGAACCCGCAACTTTATATGTTACAGGTTCTTTGGCCAGCCCGATATCACCATTTTTTTATATGGTAATAGAGCACATCACTTATACGCAAAAGTTCCCCCCCCCCCCCCCCAAACTCGGCTACCACCGCTTCACACATAATACACCTTATAAATATTGCAATGCAGCAACAAAGGTAAGCTCATTGCCATTTGATTACAGACAGTTACATATTCTACCACAAACCGCACTCCTCAATGGCTTACGGGTAAGCCGTTGAGGAGTTCTATCGATTATCATATTTAACTACGACAATCACTTGACGACGTTACGGTTGGCGACTCAAATATCAGGTCAGCCTATAAAAGATTCTGCCGAGTGTCGTAAATTTGCTCCTAAGAGTTGAAGAGTTCCGTTACTTTGTCAGGAATTCCATAATCAAAACCTAACCAAAGTCATCATCAAACATCCCTTGAAGTATATTCTTTCTAATAAAGAACGAATCGGATGGCGTGATCTTGAGTTATTCGTACATTTGTCGCGCACATGCTTAATGCAAATTTAAGACTTATACGGTTTTCTCATGGATGCCATCATCAGAAGTGAACTAACAAGTGACTCTACGAAAAGCGCCAGATTTCATATAAAAAAAGAATCATCAAGATCGGTTCACCCAATCGGAAGATATGAGATAACAAACATTAAAAAAATACAGACTAATTGATAACCTCTTCCTTTATTTGAAGTCGGTTAAAATTATGAAAAGTTTCTTAGTATTAGTTTTTAGTCGTTGTTTCGTTAATCACTTAAATTAAGAATATATAATATATATTGAAGAAGTGATAAAATGAAATACCAGTTCTATTGAACGCTAATAAAGTGAAAATCACTAATTACAAATAGGAAAATTATTCGCAATATCCTTAACATTAAGCAGCGGCTCATTTCGCAATGTAGCTGGTCACGATTTACTGATTTTCCTATATTATACGAGATTGGAATCTACGACGGTAACGTTGAGGAGAATAGCTAGTATTAAGTCGTACGAACTTCGTAAGAAATTCTCAGTATTTGCCCGAACTAGGGAAGGTGACGGAGTGCTCCACCCCCATGTTCGGAGAGCACGTTAAGCCTGGTCACATTGGACTAGGAGAATGAAGGAATAGAGAGTGCACACTTGTGCACTATGCCTACCAACCAGCAGTGGAGCAGCATGTTGGATATGCTCCAACAACCCTTTCTCCTATGAGTAAAGAGGCCTGTGACAATTTGTTCTATGTTATAAAAATTTAATATCAGCAAAAGCTAATATTGCTTAGGGCACGAGTTTCGAAATTAAATTATAGCTTATTAAATTGATAACAATGACAGGCGTTCAGGCTTTATTAATAAATAGTTTTAGGGAAAACTGCATACTTTGTGTATTAATTTTCATCTGCTATTGTAATTAAATTTAATATGAAAATTCCTTCAATACCTGCAACGAATTTTTAACAGTATACTCGTACACTCAATACAATTTTCATTTAACTTGGAAGTTTAAACAAACACCATCACCGTTTTATTGAAAGCATTTTGCAAATATAAGTTAACATTTTGTTTTAATTATTGGAAAGCTTATACACCGGGCCACCCATCCGGACCTATGTAAGTAATATTTAATTTATACTCTTAGAAATTTCCGTTTTTAGAAATTTAAAAACAAAATTTAGTCTCTCTATTAAACTAGTAGTCGACATTAGAACGTAGTTAATTTAAATTATAAGTTCGAACATTATTATACTTCTATAATCATAGACTTCGCCAAACCTACACTGTAAATTTGTCTAATTTTTTTAATAAAAAGCAACCAAAAAGTGTTTAAAATAGAATATTGTTTTGTTTTTTTTATTGAAACAGAAAGATTGCGTTAAAATTTTACCTGTTTTTTAAATTATTTAATAATAAAAACACTTCTACGATGTTTTATATAAAAACTCTTTGCTAAATGTCTGACAAACAATATTAATCTATTCTCAATTTGACCACAGACTTCAACAATAGACAACAGAGTGCGTGTGTGTCAAATACCTAGTAGTGTATTTAATATTTTCTTGTTTTTTTTCAAGATGGAAGAGTAAAAATGGCGAACGCGCCAAAAATAAAATAAAATATAACTCATTAACATGAAGATACAGCGAAGTTGTTAAGACACTAATAAACGTTTGTAAGACTTTAAAATAATGTTAGAGCTTTAATTGAAGTGCTCCAAGGACAATGGAAAATTACTTCAACATTAACACAGAAAACACGTCGTTGGCGGAATAATAGGGCCTGATTGGCACCAATAAAAGCCATAAATTAAAGAAGAAGAAGAAGAATATTTTCTTTATTGATTTAATGTATTTTTATGCATAATAAAAAATCATTCTGCATTCTTCTCTAAATAAGCTGTGTGGGAAATTTCATAGTCCTCCGACTGCGCAATTTTCGTAAAAAGGTGTATAAACTTTTTGCTTCACGTGCAAAACCTTGCTTTCTTGTGGGTCATTGTGTTATTATATATAAAGCAATCACAATCTTATAACACATATAATCTTGTAAAATTTTTGTGATATACGATTAGGAAAATAAAACGGTTATATATAAGGTAAGCTAAAAAGTAATAAACTTTTTTGCAGATGAAATTAAAATATTTAAAACAAATTGAAACACTAATAAACGAAATTTTTTTCTATTACTTTTCTCTCTAACCAGGCGAGTGGTGAAGATTAGCACAATTAATATTTTTATCTCTTAATGTCATAACATTGGAAAAAATGACTTTGTTTTGTTATTATTTCATTTTATTTAAGTAAATGTTTATCATCGACAGAAATATGATTATTTTTCGGTAATCCTAAAGAATAATCTCGTTATAACTATATATATCAAAGTTACACGGGCATACAAGCAGTAACAAATATTGGCATTTACATCCATTTTTGCTTGAATTTCTTACACAAAGAAAGCTAATTAGACATTCCACTCAAACGTCTAGCCTCACTTAAATTTCTAAGGGTCTATAAATATTGGGGTATTGTACATTACACAAAAAGGGACTTTATGTCCTAACAATAAGATTCAATTTGGATTGAAGTAACAATTCCATTACCTGTAATGGCCGCCATAAGGAGCAGTGATTTGATCGTCGCATCGGTCATGCGGGCTCCCGTAATTTTTACGATTGCGAATAAAAGTAACAAAGTTGTATTTGATATATATACAGTCAACACCGAATATAACGAGAGATGGGTTATAATAACCAAAGGGCAAGGCCTCTGCTGAATCTCTATATAAACTAATAAGTAATACCGTCTGTAACAACATCAGATACAACGACATATGAAAACGATTAAAACAACAAAACTTTATTAATTTCTTCGGCTATAACAATCGATAGTTTAAATGGTCCAGGAAAAAAGGAGCTTAAAAGAAATAGTTTAAAAAGTAAGCCTTTACTGTAAGTTCCTTATTTTTTTCATATTTTTTTGAAAACATGGTATTAAGCATAGCCTATATCCCTAATACAAATATAAATATATCACATTACCTGTTAAACAAAAAATAGAAATAAATAAATAACGTTAGAAATATTCGGTCCCTTCAAGGTCGTTCTATCCGGTTTCCAGTGTATACAAACGAAATAAAATGCTGGTTCAATTCCAAATTAACCGGAAAGATATCTTCAACCTTTTACATAAGTATTCTATAGCGCTTTACAAAATAAATTTAATTAATGAATTAGTACAAGTTTAAAAAAAGTATTTTAATCTAACGAAATGAATGAAAAAGCACTTTATCAACGATTGAAGAAGAGATGATTTTAGTTAATAGTAGATATTGTATAATCAATTATTTCACAAATATTCCAGATAAATTACACAGATATGCTTACAACTTGCTAATTATCATAGTCATTAAAATGTTTTTAACAAGCCCCAAGAAACTTTGTCTAAGTATTTTAAGTAGCAGCCGAATACTTGGAAAGATTTTGTATAGAAAATTAATTGAATAAAATTATACTTTTCATCTTAATTTTATACTAAGCACGTATCTTTAGTACGAATATTATTTAATATTTTGACTTGTATTGCGACATGTATATTAATATACTTATGTGCCCTGTAAGAGTAGTCGACCTTATTTCATTATTATAATAATATTATGCTCTAAAAAATCACTACATCAGTCTTAGAACTAACTTAAACTGAAATAAATAATAATTCTAGAGTTACTTTCCAAATATGAGTACTCATTATTCTTTAATCATTGAATTTGACATTAAAATAAGATCGTCCCAGGGATTCTATAGACGTCGTTGGTCGGAGCAAACTTTTTACTGGAGGGCAAAGTTGACGCAATGCTCACCGGTGATAGGGAGTGGAGGGCACTGGCCTCCTTCTGTGAAAGTGTTATTTAGCTGAAGGAGGTACATGAGAGGCACAGGGAGAACGCTGTGGACGCTCCTTTACTACAGCGCAGGAGATTGGAAGGTAGAAGGCGTAGACTTGCGCTTATCCTTCCTCTCTCTTCAGTTTCCCAGAGGAATCTTTCGGAGTGCCAGGGTGGATAGCATCTACCGATCCTCTGGAATCCACAAAAGAATGCGAAGGGTATCGCTGGGTTTCCTAGCGTGAAAAAAGGCCTCATGTCTATAGCCGAACATGCTGACCATTAGACCAAAGAGGCAGTCAGTAGGAACATAATCAGTAAACAATATAACATGTTTGTTTTCCTAGTATGATGTTATTCGTATGTTGAATACAAAAATAATTATTATTGATAATTCAGATTCCAATTAATATTCATGAGTACTTCAAAATGTGTTATATAAATTTGTTTTGCTAAACGGATAAATTTGGGATTACTCAACCGGGTGGTAAATCAATCCCACTTGGGTGGTAAATCAGAATTTTAACGAGCAAAATTATAATTTTATCCATTAAAAGTGTAAAATAATTTGGAATGTTATATCAATTCATTAATGATCAATTCAATCATAATTTGGTAAGGAAGATTTACTTAAGTTTGTGCCGATACCCTTAAATTAAACTTTTCACTTGGTTTCAGATAAGTTGGCAGCCCTTTGACAATCTAAAATTGGATACAAGGGACAAGGGATATCAAATAATGTCTACTACTTAACCGTGATTAATGTACACTTTTATTAAAATTCCCGCGAGGGTTAGGTTTTGACAGGGTATAAATTACCGAACACTGAAC
This sequence comes from Elymnias hypermnestra, assembly GCA_015832385.1. NCBI lineage: Eukaryota > Metazoa > Arthropoda > Insecta > Lepidoptera > Nymphalidae > Elymnias > Elymnias hypermnestra. Next base: position 143,331 of record JACTOM010000068.1, on the reverse strand, counting down.
TCGACGCCACTCGTTACGATTCAGACCTTTCACTATATAAGATTTTTGAAGTAAACTTTAAGTGTGTATTGGATGAGGCTGAGCCGTCACGCTTGACTATATAACGCTTGGTCGAATCAGGTAAGCTCTATTCAACTAATGGAGCGAGATATATAGTTAATGCGTCACTGACGCTGCAACTGTAGTATTAAATTTGAAAATAAAACGAAAAATTTGTTGTATTTCGTTTTATCAACCGAAGTTGAAGATGTACTACCTGATGTTTTCACTTCTGTCACATACTTTTATGCACACACCATTTTTTTATTCTTATACAAAATTATATTTTTTTTAAGTAAACATGTTTGAATAATGAACTCAGATTATCATTTCAGGCTAACGAAGTAAAACGTAAATGACGATATACACTGTTTCAGCAACAATCGCAGTACGTTTATATCTCAGTAAGGATAACAAAACGTTATTATTACATAAAGATATAATTCACAAGTATCCACACCATAATCCGTATTACGGATTATAAGCGAGAAATCCGTTCATAATAGTATGTAGTAAATGGAGTATACCTTTTCATTAGTTATCAATGCTAATCATATATATAAATCAATTTAGCAGCTTAATATGTGTCACGTAATATCCTGTTATCTCGGTCGTTACGGATTGAGTAGGGAAAATTAATTTTAAAACAGATTTTGGGTTATAAATGAAAAATCATTCCCAGGTTCAAAAGATTTACAATGTGAATAAATGATATTAATTATATGAAGATTGAAACTCTTATTTAATAAGTAATTTGTTTTGAGGTAAAAATTTATCGTAACGCGACATGGCAAACATTAATATATATTTATAAGTATTTATTTTCTAGTAATTTTTTCACATTTTCTCTGCGTTTATACTTGATTTCCACAAATATTTCAAGATCAAAAGGCTGTTGTAGATGTTTTACATAAAAAAAATTGCGTACAAAGTACACATGCCAGTAGTGAAACTTCTTTGGTTAACTAATTTTTAAGTCTTGTTTATATTTATACAAATCTAAAACATTACATTTCGTGACTTAGTAAAAGGGTAAAGCATGACACATTAGGAATTTAATTGTCGTTAAAATATTAAAAGTGTCCAAGTTTAATACAAATAATTTATTGAAATCTTAAATGTACTGTAAATAAAAATTCCACGTTATTTGTAAATATTTAAACTACCTAACCTTCAAACAAATTAGCTTAAAACACTGCACATCTTCGTGACGCTAATCACGCGTTTCATCCGTAAAAATTTACCCTCATGCGCCTAAAGTAGTTTCACTTCTATAATATGTGAATATCGTATCGTTTCTTTATCGTTGCTAGTAAAAGTCGCGCGTCCCAGCTTAGCAAATATATTACGTCAGCAACATAGAGGTAATCTTTTATTGTCCACCTGAGGAGCGACGATAGATCCTCCCTATTGTTATCGGGTTAGGTTATAGCGTCCGCACGATACAGAAACATTTTGTACTCTAAAACCTCGTATACATCACTAATCCGCTTGAATACAAGACTTAGAGAGCTTTGTAGTGAGATCCAAATAGCAAACTATCTTGCACTTTAAGTTTATGCCCTACTTTCAATAAATATTGTCCGACAGTATTGTTGTAGGAAAAAACTTAGTGTTACCTTATGTTACAGAAGGGAGAACTTTATCAAGGCATAAAATAATTTTTTTTCTATAGTTACAAAATATTAATATTTCAAGTCACATACAATTTGTGTACATATAATTTAACGACAATAAGTAATGAATTAAAATAGAGTAGTGATGCGTTGCCTATAACACGCTCCCCAAGTCAATACATGAGACATAGTTTAACGTGAGGGCTCAGTCTCATTAAATACCGATAAAACAAAGCGCAGAAATCGAGTTCAACAAGTTTATAGCTTCAAAAATATGAAAATTGAGATTGAAAATAATCTCATAGAAAATTAACTGCAGATTATACAATGTTAGTGCGGCATTATAAATTAATAATTATGGGGACGTTTCAAAAATATTTCTTAAGTGTTTACACATTTTCTTCTTCATTGCATGTTCACACCTTCGATTGTAGTCTCAGAAGCCTCGAATAGAGCTTTTTTATTATATCTCCACGCATAAAATAACTACCTCAACATACAGTTGCGGACGGGAGCACCGAGCTTATCACGTCAACCATTGGCGACCCTCCTCCCGCACCTACTTCATCACTCGTGATCGCCCTCTCTTCCGCTTGTGACGGCCGCATGTACATGCTGGGTGGAAGAATTGTATAAAAGGCCTTAGACTTCTGATCGTCGTAGATCATTACTAAGCGCGAACTATGATAACTTCTGCACTCTGAAGAACTGAGCTTTGACCCAGTGAGTATAGACGACCCGAAGCTCGAGCATTGATGACCGAAGAACCTTTAACACTCAAGTACCGAACATTGACCAAACAAGAACCGAAGACCCAAAGAAGGGACCCACTGAAACCCGAAGCTCGAAGCCCGAACCCCATACATTCCACTAAACCTAGAAGAACTGATTTGCCTAATCCTGATATCCCTCCCCAACACATACAATATACTAGCTTTTTTCGCTCGATGCTACCCGTATTTTATTAATTAATATATAAAAATCATTACATGTATTTAAACATGCTAGGCTTAATAAATTTTAATTATGGTAATGAGGAAATCAAATACTTATCGGATTGAGTTGACTATCTTAACGAAATTCACGTGAATACTTGTAATTAATTTTTATAGATTGCACAGCATTTAAGCCACAGCAAATGATTGAAATGTTTTGCAACCCCCACACGCCCAAAAAGGCAGGACGGCTTGGCATATGCCGTGTGCCATAGACCTGACACACTGCGCCGATTTTCAGCTACAGCCTTGCCACGAAAAGCACGTCATCTGACCCATTTCTCGCGTGCGGTTGATCTTATAATATACCTTATCTTAATAATTATTCTATTCGCCTCAACCGATGGACATCCACTGCTCGACATAGGTCTCACGAAATTATGCCAACAATGCCCGATCTTGGCTCCAGCGGCTACCGGCGACCCTCTTTATGTCATCGGTCCACCTTGTGGGGGGTCTACCTACACTGGGCCGCACGGTGCGGGGTCGCCAGTCCAGCACCTTCGGGCCCCAACGTCCATCGGTCCGTCGAACTATGTGCCCCGCCCATTGCCACTTCAGGTTCGCGATTCGTAGGGTTATGTCGGTTCTGCTACGGATCTCCTTATTTCGGATTTGATCGCGTAGAGAAACTCCAAGCATAACCCTGTCCATCGCACGCTGAGTGAGCTTTCGTATGAGGCCTATAGTCAGCGACCACGTTTCGGAGCCGTAGTTCGTCACTGGCAACACGCACTGTTCAAAGAGCTTTCTCTTCATTATTCTATACAACATATTTAGTATACAAAGATTTTAGAAGAACTCCGAATAAACAAAAGAAACAAATTAATATGCCTATACAATAGAAAAACATTTTGAAAATGTTAAGTCCGTGTCTCTCTAAGGGGCAGCCCCTAAACTAAACTAATCTACGTTGTATATTATAATAAAAAGGGAAGATAAAATTATATGGGTAACTAAAACGATGTTGATTTTCTACAAAAAAATTATCAGGTGTTTTCCACTTTTGCACTATTTACGCAATGCTTAAGAGATTATTATATTACTCCTAATATGTTTTATATATATATGTATATATATAAATATTGTCAATTTAACATTTTTATGAAGTAAACATTATTGAATATTATTGGAATCTATTTATATGTTACATTAAATTATAATATACATACGTAAATTAAAGTCGACTGCCTCATTGGTCTAGTGGTTAGCATGTTCGACTACAGACATGAGTCCTGGGTCCTGGGCCAATTCAAAAAGCAATATTGAGTATTCTCTTAAGATTTTATCAATATTTGCCTGAAGTTTGGAAGTTGGCGGTGTGATCCACCCACGTGCCTCGGAAAGCACGTTAAGCCGTCGGTCCTGCGCCTCATCTCCCACCGTGTAGAGTAAAAAAATAGAGAGTGCACTTGTGTACTATGCCTGCCAATCGGCAGTGGAGCAGTGTGGTCGGTCTATGCTCTAAAAACCCTCGCTCCTCAGAGTTAAGAGACCCAGCCCAGTAGTGGAACGTTAATGGGCTGCTACTTATAAATTAAAGTCACGTCGTAATCCACTTTCAGTAATAAGTTTTATAGGCATAATCTTAATATCATTCGACAATTAAATTAAGAAATTTGAGTCCATTATTCTCATTATTATCTGTAAAATAACGTATAAATGTAAAACAATAATAGCCCTTCAATATATATTTTATATTAAAAAGCTTATGCAAGAAAAAAACAGTCTAAACTGCCCCGAAATACAGCAATGTTTAAACAACTCTTATGATGAGAAAATGAGTAAATGTTATTTGTTTAATATCTTGTTTGCCAAAGCTTTGATTAAACGTGCTCGGCAGTAAACTCAACGTAGAATCAAAAACATATTACAATATACGTATTGTGTAATATTTATCTTGATCTCATCGACTTATTGTGCTATCTTCTTGATTGATCCAATAAAAACGAATATATCCATAAAATGTATGTCTTAGTATTAAGTTATATGCGCGTTGTCTTTTTATTATTTTTTAGAAAGAAATATTAAGTTAGTGATATAAACTTTGATGTATAAAGATATAACAGTTTACTAGAAATATCTGGAGACAAGTTTTCTTATTTTATTGCTGACAAGATGGCGCTTGACCGTGTTTCCACCTGATGGTTAGTAATGATTCAGTCTAAGATGAACGTGCGCTTATCTGGTAAGAGGGTATTTACCTCTTATGGTTTGTACACAGCATCGTACCGGAATACAAATCTATTTATTTGACCGTACATCTTAGCTGGTAGGATGGTAACTAGCCTCAGTCGAAGTCTTCCATCAGACTGGAATAAGATAAAAAATACAATTTCCCAAATTCACCCTACCGGGAATCAAATTCGGTATGTCTACTAGCAAAGCGAGTACTGGAACCACTGCATCTGCGAGGCCGTTATTGTAGTTCAAATAAATAGTTCGTCTCCCATGCCCGTATAATCATGTTACTCTGTAATATAAGCTGAACATCATTCAAAGACCGTTCAAAATATTGGGAAAAAATATCAATAGCAAAATAAATCATTTTATCATCATAGTTCTACGGAAACAACTATTTTTAGAGGAATATTCAATAATTAAATAAAAAAATAAGTATATACATACGCAGACATACACTTTAGTCTCTCTCCTTAAACTACATACACTCTCTCACACACACACACACACACACGCACACTCTCTCACACACACACACACACACACACACACACATGTTGGCATGATTTTTCACTAACATAATATTATACACAGATTTTCTAGTCCTAATACTGATTTTCGTTTAAACTCACAGGGTGGTGTCTGCCTATAATTGATAATGAAATGTAATGTAGTACAAGTAAATATCTAGCTAATACGCCGCCATGTATTGGTGCTTGTATGACTTTGTTCATGGCTTGTATTCATTGACCCCTCCTCCGCTCAGTGCCTGAAGACGAAGCTCTTCCAACATTGCCTGTTGCCAGTGATGACCTACGGCTCCAAAACGTGGTCGCTGACTATGGGCTTCATTCGAAAGGTCAGAGTCACTCAGCGAGCGATGGAGAGGGCTATGCTCGGAGTTTCTCTACACGATCAAATCATAAATGAGGAGATCCATAACAAAACCAAAGTAACCGATATAGCCCTAAGAAGTAGAAGGACCCCTACAAGGTGGACTGACGACATAAAGAAGGTCGGCCAGGATCGATCTGGAATCTCGATCAATCGTCGATCTGGAGCCAGGCGGCTCAAGATCGGGACGTGAGACCTAGGTCCAGCAGTGCACGTCCATCTGTTGAAGAGATTCATTGACTGACTCATGAGATTTTCTTTCCTCAGTCACTTCTTCGCATTAGGTACTGAATGGAACGGATAAAAAATAAAATCTTAGGCTTTAAAATTTAGACTCGAATAACATTTATGCGTTCAAATTTTACAGTAAACAATCATATTTTCACGTTCTCGTTGTGGCCGCTGAAAATCTCATCACGCGGTTAAACAACTCGTCAAAAGCCGCGTGCTATTGCAATAAAACGCGAAAAATGCGCACCATTTCAAACAAAATGTACACAACACTCGGCTCGGTATGAAACATTCCGCCGAGAAGGATGTAATAAAAACCACGAGCGGAGCGGTCATTTCCCTCCCGGGGTTAGATGAATTTAACCGAGTGGGATAAAGCTACAATCTGAGGCAACGAGCAATCTATTACTACATATATATAAGAAAATGTGCCTATATCTTAGAAAATCTCAGTTCCAATACAACATTTACATGATATCTCGTATTTTTGTAAACGTATAGAATGCCTAGTTTAACGATTTAGCTGTAAAAACCTAAGTCCACAGACTGAAGACGTAATCAGCGTATTTTAAACTCCATTAAAATAAGGGAATATGCCCACAGAATTGTTAATCTTAACCATTGTTTCATTTCACCCGAATACACACAAATACTTTCATTAAATCAATGATATAAAAAAACACGAGGAGAATTTCTCATACATACAAAAAGAGAGCAATAATAATATAAAGGATGTGCTGAAAGTTTAGATACAATGCAGAAAAGTTCTATAGCTCACAATAATTGTTGTAGTAATAATTGTTGCGAGTAAAATGAGTAAATACTTATATGAATATATACTGTATATGATTAAGACAGTTAAACTAATATAGTTATTGTGTAAAGTAACAAGCCCTCTGTCACCAAATTTATTGAACACAATATTTATTTATTATCTTTGTACACTCTAACATAAAAGGCATCGACTCCGAATATCATAATAACTGTAATTACATAATCCCATCTTGTAATAATTTGATAGACTTTTAAGACGTCCAATAATTTTCATTCAATTTTATTTAGAAGAACTTTTTACGTTTTAAAGCATATTAATTTGTTCGGAATAAATTTATTTTGAAGGCGGTTCTTTTTTTGTTAAAATTTTTATTATTATAATTAAGTTCCCCCCCCCCCCACTTGGCTACCACGGCTTCACATAATACACCTTAAGTAAATATTGCAATGCAGCAACAAAACGTAAGCTCATTGCAATTTGATTACAGACAGTTAGATATTCTGCCACAGTTCGCACCCTTACTGTAAGCTTTTGAGGGGTTCCATTGTAATCGTATTTGACTACGACAATCACTTGACGATAATCCAACACGATCGGAGAGAGATCAAGCATAGCATTCGGGCAGATGCTGAGAAAATCTTAATAGAAAATTGAATATCGATTTTGAACTGGCCCGACGGTACTCGAGCCCATGACCTCATGTCTGTAGTCGAACAAGCTAACCACTAGACCAATGAGACAGTTTAGTCTGAACTGGATCAATGGGATCCTGTGGGAAGCAACATCTTTGATATAAAATAAGAATCATTGAAATCAGTTTACCCAGTCGAAAATTATGAGGTAACAAACATTAAAAAATAATACAAACGAATTGATAACCTCCTCGTTCTTTTTTGAAGTCAGTTAAAAATAAAATTGGAACGACGTTATCATATAACATCATATCGGACAATGATAGTTATCTTGAACTTGTAAAGAAAATTTTGTTTTACAAATAGGAGTTCTCAGAATAAAGTGACGTGTTGAACATGGTAAAAATAATCACATGCAGTTTATTTAGTACTTACCATAGTTATTACAGACAAGGTGTACGCGTGAAGAGTCGTGGCGGCAATCCTTCAGTTCGCGGAGTAGGCCGCCTTCGCTCCGAACAAAAGCGCGGTACGACTGCGCCACCCCGTGCACATGGCCAGCGGGAAACGCGTGTGCTCTACCAGCACGTGCACCTGCACCACCTACTGCCGCACTCCTGTTCACCCATCTGATAAGAAATACACATACCCGCTGATATTAATAAATAATACACACAGAAACACACAGCTACCTGGCCAACTTCGGGAGAATACTGAGAATTTCTTAATAGAAAACTCTGTCATGTTATAGTCGTTGTTTTTCGAATAACGCTCCTGTAAAAATAAGCCTCTTTAAAATGTGCCACTATGGTAATTCTTTTACGGATGATAGGCATGATGAGCATCACGACGATGTGCAGCGTTTTTTATGTTAATTCATTTGAAGTTTAGGTAGTTTTAATATTTACAAATAATATGAGGAATTTTAATTTGCCACTCGTCATTCAATAAATGATTAGACTATTTTTCATAAAATATTTCATAAATTCTGTTTTGAAAATTCAAAAACATGTGGCATTTTTGTTTACAATTCGTTGTTTGAGATGTCAATAAATAATTTGTGTTAATTTTCGACACTTTTAATACCTTAATGAAAATAAAATTCATTAAATTACTAAAGTCTTCCCGTTCCCTCTCTCTAAATCTCGGAAATCTAATTTTAAATTTGTATAACATAAGCAAGACTTACGAATTTGCCAAAGAAGATTCACTACTGACATGTACTTTATCTATCTCATATTCCCACAGAATCGGGAATTGTGTAGGTCACACGACAGATATTTTAATAATATGTGTAAGAAAAAACTAATCACGCAGATTTACAAAAAGAAGCTCCCGATTAACTTAAGATTCGGCATTTAAATTACTATCACGACGTAGACGCTCACTAGGAATGGCCTTATCCGTAACTGGAATGGGATATATAAGCGAAAGCTAACCAATCACAATCACTGACTCATCACAATATCTCCAAAACTATTAACTTGTAGTTCGACTTAATTTTCAATATTAGAACTAAAAATATCGTATTTTAAAAATGAATACGACATCAACGACGTCTCATATTATTCTAAATAACTTTTTCATAACAATGAGTGTATTATATTGTATCACTAACGAGTATCCCAGCATAGAGCATAATTTGGCGGAGGTAGCATCGTCCAAGGTTGTGATGCAAGCAGGGAACCAGGACTGATTGGCTGCGCGATACACTTGTAATTCTCCGCGTCCAACATCACCGTTGGCTTCACTTAATCGCACTGCAAAGCAAATAACACTTGAGAGTCTTGATAAAATTTAAATTTATCTAATCAGGAGGAAATGTGATACTTTCGTCCCTCAAAATAGATACCAAAAACGAACTTTCAATTTAAGTATAATACAAAATGAATTATCACCTGACGTATAATTTTGAAAGACAAAATAATAAAAGAGGTAAGAATAAATAATAAGATAAAAATGTGTACAAACGCCTTAATACTGGAACAAATGTCTTAATACTGGTAGCGATATCCTCCAGATAAACTTTTAATTTTAGAAGCTAATTATATTACCATAGCAAGTAAGTAGCAGCCCATTAACGTCCCACTGCTGGGCACAGACCTCCTCACTCATATGAGAGAGGGTTTTTAGAGCATAGAGCCACCACGCGGATTCACTAAGGATTGGCATAGTACACAAGTGTACTCTCTATTCTTTCACTCTCCTAGTCTGACGTGACGGAAATCCGATACGACCAGATAGAGAACAGGCGCAGGACCGACGCCTTAACGTGCTCTCCAAGGCGCGGGAGTGGAGTACACCGCCAACTTCCCAACATTGGGCCCGCCACGAGACTCGAAACCAGGATCTCATGTGTATTAGTCGAACATGCTAAGCACTAGACCAATGAGGCAGTCTATCACCATAGGGTAAATACAAAATCATAAAACGTACCCCAATATATATATATGGCTAAATTAATGAACTGCTACCCAAAAAAATTCAACGCAGTCGAAGTCCCGGGTTCAGCTAGTATGTATATATATCTGTAACAGCTTTTTTATTCGTTTATAATATCAGTGATATCATCAAGTATTAATAGAAGAGTTCATTTAAAAGTTGCTTACAACAGTTTCTCTCATCTTGTCCCCAAGGGCAGTCGATCTTGCCATCGCAGAGGTGGGACTGCGATATGCACTGTTGATTGCCGCAGTGTACATCGCCGCTTCGCTTGCAAACTCGACAGTTGAGCTCGTCTGAACGATCCGCGCAGTCGACATGCCCATCGCAACGCCAGTCGTGTGGAATGCATCGATTCATATCGCATTGGAAACCGGTCGGACATACTGTAAAATAAGCAATTTTCTTTAAAAGTAGCAGGTCATTAATATCCCACTGTTAGGTCCCACCTCACTCATAGAAAAAGAAATAGGATTTTTAGAGCATAAACCCATCGAACTGCTCTATTCGACAGGCATAGTACACAAATGTGTCAATTTCTTAAAACAATACACATTGCAAGATTCTGGAACCGAATACAGACCTCCGACAACATCATTATTAAGATGTTGACTGAAAATTTGAATTGCTCAATTTTTATGTTTTGGCACTCCGTGAACACACACAGTCCAAATGAATAGATTTACTTTTATTAATATTTTAGTTATTTATGTTTTAAATATATATTTTTGTAATTACTATATCTATATATATAAGAGATATCCAGGTATCTAAAGACTCATCACGATATCTCTGGAACCATAAGGCGTAGTGAATTGAAATTTGGTAGGAATATTCCTTTTACCGAGTAGAAGTGAGCTAAGAACGGATTTTACGAAATTCCACCCACAAAGGGTGTTACGGGGATGTTAACTATTGACTTATCACATAAGGCGTAGAGACCTGAAATTTGGTAGGAATATTATTTTGGCGAGTAAAGATCAGCTAAGAACGGATTGTACGAAATTCTACCCGCAATTCCACCAGTTATTATATCCATTTCGTGATTCGCCCGGCCCGGGACTCGAACCCAGGACCTGTTGTCTGTCTTCTATACGGATGCGAGTCTTGGACGATAAAAGAGGATCTCAGAAAAGGTATACAAGTAATTGAGATGTGGGCCTACCGACGCAGGCTCAAAATCAGCTGGACCCATAAAATTGCCAAAGAAGAGGTCTCGCGACAAATGGATTGTCAGCGGGAACTCTGGAAGACCGTCAAGAAGAAGAAGGTTGCGTATCTGAGGCACGTTATGACATGATATGAGGCATGATATGACAGGTACGAACTCTTACAACTCATAATGAAGGGCAAAGTGGGTCGCAAGAGGCGTATTGGCCGCATGAGGAAGTCCTGGTTGCGCAACATCGGGGAGTGGACCGGGATCGCGAATGCCGCTCAACTCGCGAGGGATAAAGTTAAATGTCGAAAAGTTAGTGGAATCCAATGATTCCGTACCAAGCGTTTTACCCAATCGTTTCTAAACCGCACCGCAAAGTTGTGGAATGCTTTACCAGCTTCAGTGTTTCCTGACTACTACAATCCGGGTACTTTCAAATGCAGAGTGAATAGGCATCTCCTAGGCAAGCGCGGTCCACCCTAGACTGCATCAACACTTACATCAGATTTAATTGCAGCCAATCGCAGACCTGTTATGAATAATAAAAAAAAATATGGAAAAATGACTGCCAACCTTCGTTAGTCGGAAAGGCACATAAAGACGAAGAAACCTTCCCTGGACGTCTACAAATAATTCAAAACCAAAGTTATCCAAATCAGTCCAGCCGCTCTCGAGTTTTAGCGAGACTATCGAACAACAATTGATTTTTATATATATAGACAATCTATACGCTATAAAACTTTACCTGGTTTAGCAGCCCTGAATCTAGCTTCCTTAACTTCTCGATTACCGAGACAAACGTCTGTGTCAGTAGATTCCGGAAATATGTCGCATTGCAAGTAGTCAGGCATCGCCAGTCCGAATACCTCCAGGAAAAATCCACAACGCCGCATTGTTTCTGTTATGACAAATTATAAAAAGAAAAAGAAATTATTAAAAAAAGATACAATAATGATATATTTTTAATTATAGTTGGTTTTATTGGATTTCAATTCTTACTTTTTATTACTTATTTATGTAAGTATGAGTATACATTTAAATGTAACCTTGTAGAACGAACAGGTATTTAAATCCAACTTCTCTTCATCCGCGTAATTTACGGAAATATACTTGTGTCAATTACAAATTTTAACAAAACCCATTTATATTTTTAAAGAAACAAGGAAAGCAATTACCTTGGCACAAACTTTTACAAGGCCTGACCATGTGGCCTAAAGGACCACACTTGGGCACAAAGAGTGAACACAGAAACAACGCTGTCAGTTCGTAGCACCTCACGTCTACTACCGCGTCGTATATCTCCAAATCCTGTCAAATAAAAATTACATAAAATTGATTCTTTACTAAATAAATGTTCGTGCGTACAAAGTACACAAGTCAGAAGTGAAACTTCTTTAGCAAACCAATATTTAAGTCTTGTTTATACTTATATAAATCTAAAACTTTAGACTTAGATTCAGGGCAAAAGGAAGATATATTAAGAATTTAATGAATTCAATTGTTTTTAAAATATTAAAAGTGTCGAAAATTAATACAAATAATTTATTGAATTCTCAAATGATGAATTATACACAAACTTTGTTTTTGAATTTAAAATTTTGAAAAGAGAATTTTTAATATATTTTTATTTTATTAAAAATAGTATATTAAATGACGAGTAACAAATTAAAATGACACATGATATTTGTAAACATTAAAACTACCTAACCTTCAAACGTATTAGCAAAAACGCTGCAAATTTTCGTGATGCTAATCACGCATTTCATCCGTCAAAATTTTACTTTCATGCGCCTAAAGAAGTTTCACTTAAAAAAGCTAAGCGGCGAGAGAGGCGGCGAATCGCTGATCGTAGTGAAAAGAGAAACGAAGAGGCGACGCTTCGCCACGGCAAGCGTCGGTCTTACGCACAGCTATAGATATTTCACATAAAAAATCTTTTAAATATGTATATAAGGCTGTTTTAGTATTAAGTAACACAAACTACTCCTTAACTAGACATAATATCAAGACAATGGTAAAAATTGTAAATTGTTGTTAGTAATATTGTTAAAACTGTGTAGAAATATATATCAGTGACGCGTTGACTAAAACTCTCGTTCCATTAGTCTACCAAAGCCGATTTTACTTGATCGCACATTACATAGCCGAGCGTGACGCCGGAATCTCGTTCAGACACCATAAGCTACAGAAGTTTTCCCATCAAAAAACTTTATAGATTTAACTAAAACCTTCCAGTTACAAGGCTAAACAATTGTGAATTAATACTTTCTTATTGCGTATTAGAGAGTCCTCGAAAATTCGAAAACCTAACATAAAATATTACAAAATATGTAGAGCTAAATATTCCTGGGAAGAACGTGATAAATTGAAGAATTCAAGCGACAGTCCTTTCTGAAACGACATTTAGTTCTGCAAATTCTATTAGGGTAATAACACGGCTTTGATGTGCAAAATGTTAAGTAAGAACTATTTTCTACGATGTTTGATAAGATAAATATTATTTTATCATATGAATAGCTTTCTATATTTTGTGAATACAATTATAATCAAGTTATCTATATACATTTTATAACAAATGATTATTACTTGTTATTTATCAAATTAAATCAGACTCTTTGTATAACGAATGAAACGGCACGAAAAAGTAACTTTTCTAAAAAAAATTAATTGAACCGTTTAATAAACGATTATTCGTTCGGCACAATTTTAGGATATATATTCTTACCTCGCATTTTCATGACATATGGTTGTTGGTATACTTCATTATTAAAATTAACGTAATTTTCTACCAGACAAGATTAATTTGACTAAAAATATTGTATAAGACCTAACCCTTCTTTTTTCGCTGGGAACTTTCGCATTCATCCCTGGTGAGACCTAACCCTGCTTTAGTATCTTAATCTCAATGACACACGCCTAACTATTATTATTTTTAATAATTAGTGTTCTTAGCTTCTTTTATTTGTGCTGCTTTTCTAAATGTTTTAGAAAGCATGACAATGTCCAGGGCGAATTTCTATCACCGCTATCAATCTCAAATGAGTGAACCTGGGTACAAGTATAAGATTAAAGTTTTGTCAACAATTCTTATAGGTTTTTACTTTTTTTTTTGTTGCTATCAGGTTTGCGCTTTGATCGTAAACCCGCCTGATGGTAAGTGAAAATACAATCGAAGATATAAGTGCGCTAATCTGGTAGGAGGCAACTTTACCTTTTACAGTTTCGACACAGCAACACACCGGAATCCAAATCTCTTTTCTTGGCGGTATACCTTTACTAGTCACTGGTAGGCCAGACTTAGACAAATTATAAATTGCAATTTCCTGAATTTACGTTAACGAGGATTGATTGGTAAATCTACTAGCAAAGCGAATGCTTGCACTACCGTCAAACTGGTGTCGTGGTACTCTGACAAGACCAAAAAGAGATTGCAAATAAAAATCCCGAAAATTTGATTGCTTGTTTAATTGAAGCCGAAGCTACATAACTTGCAGTCAAACAAATGGAATAACTATTCCAACAAAAAAGTTTCGTGAACTAAAACTATCACTACAAAGAGGAGAAAAGAAAGCAAATATTATTTTATTGGTCTGTTATTTCAGTGTTAACTAACATTTCCTTTGAAGTGTACAAAACTTTCCACATTACGGGGCCGCAGCGAGAACGCTCGCGTGTATCATTATCTAAATAAGGGGTTCTGTTAGTTGTTTATAATGTACAAGCAATACCCCGCGGTTTCACTCACGTATATACCGATCTCGTGGATGTAGAAAGTCAACTAAGTCGGACTATAGATTTATTTTCGTTAACATAAAAGATTTATTTCACATAGCTTGTAGTGACTTCAATTTTTTTTATAAATAGGTGCGATTATAGAGTAACTTAATTTGTAAAAACTTGTTTCTATAGAGTAACGATTAATAATCATTTAAAAAGTAAAATAAAAAAAACTTTTATGACATCTGGCACGTTTTTGTTAAATTCATTACAAAGTTTAAGTTCATTACAAACCTTTTACGAGAGCTTTCAATAGATGACTGAACTTTTTTCGTAAACGCAATAAATAATTAATTATATTTAAATAATCAAATGATAAAACAGTATTAGCAAGTGTCATTCACTAAATGTCAAAATAATGTTTGAACTTAAGTACCCAAGTATATTATTAACAATTGAAAATTATAATAAATTGTCTTTGATATTATAAATAAGGAGAATGTTAGAGAATGAGCTAATAGTAGGATTTTTAAAGAAAGTCATCTAACAACCTCCTCTAACTACCTGCTACGAAATTATTTTTGTGTGTATTCTGTTGGTCTTAGATAATGTCATAAAGCATATTTCATCCTTCCACCTTAAGCTTCGATTTTTTAATCACGATAAGAAGTTACAAGGATCTGCAAGTAGGCATACAATAACTTACATACATACATAGCATCACGCCTCATTCCCATAGGGGAAGGCAGAGACTACGTCCTTCCACTTACCACGATTCTTGCATATCTCCTTCGCTTCTTTCATTCTCATTAAACCTTTCATACAAGTTCGTCGGGTTAGAGTACTCTTGACCTGGCCCTTATTTAAAATGTCCTGGATTTGGTCCAGGAACGTTCGCCTTGATCTTTCCGTTCACTCTTGACTCAAAAATTCTTTTAGTCTTACTTTCATTCATTCTCTCTACGTATCCATACCAACCAAGCATACCATTCTTTTATACCACAACGTTCTCTTATCTTGCTTTGTCACTCAGTTTCAATCCAATCATACTTCTTAACGCTCTCATCTATACCGTATTTGTTTTACTTTTGTAATATTTCTGCCATACCCAACTTTCACAACCATATCTAAGTGTTGGCACCAACACTCCTGCATGCACAGCCAGTCTGGCTCTTTGAGATACCATCTGACTATTCATAAAGGCGTGTAGAACCCCAATTGCCATATTCCCTGCATTCACTCTGCTTTCAATATCACTTTCACATGTCACATCTATTGTAAATTTAGATTTCAAGTATACAAATTCGTTCACCTCTTCAACTTGTCCCCCATCTATAAAAATATTGCCTTTCATCATAGATTCATCTCTTTCGAAAAGCATAACTTTCGTCTTGTTTACATTCACTTTCTAAAAACTTGAACTAGTTATATACTGAAATTTTGTAAGTAAGTAATTATTACTTGAAACTCCATCAAAATGAATACGAACTACACGCAGCTTTTGAATGTTTACTTACATTAAGATTTAGTGGTTTTTGACATTCCTAAACACATACCTTGCAATAGCCACTAGGTCGTCTTAGCGGTAGAAAAGTTAAAGGGCAAGGCTTTGCTGTTGAGGCAGTGATTTATATATGGAGAACTTCTTTAGGGAGACTGAACTAATAGGTATCTTTAAGTGAACTCTAGCTGATCTGCTTTACTGATTACCTGCGTAGTTCAGGATGCCTTTTTTTTCTAAAAACTAGGAGATATTTATTTCTAGAATTTAAATCATTACATGTGTAGTTTACAAATAAAATCTTGTATTATAGATTTTACAAACGGAAATTAATAATTATAACAACCAAAATGAATTTAAATGATCTGTTGCCAATATCAGTATCTAGCTATTCTATGTTAATGACAGATAACATATATTTAAATTGAGAAATTGTTTTTTCCGGATATTTAGATTTTTTAAAATATATTATTGGCATAAGTAAAACATTTTGATGTACGATTAAATGAAATACAACCTCAAACTCAAAATATCTATATTCAACTAGGCCTAATACAGCACACACACTAATTCTAATGTACGACTGATGATGGTATTCAAGAACGACTTCAAATCTAAAATTACGAGAATTCCGTCACGCCCTGTTCTGAGAAGAGCTTACAACAAACTCAGTCGGGGAATTTGTATTTTTTTTACCATCATCATTACAATATCATATTATTTTATTATATTTAAATTCAAACTAGAGCAGTTTGTTCACTCCCATGTGTTTTTATCCTCTAAGTAAGCTTGGAACTTATAGTATAATCTCTAGAACGTCTTGTGGGAGAAACAATAGAAAATACCGGGATACTTCACGAATTGATCGAATCACTTGTAATTATTCGAATCTCGATGCGAACGATATTTGCACACCCCTAGAAACTATAATTTCTGCTGGCGAAGAGTGTATTCGCACCACTGTGCCAGGGACACCGTCAACCTTTCCGTCTTACCATTGTTAACATATTAAAGTAAATTTATTAATAGCTTAATTAATACTGTAATAGGATTATTATTTCACAGGTTGTCTCTGTAGCAGCCCTCGTATCTCCAAGTTCACTGCATGAATTAATTCCCGCGCGAGTCGGATGCCAATATATAACCCTTTGTTGCGCCGACAGTGCGGGTGCCAAGATGTGAACGGCTTTGTTCGCTGACAATGATTGATTCAGCCGCGCTACCTTAATTACCGCGCGTCATGTCGCGGTTGTGATGTTGAAATCTATTGAAATATTGTCTTTATGCGCCATTAGGCTCAGCTTTTTGTGTATTCTATTATACAAATGGATTATTATATGGAACTACATTATCTAATTTTCTAAAATTATGCTGCTGGGCACAGGTTTCCTCATTCATTTCACTGGTTTTTAAAAGTGAGACCCATTGCTCCGCTACGCTGCGGATTGCTAGGCTACAAGTACTCCAGAATTACTCTAGGATATATAGGTTTTCTCAGGATATTTTTCTCTACTGAAAACCACTATGATAGAAAATAACCGATCTGGATGGTGATTTTCTTTTTATGAAGTGAAACTCAGTGGTGCCTGTCCAGAATTCAAATTCGCGTCTTTCTCTTACTCTTATAAAAATTATACCCTTTATAAATGCTACCAGCAAAAGATGCTACTAATTAAATTGACATTATAAAGGAAGTTACAAAATCAAGTGTTCAAACAGACTTATTTTTCAATTAATTCAATTAATTGTTTCTTAAATGTCATTTGAAGAAGTTTTTCTGAAATTTATATATACTCGTATACTTAAAATCTTTATCTTTCTAAATTATTGGTCTACTTGTGAAATCTTAATACAAATTAGTGTAAATGCACATAACTTATATTCTTTTCACAATAACGTCTTTGTAGTCAAACGACGATTGCGTGTTAAAGATTGTTTTATTATTCTCTTACCTACATTCATATATTACAATCTTCACATTATTTCAGAATCAAAAATACTACATTTTTGTGTTATCTATTATAAATTCACATTAAACTTAATTTATAATTTTTAATAGCAGTATTTTGTACATTGTACCAAACCTTGAAAGGGGTGTTATTAACATTTTAATTTTATCATAAATTAATTTCTAAGTAACCTGAAGACGCTTCCAATAAAGGAAACTGCGCAATTATATAAAACCAATGAAAGCGTGACTCGATACCACAAGGAGGGATTAGCGCGTCGCCCGCAATACAAACTAATTGAGAAGCCCTTGACGTTGCCGCTCGCGGAATCAATTAAGTATCATTCTAATCATCGACAACAAAAACCTTAAGTTACCGAGAAATACATACTTAAAGACAAAACTAAAATAGACCAAAGTTTTCTAACAGTTTGTGTTGACAGTGATGACCTACGGCTCCGAAATGTAGTCACTGACTATATATAAAAGGTAAGTAGCAGCCCATTAGCCCCACCGCTGGGCACTGGCCGCCTCACTCATAAGGAATGGATTCTTACAGCATTGACATACTACGCTCTACTGGTGGTATACAGGTGCATGCTTTAATATAAATGCACTCTCTGTTTCTTCACTCTTATAGTCCGGTGTGACGGTAATCTGACTCGAGCGGAGAGCGATCAAGTGCAGAACCGACGGCTTACCATGTTTTCCGAGGCACGGTGGTGGAGCTCACCGTCGACTTCCTAACTTCAGGCAAATACTGAGAATTTCTTAACAGAAATATGCGTTTTTAAATTCGCTAGACCCGGGTCTCGAACCCAGAACCTCATTTCTGTAGCCGAACAAGCCGTCCACTACATCTATGTGGCAGTCAGATTGACTATGTAAACGAAAGGTCAGAATCACACAGCGAGTGATAAAGAGGCTTACGATACTTAAATTCTGTACACGATCAAATGAGAAATGAGGTGATCTGCGGAAAAACCAAAGTCACAATGAAGTGGCAATGGATGGGGCATATAGGGCGAAGGAGCGATTATTTGTAAAAAAATCATGTTCCTTCGGACAATTCTTGTAGTCCAGAAGACATGGTATGTAATAGTGGAACAGATGAGTCACTTGTTTCAGAAAATTTGATAGATGACGTTAGAAAACGGAGGAGATTATTTTATAAGTGTGTTACAAAATGGTGGCCATTATTCTAAAAGGTAGTTTATGGGTTTATTTTAGAAATAAAAAATTTAAGTTTGTGTCTTATAAATTAGACTCAGTCGTCACAATTGGCTATGTAACACTCGATGGAGTAGTCGGCTATCGTCGACTAAGAAAGTGTGAAAGTTATAGTCATCTAGTCACTGCTATGCTATATTTTAATACATTATCTATTTATATATATAAAAGCGATATCCAGGTATCAATTGACTCATCACGATATCTCTGGAACCACAAGGCGTAGAGACTTGAAATTTGGTAGGAATATTTCATTTGCCGAGTAGAGGTCATCTAAGAACGGATTTTAAGAAATTCCACCCGCAAGGGGGGTTGCGGGGGTGTTAATTAAAAAAAACAATTTTCACATTAAAAACAAAATTCATACTTCACATTTACAAACTATATCTTTTATAGTATTTAAAACTTGATCAGAATTTTTTTTGTCACAATAGAAAGTACCAAAAGTAATTTTTTAGGCAATTCCACCCTTAAAGGGCAGTGTGGGTCAGTTTCCTATTTGTAAAACAATTTGCCTAAATAATTTTTTTTTTATTGCTGACAGATTAGCGCTTGACTGTGATCTTACCTGATGGTAAGTGATGATACAGTCTAAGATGGAAGCGCGCTAATCTGTTAAAAGGCGATATACCGCTTACGGTTTCTACACAGCATCGTACCGGAACACAAATCTCTTTGTTTGGCGGTATGTTTTTGCTGGTAGGGTGGTAACTAGCCACAGCCGAAGCCTCCCACCAGTCCAGACTCAGACAAATTAGAAAATACAATTTCCTAAATTCGTCCTACCGGGGATCGAACCCGGGACCTCCGCCAGCAAAGCGAATACTCGCACCACTGCGCCAGCGAGGTCGTCAAAAATGCTACCATAAACACATTCCACGCAGACGAAGTCGCGGGTTCATCTCTTATATATATATATATTATAGATTATAAGAGATATCCAGGTATCTATAAACTCATCACGATATCTCTGGAACCATTAGTCGTAGAGACTTGAAATTTAGTAGGAATGTTCCTTTTGCTGAGTAGAGGTCAGCTTAGAAAAATTTTTGCGAAATTCCACAGGCAACGGCGGTTACGGGGGTGTTAATAAAAAAATTCATATTTTCACATTAAAAAAAACATTCTGACTCCACATTTACAAACTATATCGTTTATTGTATGTAAATTTGTAAAAAAAAGTAATGTTTAGGAAATTCCACCCTCAAAGAGCAGTGCGGGTATGTTTCTTATTGTTAAAACAATTTGCCTAAAATAATGAAAATGCTACCAATAAACATTCCACGCAGACAAAGTCGCGGATTCAGCTAGTTTAATATATAGTAATAATATATTTTTGACTATAATGCATAAATTATAATTGGGTATATACTTATTTAAAAAAATGGTGTTGAAATCACTTGATGAAGCGTTCACACTTGTCGTTTGGTCTTAAGCACAAACGAAGTTATATTTTTGTTTATAATACTTGTAAGAAAACTTTAAAAAATTATAGCTTACCATTTGGGCGTCCCGCTGTCCGAAATGTCCTATATAGTTGGGGAATACGGTGAAGTTGTAGGAGATCCGATGTTGGTGACAAAACTTTACAATAACAGGGAGGCAGACTCCCGGGGCAGGGTTGCGACCGCCAGGTGGCTCCGTCGGCGCTGGCCACGTCACGATCGATGACCGGTTCACCACTTGCGACACGTACTAAACGAATGAAACCAAATTTTAACATTTCATACTGTTAACAACTTTCAATTGTTATAAACCTCAGTGGATCTTACGAGTACATGTATATACATTCAAATTCAAAAGTCAAAAGTTTGTGCGTACAAGGTACAAATCTCAGAAGTGAAACTACATTATATTTATACAAATCTAAACCTTTATATTTCCAGGACTTAAGAGGGAGGGAAAAAGGAAGATATGTTAGGAATCTAATAACATATAAACATCAATTATGTTAATGTTCTTTAACAGCAAATTACATTTTTAACGAAGTCTCAGTATAAAAATAATCGCTATTACAGTTTTTCTAGTTAAAATCGGAAAAAATGCAGTTAAATTTAAAAGTAGTTGAGCTGTTTTTTCAAATCTATTCTAATTTAATCGCAAAATATGTTGGTAAGCGCATAACTCAGCAACGCTTGGGTCCAAGGATGGTTTTTACGGCGAGAAAAGTTAGAATAATTGCAGGGGAAAACCCTAAAAACAGCCCTTTTCTGTTTCCCGTACAAACGTTTTCTAACTAAAATGTAGAGTCAATTCGACCTCTATTGCTGTTAAATAAAGTTCATATTAAATTACAAGTACTCACTGTTGTCTAAGCAATGTAGGTGTGTTCCTAACGCCAAAAAGTCAATTTGCACTTTATTACCGCTGTACAAAGTTCAAAATTAATTGAATAGTTACAACACGACCAAATTGAAGAGTCACAAAATGTAAGAGCTATAGATATTTAATACTGCTGTAATTACATTTCGAAAATCCTAATCTTTTTAACAGAACGAAGTTTGTCGGGTCTGCTAGTTGTATATACAAATATATTATATTTTATATTAATTATTTTATGAAATTTACTCAATGATCAAATATTGTCTCATATCTTATACATTTTTATTTAAATTAAATTAATTTGAATACATAAATACGATAAAAAGCTGTAATGTACTTTTTCTCCCATTTGCCAACTTATTTTAGTCGTTTTCAAGACACATTTATCGGTGAATAATTATTAATATTAGAATGAGCAGCATAAAGCGTGGTTAGCTATAAAACTATTAATACGACAGGTTGTTTATCTCAGCTCAAATGAAGTTCGAAACTTACGTAGGCGTTGAGACCAAAATAAATAGAGACAGGAAGGTAAGGCGCGGCCCCCGAAAATTAACTTTTTCATTACCCCCACATTCCCGTTTGAGATTGCCTCTAAAATCCCTGGATCCAGTAATTAAAGTCGTAGCCATTGTTCAGTAAACTATCGCAAAATATTTTACGACAAAGATACATTGATTGTCATAAAAACGAGAAGGTTTTAGGTACTGATGTTGTTTACTAGATTTTATAGACACCCAAAATAATATGCTGAAGCCTTGATTTATACGTAACCAACATATATTGGAATAGCCTCATAAAAATCATGATTGTAAATAAATTTCAAACACTAAACTAAAAGGCTACGGAAAGGGATATATGGGCTTTATCATGCATAACATGTTATTGTTGAAGGTGGTATAGTAAATTTTCTAAGGTAATATAAGAGAAAAAAGTTTTGGATCAAGGAGAACATATTGTCTCAAAAACCTCTGCTAAAAAAAAGAAAATTACAATATGTTGATAAAAGTGTACAAAGGTAGTCTTATCGTTTGGAGCGATCTTCTCCTGACAACCTTGGAGATAATAACCCATGAAAGTACTGGGTAAGTGCAATAGAACAACCTATTATAATTACTACTATTAGAAATGTAGGTACAAATATGTAGATAGAGAAATACATATATGATTTAATAGGCAGTGGAATAAAAATGTTTTAACAATTTATAACCTCGCTTAGGTATTAACTAAATAATATCATAATATGTACAATAATGTTTGAATGTGTTGTAATTGGCCCTGGGACCGGGCGAACCCAGAAATAGGCTAGCCTTATTCTGGCATGCGGGGCTCTGCCAGAATGGACCTATGTTCCCTTGCTACTCGTGGGAACGCAATGGTGATATTATTACATTCCAAAAATGGCGGCGATGAGATTCGCAATCCATCACGTCACGTTCCTAATGGGGGCGAAAAGCGGGCTACCGAGAGCCGCTTTGCTACTTTGAATGTAAGAGGAGGAATGAATGAAAAGATTGATGAAGTATGCCAGATGATGCATGATAGGTGCATAGATGTACTCTGCGTGAATGAGACAAAGAGGAAAGGATGTGATACCACGAAACATAGCCCTTACACAGCTTACTGGTCTGGTGTAAGCAGTGATAAGAGAGGCTGTCAGGGAGTTGGTATCATACTTTCCGAAAGAATGGATGATTGTGTGAAAGAAGTGAAATACGTGAGTCCTAGACTCATCTGGATCAGGCTAAAAGTTGGACTTACTCGGATCTTTGTCTTGGGTGCTTATGCTCCGACGGATCTGGGCACCAGAAAGTCCAATAAAGCCCAAAAAGAAATAGATGAGTATTGGGAAAGTGTGAGTGATACGTTGAATGAATGTGAACCGAATGAGCGAATAATTATGTTAGGAGATTTTAATGGATGGGTAGGTGTGAAACGTGATGGATATGAAAGGACTCTTGGTATGTTTGGTGACAAACGGGTGAATGAAAATGGACGAAGTTTGCTTGGAATATGTGTGGAACATAGTCTTTTTGTGGCAAACACTATGTTTGAGCACAAGGGGATTCATGTGTATACAAGGGAAGAAGGGAATGCTAGAAGTATGATTGATTTTGTAATTGTGGACGAAAAACTGAAGAAGAAAGTTCTAGATGCTCGAGTATACCGCGGGGTCGACATCGATACTGACCACTACCTGGTCGTTGCCCGAATCGGTGGTCTTTTTAATCGGTGGCGCCATAGAAAGAAGGAAACCTCGAGCATTCTTGAACGAATAAAAGTGGAGAGATTGCAAGAAGAGGATGTTAGAGAAGAATATCTGAAAAATTTGAGTGGGCGATTCAAGAGTGAAGACGAAGGAAATGAGATTGAAAGTTTATGGAATAAATTTAAAGATGGAGTGGTTGGTGCTGCTATTGATGTATGTGGCGTGTCTAAAAGGAGGAAAGGTAAGAAAGAGAAGAATTTGTGGATGGACAAAAATGTTCAAGCAGCTGTGTGTGAAAAGAAGAAAGCTTGGTCCGATTGGTTGGCTACAAAAGCGAACCAACGAATGCAAAAGGCAACGAATGATGACGTAAAAAAGGCAAGAATGGAATACAAAAGGGTGAAAGTAATCGTGAAAGAAGCTGTAAGAAAGAAAAAAGAAGAATACAGTGATATGTATGATAGGAGACTTTCTGATGATTTTCAGTCAAACAAAAAGTTTTTCTGGAAATCAATACAATTTGCCCGAGGGAGATCTACTTCCTCGGAGCTTTGTAAAATCAGAAGTTTAGATGGAAGTTTAATAAAAGGAGAAGAATGGATATTGAAGAGATGGAAGGATCATTTTGAAAGTTTGTTTGAAAGAAATGAAGCAGAGGTAAATATGGCCTCTGCGGATAGCAATGAATGTAAGACAAGTGATAGCGAGATTAGTATGGATGACATCATGAAAGCGATAAAAGGTATGAAATCAGGTAAGGCTGCTGGGTATGACAGAGTGTCAGTCGAGATGCTGAAGGCTGGCCGCGGGATTGTGGTAGCTCAGCTGTACTGCCTTTTCAATATATGCTGGGAGAAAGGTCAAGTCCCAAGAGATTGGAGCAAGGCCGTAATTGTCCCTCTATATAAAGGAAAAGGGTCACAGCAGGAGTGCAAAAATTACCGCGGTATCAGCCTTCTTAGTGTCGTCGGCAAATTGTATGCAAAGATATTAATTGAAAGGGTGATTAATGAAACTGATGGGAAAATATGGGACGTGCAAGCGGGATTTAGAAGAGGAATGGGATGTACGGATCAGGTCTTTTCTTTACGGTGCATAACTGAAAAATGTTTGGCTAAACACCAAAAAGTTTATTGCGCGTTCGTAGATTTAGAAAAGGCCTATGATCGAGTGGTGAGGAATGAGCTGTGGTCAACGTTATCTACGTATGGGGTGAGCGGTTGTCTGATCCAAGCATTGAAGTCTCTCTATGAGGGTTCTAGTGCCTGTGTCAGAATAAACGGAGCGTACACGGAGTGGTTTCCTGTCGAAAGAGGTGTTCGACAGGGATGTGTTGCGTCACCATGGCTGTTCAACCTATTCATGGATAAATGTTTGACAGATTTAAAAGAAAGTATGTATGGGTTAAGAATGAATGAATTACTCATCAAATGTTTACTCTACGCTGATGATCAAGTAATACTTGCGTCATCCGCTAACGAGCTTCAGGAGATGCTAAATATTATGAATGAAGCTTTGAAAGGGAAAGGAATGAAAGTGAATGTAAACAAAACGAAAGTTATGCTTTTTGAACGAGATGAATCTATGATGAATGGCAATATTTTGATAGATGGGGAACAAGTGGAAGAGGTGAAAGAATTTGTATACTTGGGATCTAAATTTACAAAAGATGGAACATGTGAAAGTGATATCGAAAGGAGAGTGAATGCAGGGAATATGGTAAATGGTGCTCTGCATGCTTTTATGAATAGCCAGATGGTGTCTCAAAGGGCTAGACTGGCAGTGCATGCTGGAGTGTTGGTGCCAACACTTATGTATGGTAGTGAAAGTTGGGTATGGCAGAAGAATCACAAAAGTAAAATAAATGCGGTAGAGATGAGAGCGTTGAGAAGCATGAGTGGATTAAAACTGAGTGACAGAGTAAGAAATAGTGTGATAAGAGAACGTTGTGGTATAAAAGAAGACGTAGTGACTAAAATTGAGAAAGGTATGCTTAGATGGTTTGGGCATGTAGAGAGAATGAATGAAAGGAGACTGACAAAAAGGATTTATGAGTCAAGAGTGAATGCGAAAGTTGGAAGGGGAAGACCAAGGCGAACGTTCCTGGACCAAATCCAGGACATTTTAAATAACGGCCAGGTCAAGAGTACTCTAAACCGACGAACTTGTATGAAAGGTTTAATGAGAATGAAAGAAGCGAAGGAGATATGCAAGGATCGTGGCAAGTGGAAGGATGTTGTCTCTGCCTACCCCTATGGGAATGAGGCGTGATGCTATGTATGTATGTATGTATGTGTTGTAAGTCGAGCCTTGTAACAAAATTCATTGAAAATAATAATGTTTCAAACATTTTAAATCGTTAATTATGTTCGCTGAGTATCCTGTTTTCGAATAAGACAAAACAATGGCTGCGAATTAAGACAAAGAAAGCGCGGAAAATCTCGCAAACGTGTCTAATTTCCAGTCCTGAAACGTTTGAAAGCTTAACAAAACATCAGAATTTACCGCCCGCCGCCTTCGCTTTGTAAAAGTTGTAGCGTTGTACGCCAGGAAAAACAAAAACCTCCAAACAATGGGTGAAACACCGCAAATATTTGTCAAGACTATATTTTAGATTCAAACGAATTGCTGAGCTTTTATGGTTAATAGCGAATGACAAAGTAACGTTACATGTGGTTAATTGTATACATTTTTAACACTCTTGTTTGTTTGAGTTCTTTTGTGAACATGAGACTACAATCACAGTATAAAATAAATTTACTTTATAAATAGATATAAAGGTATCTCACCTGTACCGCTGGATTTGCTCGAAAGTATGCGAAGAGGGCTCCTGTGATAGCCAGTAATGCTACAGCATTAAGCGCCAGTTGCATCAGACGAAATTTATGCGCCGAGGTGTCTGCACTTGTTCCACGCATATCTCGAAGCATCTATAGAAATAAAATGAATTATTTATACACATATCGAATAATTATGGCTGTAGTAGAACTGTGAGAGAGAAAACACAAGATAAAAATAAAAGACATAAACTATGATATTCATTACTGTAATCATAGCGTGCAAAGGCGGTCTTATTGCTCCAAGCAATCTCTTCCAGACAACCTTTGACAAGATGTTGAGAAGCTGACTATAATAAATAGGGCAGAACAGTGCCAGAAACTTAAATATATTAATTAAAAATAAATATTAGTTTATAACTATATAAGATATTTGTTTATGAATATATAATTTAATATCTATATATAAGTGAAAAGAATCTATAAATACATATTGAAAATATATACACAAATGATATAACATAAAAATGTACACTATAAAGTAAAGGAAAAGATATAAACGTGTTAATCACAGCAGTTTTTGGTGAGATAGAACTTTTTGAGGCATGTTTTAATAATAGGTAATGACTGTGAGTGACGTATGTTATTTGGTAAAGAATTCCATAAATTTATAACTTGGACAGTAAATGAATTTTTAAAAAAATTAGTGTGACAAACTGGAAGTATTAGTTTGTTATTGCACCGGGAGCGGAGTTCATGGAGCGTATTCATGTCAATAGAAGATGAAACGCTTTTTTAGGTAAGTAGGAGTATGGAGCAAGTGGAGAACAGCATAAATTAAAGAAAGACTAACTATACTGAGTTGCAGCCATTCGCTGACTGGAACTCGTAATTGTTTAAGGAACTACCACGGCCTTAAAAATGTTGTCTTGAAGAGTCGATGACGCAGCAGCAACTAATCATTTAATAAATCATTTGAAAGATATCTCTAGCCGTCAGGAATGACCTATGAGTGTTTGCAGTTTATTTTTGTAAAAGAATTCTAATCTTTTATAATAATTTTGTAGCGTACAGTTCAAGATCCACCTGTGTACGATATATTGGGACATAGTTATGTATATAATTCTTCTGTATGCGTGAATGTGACTGAACTCCTCCTAAACTCGGTGAGCAGATTTTGATAATTTTTGAAGTGAAACTAGCGTGATTAGCGTCACAAAGATGTGAAGCGTTTTTATGCTAATTCGTTTTAAGGTTACTTACTTTTAATATTTACAAATAACATGTGGCATATTAATTTGCCACTTGTCATTTAAGGACTTAATATACTATTTTTCATTTTTCTAAATTTTAAATTCAAAAACAAAATTTAATTAATTATTTTTATATTACCAAAATATTCCTCATTTGAGATTTCAATAAATTATTTGTATTAATTTTCGACACTTTCAAAATTTTAATGACAATTAAATTCAACAAATTCGTTACATATCTCCCTTTTTCCCTTCCTCTAAGTCTCGGAAATCTAAAGTTTTAGATTTATATAATAATAAACAAGACTTAAAAATTGGTTTACCAAAGAAGTTTCAGTTCTGACATGCTTTATACGCACGCACTTTTAACTTTTTTTCGTGTATGTTCAGTTGGATTTAATAATGGTTTAGATTCGGTTCGATAAATATCCGATTTCTCTATATTTCCACGGAAACGGTAACCACGAAAGGGACAACGTAGGGACATGATACCTTGACTCCCTTAACTTCTAGTCGCTTCAATAATAAACTAAAATGAATGTCTGAATAAACTAGCTTCTAACACTAGACCCTGCGTTTAGGTTACTAACTGTTAAAACTTTTTAAAAAGGCTTTCGAAATAACGTACAAATACTTCGATTACTTCGATTCGATGTCTACTAGACATAAATGCCTGTTCTTCTACACTTTTACCTAACGAAAGTAAGAGTGATTTGAAATTTTATTACTTTAATTTATGGGAGATGATGTCAAATTTTATGATCATTTGTCACAGGCAGAGCCCTCTCCACCATAAATTCAGTTTTATGCCCTTTAAGTACTTGCTATATAAATTTTCCAGTTTTAAATGTAATAGAATACTTTTTTTTTGCTTTTAACATAATTTAGAAAAAAATTATTATATCTACCTTGTACAAATTTTCAATCGTTAATAAAATACTTTTTTATTCTTCCAATGAAGTTCAAGTACATTTATTTATTTTGATAACTTTCTAAAAAGGAATTTTAATAAAACTGTGTTTAGGTAACAGAAGTAGCAGCTTGTTAAGGTCCCACTACTGGGGCAGGCCTCCTCCCTAATAGAAGAGAGGGTTTTTTGTACAATAGACCTATCACGCTGCTCTACTGCAGGTTGGCAAGTTTTATATACCCTAGAACTGCTCCCAAGATATGCTGGTTTCCCCGCGATATTTTCCTTCCCCAAAAAGCACAATAATGATAAACACGTAAACATTCAAACCCGCGATTTCTCTGAATGAGAATACATGCGTCTCACCACTAGGCCATTAGGTCTACAACCTAAGTTAAGTGGCAAATAACATTCATACCCGTAATAAATGCAAACTGAATTATATTAATATATTACATATATTAATATTTACATTACAAAGCATTTTGTTCGAGAGCAGACTCTAGACGGCTAGACTTAATTTCAGATACATGATCTACATGTCACTGTTAATTAAGGAACCTTGTTTAATACTGCATACAGTTTATTCAAGTTAATAGCTGTGTAATAAATTCTGTAGAGCGACTGAATTATTCTAATAAAGTACAGTTTCAGTTTATATCGGCTATTTACATTTATATGAGATAAATAAAAAGAATATACAAATACACATACACTGAAAAGGTTTTGCATTTCTAAGCATTATGTCTACCTTTTTTATTTCACTAAATAATTATATAAAATGATTTATATAACTTAATTTTGAAAGGACAACGTGATCTGAAATTCAATTCATTTACGGACGCATTCAATAGCGTTGTACAGTGTTTCGTAAACACGTCTATCAATTTAAATAATTAATCTTTGAAAAAGCCATACATCTCCTGTCACCCACTACAATTGTAAATGTAATTGACATATTTATATCCCAAGGCTGGAAGATTTTTAGAGCCTGGAACTACGCTTCTCCACTGTAGGTATACTACATAAGTGCACTCTCATAGTCCGATATGGCGGCAATCAGTCGCGACCGAAGATCAGGCGCAGGACCGACGACTTAACGTGCTCTCCAAGGCACGGCAGGTGGAGCACAACGCTAACTTCCCAACTTCGGACAAATATTGAGAAAATCTTATTAGAAAACTCATTTTGAATTGGCCCGACCTGGGACTCGAATCCAGGACCTCATGTAGGCGTTGAACTGAAGTGGATGAATATTTCATAAACAATTATATATTACTAGCCGAACCCGCGACTGCGTGAAATATTTTTTGGGTAGCATTATCATTCATTTAGGCAAATTGTTTTACAAATAAGAAACATATGTAAAAATACTTCAATGAGCTTGCTATTACTGCAAATAACTTATAGTTCTTACTCGGGCTCCAGATTATCGGTATACCAAATTTCGTTTGTTTTACCATAAAATAATAAAAGATATAGTTTGTAAATGTGAAGTTTTTTAATGTGAAAATTCGAATTTTTTAATTAACACTCCAGCAACCCCCCTTGCAGGTGGAATTTCGTAAAATCCATTTTTAGCTGACCTCTACTCGGCAAAAGAAATATTCCTACCAATGTTCAAGTCTCTATGCCTTATGGTGTGATATCGTGGTGAGTCAATATATACCTGGATATCTCATATATATACATATATGAGAATATATATATATATATATATACAAAATATACACTTAGTGTTTTTTGATTACTGACAGGTTAGCTCTTGATGGAAGTGCGCTAATCTGCCTCTTATGGTTGGTACACAGCATCGTAACGGGACTTAAATCTCTTGCTTGGCGGTACGTCTTTGCTGGTTGGGTGGATACTAGCACCGGCCTGAGCCTCCCACCACTCCAGACCCAGACAGACCCGGGGATCGAACCCAGGTCCTAAAGTACTCGCACCACCGCGACAGCAAGGCCGTCACTGAAATGCAAACTAATAATAGGAATTGTAAAAAGGAAATAGCAAGGAAATATGTCATATTGTAAACGGTAGCAGTGTACATATTGTACTTTTTTAAAAGTGATGTGTTCATGTTTGCATCATTTTGTGTGTATCAAACCTAAAATAACAGACTACCTCGTACGGTAAACGGACCGCAATCTTGCTCAGCGTAAACAGTAATATTATGGGATGTCGCTTACCGTAGTTTATTTATTATTCTTATTTCCTATAGGGTAAGGTTGATTTTGCAACAATAATGCTGGACATATGTTTGCATTGGATGAACGTAGAACGTTGATTAGACGTGGTCTGAGTCGAAATGAGGTCGGCCACAATGAATGTTGAATTAAATTCTTTACTTAAAGTTTTTTTTACATACTTAATAAATTTCATGCCTAATTGGAAAAGTAACTTTTGAAATTCGCTACCGTTTTTATTGCTCAATACTTAATCTATTACTAGATTTTGTAATTTCTTGTTACTCTTACCAATATTTAAAATACTTCGTATCATTCGTCTCTACGAATTTGAATACGTAGAGGGTATTTCTTTTGAGTTTTTTTGGCGTTTACTACGACATTTAGTATACATATCCGTTTTGCTCGTAGTTTTAGTTGTAGTAAAGATTATTTTAGTAGTACTAGAAAATATCCCCCTTATATAAAAAGTTATATTAGTGTACGTAAATCGGACAAGACCAAAAAGACAGACAAAAATAGTTTCGGGATAGGATGTATAAATAACCCTATTTATAATATTTTAATATTATCGTACATAAATATAAAAAACGTTTTATTTCAAAATAATGATAAACAAAAGTATGTTGCTTTATTCATGTATTTAAACATACTTTCATTGTAGTAAAGTCGTTACATGTGCATTTTGTATCGACATTTTTATTCACTTACTAACGTATTTTGTCTAACTCCATTTCTTTCTGAAATTTCGATATATCCAAGGTATCTTTCTCTTCTTGTCTTTTTGTAGTTTCAATAATATGATTTTATATTTAAATTGAAAGCAAAAATTTTATAAAAATAATCAAAACTGCTTTTTTTGCCAATACTTTGAAAAACAATTCAAGTAGAATATCTTTTAACATCATCAAAACCTTTAGCATGAACGTTTTTATAATAAATACATACACGTTAAGTACGAAAAGTTTGATTTAATGAAAAACTTTAAAATTAAAAACATCGCAGTTCCCACAGCCAAATCTTCAAAACGTTTTAACTTCGTCGGCAATCTCTGCAGAGTTCTTTAGGCTGCTTAGTAATCTTAATGAAAATTTATAAAAGTTATTTTCTCACGTCAAAGACCACTTTACTTTTGTTTCGATATTGATTTGATAATTTACGATTATTCTAGAAGTTTTTCAAGGAAACTCAGCTATTAAATGGAGAGGAAATTCCCTTCTTTTAGGACATTGTAACTCGGTAGATTTATTTCTAAAATTTACACATATAATTTCATTATAACACAATAATTCAAATTAAAAATATACACGTTATAGTGTATAAATATACATTTGTTGAAGTAAAACTTCTTTAGGCGCATGAGGATAAAGTTTCTACGGATAATCGCGTGATTAGCGTCAGGAAGATGTACAGCGTTTTCTATGCTAATTCGTTGAAGGTTAGGTATCATTTAATATTTACAAATAATGTGTGGCATTTTAATTTGCCACTCATCATTTAATAATTTAATATACTATTTTTCATAAAATATAAAATATTTCAGAAATACTCTTATCTAAATTTTAAATTCAAAAACAAAATTTAATGATTTTTTTCTAATATTGACAAAAATACGTGGTATTTTTATTTACTATTCATCATTTGAGATTTCAATAAATTATTTGTATCAATTCTCGACACTTTTAATATTTTAATCCATTAAATTCCTAACATATCTTCCTTTTCCCCTCTAAGTCTCGGAAATGTAAAGTTTTAGATTTGTTTAAATATAAACAAGACTTAAAAAATAGTTTGCCAAAGAAGTTTCACTTCTGACATGTGTACTTTGTACGCACGTGATATTATATATAAAATAATTATATGTTTCAAATAAAACTAATATTTTAAATAAAGGATACAGTTCATCATTTGACTAAATCGTATTCTTAGAAATTGTAATTTGTAATTGTAAATTGTTCCCATTGGTGAATTTGTATATCAAAAATATGTCTATATATTTGTATCCTATTTTTTTTTAAATAGTTAATATTATGAAGATATTATTAATTTACTCATTATTATGATTATTGCTACTGATTATAGTTTTTTACATTGTGTTTTCCATTTAGTGCCGTACAAATGTTTAAGATTCAATGCCAATTATTATCTATTGATGTTACAATATTTTAATCCATGATCAAATGGTGTAAGTAGTCGCTTCGCTATCAGAAGCTTTGGTTTTGATTTGCGGCAAGGCTAATATAGGACATATCAATTTTTATTTATCTCTGTCTGAACTGGTGAGAGGCTTCGGGCCATAGCGAGTTACCATCGTACGAATAAAAGCGTACCGCGATACAAATATTACGTTCCGGTACGATGTTGCGTAGATAAAAGGTATATAGCCTATCAAAAAGTTAGCAAGATTCTTTGTTAAGACAGTATCATCACTTATCACAGTTATGTTGTAACAAACTTTACTGGACAGTAAAATAAAGAATTTTAGAATTTAAACAAAACGCACGCTTTCCTGTGAAAGCAGCTCAAGGTTCATTTGATTTTCCTCACCTTCCCTACAAATTAAACTTCCCCAACCTTACTGTTTACAATCCGTTAAATAACTGTGAAACATTTAAACATCCATCAAACTGCCGTGAAGTGTTCATATTCCGCAGAGTCATTCCAATAACGTCGGGAAGGCTTTTGAAGGCTAATTAAATGCCTCTCCTTTTAATAATGTTCTTAAGGTTACGACGGGTAATCATTGCTTGAAGTGTTATAAAAGAATTTTATGTATTTTCCACGTATTAAAGCAGAGACGTTTAGGTGGGGATAGAAAACTTGCAGAAAAACATTTCGAGATGAAAAAACTTGGGAGTTAGTTAAGTGTTCTAACTTGAATAAAATTAAATTATGAAGATAATAAGGACACGGTTGAGTCATTCTTTGATATTGTTATCAGATGTACATTGTAAAAGATGATATGGTGACCTACTTGTATAACGTTAATTAATATATTTTGATTTATTTGAAACAATCTTGGTTTTATATGTTATATTTAAATTGAAAGCAGATTTGCATTTAAAATAATCCTTAAAGATGTCTTGTCTTCATCAGGAGACTTTTAAATTGTCTTAACATCAAGTAAAATCATACTGTACCAAAGATTACATTATAAGCAGTATTTTTATTATTCATCTACTAACTTTATTAGGACTATTATATTGCACCTATTTCTTATTGAGAAATTTATTTTCTTACGATTTAAAAAAGAAATTGTTGTACGTGCCAAGAAGTTTCAAGTGACTGTAGAAATAATACTATTCTTATATCATAAATACTCTGTGTTTACTCAAACACTTAACGCCCGAGATTTCAACACTTAATAATAAAATTGAAATCGAGTGAAGTCCATTAAAACATCCGATAAATCCACATTTTCAATTTCGTTCTGTTTGAAATCGCGGCTTGCGATCAAATTAAGTGCAATTCACAGGAAACGCTTTCTAGTGTAAAATAAAATGTTTGGCTTGGTTTAAATAAGGCGGAATAGCGATGAATAAAAACATCTAAAATTGAAGCAACGATTCTCAACTAGAAAGTACATTCACGAATAGAAAAAAAAGACTAAAAATTAAAAATAACTATTTTATGTAACTTTTTGTATAAAAATATACACAACAATCAACAATGCCTAATGGCCGCTCCATTAGTAAAGTAAAATAATTTGTTTTTATGTCGTTAGTTAATAAAGATTTAAAATTCGATTTAAAATTTACTTTAAATCGAATTTTAAATCTTGCGATAATCACTTCTTAGAATGAAGTTTCTCTAGTTCCAAGTGGTTCTGAACGACACTATCAGGCAATAGTCATAAAACAATGCAGGATAATGAAAATATCGTCTTCGACGTCATTTTTTTAATATACGGTCCAGTCCCGACCGATTTCTCATCACGTAAATTTCTACACATTATATCGTTACCAAGGTCTAAGCTGGAAGTGGGGTAACCTGGTGAGAGATATTTTATCTCTCTTATGGTTTCTACCCAGCGTCGTACCAGCACGCAAGTGTATATTTTGCAGGATGTGTTTGTTAGTACGGTCAGCTAGTCACGGCTGAAACCTTTCAACAGTCCAGACTTTAGATAAATTAGACAACGGACATCTTTTTATCTGCTGGGAAATGCCTTTGCGCTAGCCGGTGGAAGAATTTCTCCAGTTGGTAGTGTGGGGACTTGTTGAAAGCCAGAATACCAACTAAAACCCAGATTCCTCAATCGCATACGACTTTAGTGCTTCAGATAAAACCGATTATGAGGTTCTACAATTCAATGGTGTGGAACATGTAGCGCAAATCGGCGCCTTTTGCCTACCAGCTTCCTCCGACGGCGAAGGAGGGAATCAACTGCTTGCTCTCCACCTAACTTCAGTGGCGAGCACTACATCAATTATCCTCTTCAGTGCAAGATCTCTTCTAACGTAGATAAGAAGATATGATTAATTAATTTCAGTTCTCTAGTTAAATCACACCTGCATTACCAATCTGGAGATCTGCATCAAAACCTCATATAAAAGAATTACAAATCCCACAAAACAAAGTAACAAAAGTCCTTTTCAATTATCATTATTTTACATCCACGCCAGAATTATACAGAAAAACTAAATTTATGAACATCAGACAACTTTATTCAAATCACATATGTGTAGTAATAAAAAAATATCTTAACAGATACATTCGCACACACATACATTCTCAAAATACATCAAGTGCAACGCCGTAGCCATCGTAGAGGGAGCCATATTTTAGAGTATGTACTTCTCAAGGTCAAAGAAATATAAATTTTGCAGAAGTACAAATATACAATATCCCACCGAAAGTGTCATGCAAAAAATTCATCCTT
Organism: Elymnias hypermnestra; assembly: GCA_015832385.1. Taxonomy (NCBI): domain Eukaryota; kingdom Metazoa; phylum Arthropoda; class Insecta; order Lepidoptera; family Nymphalidae; genus Elymnias; species Elymnias hypermnestra. Next base: position 107,432 of record JACTOM010000068.1, on the reverse strand, counting down.
AATGGCATGAATTTACTCAAATAAAATACTTTCTGTACTGAATACTACACATCTTTTTATCCACAATTCCTCAGAGATTACATATGATTCCGAAACGTGGCCACTGACTATGTAGCTCGTAAGAAGACTCAGAGTCATTCAGCGGGCAATGGAGAGGGCTATGCTCGGGGTTTGCCTACGTGATCAAATCACAAATGTGAAGATCTGTAGGAAAACTTAAGTCACCGACGTAGCCTACCGAATAGTAAAGCTGAAGTGGCAATGGGCAGGGCACATAGTTCGCAGAACCGATGGAGGTTGGGGCCCGAAGGTGCTAGAGTAGTGGCCTCCTACCGGAAAATCACTGTATACAAGCGACGCGAGATTGGGCCCAGTGGAATTCATCGTCTCAACCTTTGTCCAGCAGTGGACGTCCATCGGTTGAGACGACGACGTCTGAAACCATCTACACTATGACTATGGTCACGCATCAGCCAACTGGTTTTACAGTAAAGTGTGTACACTTAAGATATAAAATCTAATTGCTAAGCAAAGCAATTGCTTATCTATCTATATTTAGAAAAGAGATATCCAGGTATCAACTGACTCATCACGATATCTCTGGAACCATGAGGCTTAGAGACTTGAAATTTGGAAGGAATATTCCTTTTACCGAGTAGAGGTCAGCTAAGAACGGATTCTACGAAATTACACCCGCAAGGGGGTTGCGGGGGTGTTAACTATTGACTCATCACATAAGGCATAGAGACCTGAAATTTGGTAGGAATATTCCATTTGCCGAGTAGAGGTCATGTTTCTTATTTGTAAAACAATTTGCTTTAATTAATGAAATTGCTACCCAAGAAACATTCCACGCAGAAAAAGTCGCGTGTTCAGCTAGTATTTTTATATTGTTTTTCGCTGTTGTAATGAGCTGAGAAAATGGACCTCTGCTAGCAAAGCCAGAACTTTTACCATTGCACCAGTGAGGCCCTCGAGGTTGAATCTTTTAGTCGTAAATAGGTTCAGCTAGTATCGCTTATAACTTAATCCCCGCTTTTAAGGTTTAGCCCAGCGTGCCGCTAAATATCGCACTATATTTTAATGGCGCTGCGCTGTGCTGCGTGTGACAGTAAATTTTACGGTGGATTTCAGGATCACTAAGCTCTGCAAATGGCTGCACAATAAATGTTTCCATTAATATTTATTTTAATATCATATATTGTGGTGATTACGGGTTTCTACCATCAAATTGAAAATTATTTCATTATTATTTTGATTTACTTTTGAATTTTCATTTAAATTGTGAAATCATTATTAATTTATATTTTATACAATTTTTTACATAATAAAAATGTAAAATATTATTTATGGGAGGTAATAGCAATAAACTTCAATGAATCAATTAAATTATTTATTTTATCTACTGCCAAAATTTTTCTATTACCTATTATTAATTTATATATTTCACTATTTTATAAAAGAAATCCAAACACCCCCAATATTTGTCACATCAAGGAAAGACTTTTATTGTTGTAATTATGAAAATTTTAGTTGCTATAGATAAAAATTTATATTTTTTTAATTCAAAAATGTTTTGACTAACTTAAGTACGGAATATACATGAAATTCTGTAATAATTAAATAAACATAGTTAATGTTAAAGTAACTTTTGTCAAACTATTGGTTCCTTTTTCACAGTAGGTGTGATATGTATACTTTTCAATCAATTTCTTATATATCTGTAACAATTAACATTTATATATGTCGGAGTGCAAGTGTCTGTGGATCGCTGGTTCGTGTGTAATAGGCTGTGGAACGCTGGCGCCATCTTTGTATCGGCGTGGGGGCAGAGTCAATAAGTGGCGGTCCGGCCCGTCTCTCGGCAGTTCTCAAGCGGCGGTCGGCCGGAATGGTCGACTATTGAAACTGTAGCTATTAGTGTTAATGAGTTTGTGTAAATTAATATCGGGAACATTAAGTGATTGAACATTATAAACCTAGTTAATTAATAAAGTGTTTGATTGCACCAACAATACCCATGAACGCCCACAGAATAAGAAATTAAATAATGGATCCAATTAATAACGATGTCGACGGAGAACCCTACGCCCCTGAGCTTTATGCTTCTCCGTTGCTCTATTATTCTCCGACATATATATTTTTTGCCAATCCACATTGCATAACTACGTGAAAATGCAAAACAAAGTCAGTGATTTGTTTCAGCCTTTAAACTAAGGCAGTCATGCGGTTACAGGAGTGCCGGTACCCGTTTTTATCGGATAGAGCGTCAGCGTAAGTTTCAAATCTGTTTTTCTCTTTTACACGGAACATTTATTGGAATCCTGAGAGTGGTTTTGCGTATATTCACAATTTCTGAGCAAAATTAAGTTCTACATCGAAAATTTTATTAATAACTGACATGTATATAACCATATTAAGTTATATATCGCTTAAAGTTAATTTCTACTCTATTTAACAATAAACCCTCTAAACCTTTGTTCGCTTTCAATTGGTGGCGCTGTATATGTTTTTGCTAAAGAAATCTCAATTAAATAATTAAGCTATCAATAAAATATATTATGTCATCCACTACAAGTATACAAACCATATATGAACTTGAATGAATGAATAACAATGTGTTGCATGAAGGAAGAACTGCCTCATTGGTCTAGTGATTAGCATGTTCGGCCACAGATATGAGGTCCTGGGATCAAGTCCCGAGTCGGGCTAGTTCAAATATGGATATTGAGTTTTCTATTAAAGTTTTCTCAATATTTGCGCGACTTTAAGAAGTTGGCGGCGTGATCCACACCAGTGCCTCGGAGAACACGTTAACAATGAAAAATTGTATATTAAAATACACAGATACCATATTTGGGGCTCTTTGGCGTAAAGGTGCTAGTATTCGCTTCGTTAGTAGAAGTCCTAGAATCAATTTCCGACAGGACAAATTTAGGAAATATTATTTCCTACTTTGCGTGTGAGTCTGGACTGACTACAGCGTCCAAAATGGCAATGGTTAACATGCTACCATAGTTGTACACTATATTAAAATTTAACATCAACTTAGATAACAGTTAAGCACTAACCTGTCAAAAATTAAAAACACAACGTGAAAATTGACAATACCAAGTTAATTAAAAGATAAATGAAGGATCTACATAATTAAACTTACCCTGTGATGTAATGACATGTTGCTCCCGTTCTGAAACCGTACAATGGTTTGCAGTGACGCTGGAGTAGACATACTTTTGGTAATAGACGAATTTCCTAATTCCTTTTCTTGCTGTTCTTTTAATAGGAGTCCTCTAGCTATTTTAGCATTTAGACTCTTATTTACATTCTGATGAGGCAGCAATGGTGCCTCCATAGTCTTAGTAGTGTACGACGGGGATGATGTCTGACTAAACGAGTCCGATGATACGTTTGAGTCTTGTCTGACACTGATATTTGACCCAGAGCTTGGAGATCTTTTCATTTGATTATTTGCTGGTAAGGGTGCAGGGGTGAATGGTACGTCTGGTATTTTCTGAGGTGGACGTCTTGGGACAGCTGGCTGAGGGTTTCTGTTACAGTCAAGTTTAGGTGGTACCATTGCCGGTGTTGGATTTTGTGGTAATGGGGCAGGTGGTACTCGTTTGTTGCCATTTGGATCAGTTGTCACTGTTGTTGGTGCTGTTGTTGTTGGGAGTGGTCTAGGTGGGGTTGGTGGAGGTACTCGTCTAGGTGGTTGTGGTGATGATCTACGTGGTGGAGCTGGTGGTGGTACAGGTAGTGGAGTCACAATTGGGGCCGTTCGCTGTGGCACTGGTGGTGGTTGCGGTGGCGTCTGAATTTGCGGCGGTGGCAGCTGTAACAAAATATATATTTAAACACGAAAGAATTTGTAATAATATCAAAACACTGCAAGCATTAAGCAGCGCGGTGGGTTTAAGCTCTAACGACCTTGTCTCTAAACTAACTTTTAATGAAAATATAATTTTTCATATATAAGTCAAATATATGAATAACGAATAGAGTGCTACATAAAATCAAAAATATCTTTATTCAAGTAGGCATGTTACAGAACTTTTGAATCGTCAAATTATATTTTTTTTCCACACTCTGATTCTAATATACGTCTGATGATGGTACTCAAGAAAATCTAAAGTTACGAGGGATCCTTCGCGCCCTGATTCGAGAAGAAGAAACTCAGTCGTGTATTGTATATTAATTTAGCTCTACATATTTCATATCTTTCTTAAATATGTTGTAATTCCAAAATAAGAATTTTTATATGATAAAAAGCTAATTTTATAGGAATGTAGCAGTAATACACTGTCGTTTACCCACTCGAGACGTGAAAGCTCAGTAAACATTATAAGGCCAATAATTAAGTATATTCCTTATAATTACATCCAAAGAGGCTCATCGATCCATCAAAATTTTGCTGTCTGCCGCATTATATGCTTATCACAAGAATACACAATGAAATTTGAACAGTTCGTCTTATATTGTTAAAGAAAAGAAATATAGGCATTATTATTCATATATTACATAGAACGATGTTCTTCCTTGTAATTGAAATAAGACCTACTAAATGTAAAACAATGCGCAACAATATGTTTGTTCGCTACACATTTATTGGAACAGAATATTCCATTTACATAAACTAAATTAAAGCATAATTAAAGATATACCTTTATGATTTCTTTGTCATTTTCTACAGTTACTATAGGAAAAAGAGAAAATGCTTGAAATATACTCTTTCTTTATCTCTTTCTTTAGAAGAAATATAGGACGGTTTCATCACCGAGGATTCTCAGTGTTTTCTTCTAAAAAGAATGCTTTCCGCTCGGTTTTCATTATTATTTCGTTTCAAGTAGCAAATACCACTCTATTAACGTGCGGAAATGTATTTTGCAATGAAAAAAAAACGATTAAAATCCTTCCAATGGCTAACGATAAGTGACATTATTAACTTATATTAATTGGAAAGCTGCTATTACCACAACTACCGGAATATAACAGTTTATTATAGTTTTTATTCAGATAATAATTTATAACAGTTCGTCTAATTAGAAGCGTTTAACTTATATTTTTCAAATATCTTTTAATACGTTGAAAAAATAAAATGATTACACACTCTATAAGCTGAATAGCGAAAATATAAGATAAATTATTTCTAACTTGATAAATCTTTCTGCAACAATGAAGAATATGATATCATAATTGTATTTTTAACGCAATAAAAAATATTAGAAGAATATAAGCCAAACATTTCTAAAGCGATAACTTTTATAACTTGTTATTAATAAAGTTTTTTAATACTGACAGAAACAGTTATGGAGAAAGCACAGGGGACGCGTACGATCACAACTTCTACTTAAGTACACATAATAACAACAACCGAGTATTTTTAAAAAGTGGAAGATTGAAGCCTTTAACATTAAATATGATGCTTTATTAGCTTGTTACTTTATTATATTGATTTTTGAATTGTCGACAATTTTCATGGCCCAAAAGAGACAATCTTAACTTTAACTTATGACATAGTAAAATTAGACTGTTGTAGATGTTTAACATCAAAAAAAAATTTAAAAGTGCGTGTGTACAAAGTACACATGCCAGTAGTGACACTTCTTTGGCAAACTAATTTTTCACTCTTGTTTATATTCAACCAAATAAAAAGCTTTAGATGTCCGAGACAGGGAGAGAAAAAGGAAGAATTAAATTTTTATTACGATTTATATGTCGTGTAAAGTAAGTGTCAAAAATTAATACAAATATTTTATTGAAATCTCAAATGACAAATTGTAAATAAAAAAGGCCCCGTGTTTTTTTTTTTCATTATTAGTAATTATTCATTAAATTTTTATTTTATACTTTATGAAAAATTGTAAATAAAATTATTTAAAGACGAGTGGCAAATAAAAATGCCACATGTTATTTGTAAATATTAAAACTACCTTACCTTCAAAGAAATTACCATAAAAAATTCTGCACATTTTCGTGACGTTTCATCCCTAAAAATTTTACCGTCAACGCCTAAAGAAGTTTTACTTTAAATTTTTTTTTAACGAACTTTACTTAAAAAAAACGTATTATTTGCCCTCTTCTATTCATTTATGGTATAGCAATATAACGGCCTAACTGATAGACTACTATTATTAATAGTCTAACTTGCTCAAAACAAACCAATACATTAAAACGATGTATATAAACTTCTTTATTTATATCATTCATTCATTCTGTAGCATTTGCCCGTCAAAAAAGGTTGATCTCCAATGATTAAGGATGCCCCTTTTCCAGCTTGGTAACTTATGATTATTGTTCGGTAAGGTAGACAAGTCACTGACGCAATTTATTCTTAAAAAACTTACTTTCCTTGTAATACATACGAGTATAATATTTTATTTTCATCTTTTTTGTCAAATTCCGTAACGGTTCAATAGTTTCTCGTGAAATTTTGTATAAGGGTAGTCTACCCCAAAAAAATTAAAAATGCGTCCGTACAAAGTACACATGTCAGAAGTGAAACTTCTAAAATTTTAGATTTCCGAGACTTAAAGGAAGGGAAAACTATTTAAAGTGTTGAAAATTAATAAAAATAATTTATGGAAATCTCAAATGACGAATTGTAAATAAAATTTCACGTGTTTTTTGTCAATATTAGACATTACTAATTAAATTTTGTTTTTGAATTTAAAACTTAGAAGATAAAATTTATGAAATATTTATATTTTATGAAAAATGGTATATTAAATGACGAGTGGCAAATTAAAATGCCACATGTTATTTGTAAATATAAAAACTACCTAACCTTCAAAACGAATTAGCATAAACAACGCTGCACATCTTCGTGACGCTAATCACGCGTTTCATCTTTAAAAATTTTACCCTCATGCGCCTAAAGAAGTTTCACCTCCAAAACCTTTCTTTTCTTTTAGATAAAATTTTCGTTGCTAATTATATTTATGATTCGGCATTAAAATTGTTTTATATAATTTTCACCCAAACTTTTTATCCCTCTATCACCAAAATATACACTAAAAATGAATTATATGGCAAATCAATGTTTCTCAGGTCAACTAATAAAAGTAAAATAAGTAAGTAGCAGCCCATTAACGTCCCACTGCTGGGCACAGGCCTCCTCACTCCGAGGAGCGAGGGTTTTTAGAGCATGGACCCACGACGCTGCTCCACTGCGGATTGGCGGGCATAGTACACAAGTGCACTCTCTATTTCTTCACTCCATAGTCCGATGTGACAGGAATCCGACACGACTGGACAGAGATCAGGCGCAGGACCGACAGGTTAACGTGCTCTCGTGGCACGGGGGTGGAGCACACCGCCAACTTCCCAACTTCGGGCAAATATTAACAAAATCTTAATAGAAAACTCAATATTGATTTTTGAATTGGCCCGACCCGGGACTCGAACCCAGGACCTCATGTCTATAGTCGAACATGCTAACCACTAGACCAATGAGGCAGTTGGTCAACTAATAATAGCATTATATTAATACAAATTCATATTATGTTGTCCTTGACAAGCTTGTAAATTTTCAAACGAATCTGATACTTCGAAGTTGATAAAAATTACGTTGAAAGATTTCATTAGATTAATGGATAGATAGTTAAAGTATTAAAATGTATTAAATTAACTTCCGTGAGTACAAATAACGAGAAAAAAGTTATATCTATTTCTATTAAAACCTGTGGTCAAAGAAATCTATTGTATTGGAACAACTAGAAATTTATCGTGACGTATTGCGTTTATATTTAAATATATAATAAGTCTGAAAAATCATATTTTGTTCATATACACACCGGCATATTTAGCGGAACATAAAAAAAGGGTTGATATCAATATCATAACCTTATATGATGATGAAATATTTTTTTTATTTTCCGCTAAATATGCCGGTGTGTATACATATATAAAATCACTGATTCCGTTTTTATTTTTCAGAAAAATGTGTTACGAAAGCGAATAAATTGCTAATGACGATAACAAAAAATTAACTAACACTTTGTAGCCCCTTCTTCAACCCTGGTAACCCTACTTATCTCAAAGATTTTCTTTCTTATTGTGATATGGACACAAGGTGCTTAAGAATATCACGTAGCCTCAAACTTAAAAATATTGGTGATAAAACAATGTTCTACGTTAATCTTTCACAGTCAAGCTATGGAATGAACTTCCTCTAAAGATGAGGGAAGCTAAGGTCGCTGGACATCTTCAAAAACCAAGTTAGATAGTGTTACCTGTCTCAGTCACTTTAATTGACGACAATTACATAAATTTTGTATATGTATGTATTTATTATATCCATTAAATGTACGTTTAGATTGGACACCAGCTGCTCCGATTGTTTGTTTAGTAATGTTAACTCCTTTGTTCTGAGGCTGCCTGGTAGAAATCGCTAGTGAGCGATAAGGCCGCCTACCTGTACACCTTGTACAATTTTATTATTACTATATTTTATTTTGTATATTCAATGGTGTACAACAAACTATATTCTCTCTCACACATAAAAGATAAGGTAGTAGCCGGTTAATGTTCCACTGCTGGGTATAAGCCTCCTCGCTCGTAAGAGAGAGGCTGTTTAGAGCATAAGTCTACCACGCTGCTCCACTGCGGGTTGGCAGGCAAAAATCAAGTGTTTCGACACAATTATTTTTTAAATTCACTAAAAGTTCAATTTTGAGAACAACAGATTTGGTGAATTAAAGAGGAGATGTATAGGAATAGTGTGAACTAACAGTAGAAATGGAAAAATAAATTACTTTACCTTATTAATTGTCCTAGTTGGAGCAAATCGTGATGGTGGACAATACGGCAACGCGTCTGAAGGACAGTAGACAAATCCCGATGTGCGAGGTTGAGGGGGAGCACAGGCAGCTGTAGAATGACGTCTTGGAGTGCCAACACTGGGCCTCAGTAGTTCCATAAGTTTCTCTCCTGGGGTGACTGCTAAACTGCCGGCACGCCCGTAGCTGCCAAAATATTACATATTGTATTTATTAATTACCGAAGTTCCACAATTAATAGAATTCTAGCGTTTTACGGTCGTATTGGAATACACAAACAGGTTAAAATTTATGTTAATTGACAACCTCGCTGAGGCAATGGTGCTACTCGCTTCGTACGCAGGGGCTCTGTGTTTGATTTCCACCACGACAGATTTAGGAACTTGTATTTTCTAATTTTTCTAGGTATAAACTGGTGGCTTCGATCATAGCTAGTATCCACCTATTGAGTTGAAGCTTTGTATAGTCTACTATGCTTTATCATATATAAATAAAATTGGTTATGTATATCTGCTTTAACAAAATCTTTACTAAAGTCAAATCATCTATACTAATATAAAAAGTGGATACTTTAATTTTTTACACCCTTTTTTTCCTCAAAGACAAGAGGCAGGCGAAAATGCCATTACCTGTGACGTACCCCCACTTTCACATTAAAATGTTTACAGTTTAGTCAGCGTCGTCTATACAAATAAACAAAATAGGAGTACCTGTTTGTAATTTCAAATTACCAACTTTTCACTAAATGCACATATTGTAAAATAACGGGCTAATCTCTAAAATAACTGAACCGATTTCGACAGGATTTTCACTGGCAAATAGTGATGTTATAAGGAGTAACCTTAATTTTAGATAAAAGCCGTCCAAAATTACATGGGTAACACCGTGGCAAACAGCTAGACTAAATTTAATCCTCAATATCTGTATTTTATTAGAAGTGGTTGTTGTTGTATTTGCTTCGTTTCTATGGGCACCTTGATTAGTTAATTAAAAGTAGCTACAATACAACCGAAAGGAGCCTTTCTTCGCGACCCATCAAGTCGTCCTTTTCAAAAGGGCACGTCATTAACAGCCTTTCATTGCCAACAACCAATTACCTCTATTGATTATTTACATTTAGCCTAAGTCTAAACGGACTTTTGAAAGCGTCGTATCGACGTGAACTATTACACACCATTTGCTTCATTCAATACATTAATCAAACGCTCGTAACTTTTTCACATGCACGGTTTTGATTATTACCTTACATTACGTTTAACATTTCCAATACATATTACAGTTCACTGAAGCAAAACAGGACACAAAATCGATGATCGATCGATCGACACTCTTAATAAAAACAAACTTTGAAAACCATATTTCATAGCGGAGAGGGTAAAAAAATTATTTGCCGGGTTACGTATTTTTGATACGATACCGCAATCAGTATTAGTTTTGCCCTTTAATAATTTCAAGAATAAGACAAACACATCCTTTTACAAATGGGTCATAACGATATTTAAGAGGTAGAAATCTTTGAACTTTATTCCTGTTGCATCTAAAAGAGTAACTGTTAAGTTACAAGTCGGTTTCTTTTTAGTACAATAAATTGGTGGTAGAGTTGTTACCGACGGACAGACTGCCGACGATTTAAGTGTTATTTGAACCTAATCGAATAAAGAATATTATGATTTTGATACGAACGTACGAAAGCTTTAGTCTATATACGATGGTGAGGGTTTTTATACCACAGACTCACCACGCTGCTTCAATGCCGGTTAGCGGGTTACACATCTCCCAGAATTATCAATATTTTTCTTTATCATAAATAACAATGACAAATAAAGAAATTTTTGTACTGCCTCGAACTCGAACCCGTGTGTCTTAACAAGAATCCTCGTTTTTACTCTCTGGGCCATCATGGTTCTTGAAGTGGGACTTGCTATTTTACCCAAAATATAAGTTTTTTTCTTTTTTATTACTGACAAGTTAACGTTTCAATGTGATAGATAGTAATGATGCAGTCTAAAATGGAAGCGCGCTTATCTGGTAAGAGGTATTGAACCTCTTATGGTTTCTACATGTCAGAATGTCTGTGTTGGTAGGGAGGTAGCTACCCATAGCCGAAGTCTTCTACCAGCCCAGACTTAATAAAGATTTATTGTATTTTTATATATACCACGGTGTTCTGGCATCATAAAAAGCAAGGTGTGTTCATAATTAACTGCCAGCATGTCGTTTCAATTTGTCTCTGTAAACTTCTTCGTTATTTGCGACTCATCTAAGACAGGCCTAAATTGATTAATAAACTGTCAGCTCGTAATAACGCTCCGTCATCCTTGATGGGCTTAAGGGTACTAAAAAATTATAAAATCTTTCATTTAGCGGATATATTTTCTTAAAACAACATAAATCTCTCTTAATCACTTCTAATTCTGTTTAGGATAGTATTTTATAAATGACCAAGTGATACGCGCCATTGCGTCTGCTTCACATAAGAGGGAGGGTTAAATCTAGAACACATTTAGTTACCTTAAAAAGTTTATATTGAGTTAATGTGAAAAGACACAAATATGGTACATCAGAATCTTTTTTAAATCTGTGAGAGAAAAATTGCTGGATATCTACTTGTATATACTTGTATCGAAAGTTAGTACTTTCTGCCTTATCTTGAGTGACGAAAGTCCCATATTGTCTCCCAATGTAATAAGTGCGCATGCTTCAATAGCCGACGCGTGCTCATACATACGCATTAATTCAATACATAACTTTATTTCATATTATTTTAAACATTATTATTTACATTTTTATCGCACTTTCGATTCCGGTCTGATGAAAAATTGTATACGCACCACAGACGAAAGTATGACATTGCCACCCGCGTTAATACTTTCGGCCTAGGTGCGTAATATACTATACCTCCTTTTTGTCGTAATGTAATATTATATAGCTTATGGCTTTTCCAGAAAAATGGGCTATTAGTCGCTAAAATATTTTTATTCGAGTCAGTAGTACCTGAGATCATCGCGATCAACCATACAAACAAAGTCTTTAAGCTTTATAATGTATTTATATATATATATTTAGCTTTATAATTAATTGAACCTTAATTATTCGAAGTCGTAGCCTCACACATCCAATATTTGCTTAAGTTTGACCTAGATTTTTTTTGAAGTGAAACCTCTTTAGGCGCATTAGGATAAAATGTGTATAGATGAAACGCCTGATTAGCGTCACGAAGATGTGCAGCATTTTTATGGTAATTCGTTTGAAGGTTAATTAGTTTTAATATTGACAAATAACATGTACCATTTTAATTTGCCACTCGTCATTTAACAATTTAATATCCTGTTATTCATTAAATATAAAATACGTGGCATTTTAATTTACAATTCGTCATTGGAGATTTCAATAAATTATTTTTAGAAATCTTCGACAATTTTAATATGTCAATGACAATTAAATTCATTAGATTCCTAAAATATCTTCCTTTTTGCCTCCCTCTATGAAGATTCCGTAGTTTTAATATTTACAAACAACATGTGCTATTAATTTGCCACTCGTCATTTAGAAATTTAATATAATTAAATGTTATATTGAAAAAAAGAAATTTAATTAATAATTTCTAATATTGACAAAAAACATGTGGACTTTTTTTATTTACAATTCATCATTTGTAATTTCTAAACAATATTTCTAATAATTTTCGACACTTTTAATGTTTTAATGATAATTAAATTTATTACATTCCTAATATATCTTCCGATTTTCCTCCTTAAAGTCTCGGATATTTAAAGTTTTAGATTTGTATAAACAAGACTTAAAAATTAGTATACCAGTTTCACTTGTTACATGTGTACTTTGTACGCACGCAGTTCTAATTTAATCTAAATGTTTCTGTGTGTATTCCTTTAACTTCATATTAGATGCTCTCTTAATGCAATACTAAATAACATCTTCCAGCAAGAATCGCAACAAACTTCAAACTGCTGTTGCTTAAACGTAATTTCTTAACAATATTTCGACGCAACTTTAGTAATTAATCATCGCGTATCACCCATTTGCTGACAAAATAGTGCAATTAAAGTGTAGTTTCACTCCAATTCGAAAATTATGTGAAAGTCATATTGCGGCAAAGATTGTTTTTTGTATAATTTTTCTAATTGCCATTTTAATAACCAAAAAAAATGTTTCAATAGTTTCCTTTATATGTTTTTTTATACCATTACTTGATTTTATGAAAATCTAAAATGTTCCTACTCACTATAGTTAATAAATCCCTTTGTCTTTCACGGTATAAGAAAAAAAATATAAACAATTACAATTTTGGCCTTTTCTTTTCTTTTACTCGTATGATGATCAATCAAAATCGTCTTTTTTGAAGAATAAAACCACCAAGCTTCTATACCTAGCCTTTGGCACCGTGTCCTCGTTGATGACGGAATTGAACAATCGCTGAAGGACTTTAAATATCGGTTTGCCACCCGCTTTCAAGAGTTCTGCTGTGATTCCGTCATCACCTGGTGCTTTGTTGCTCTTCAATTATTTAAGAGCCATACTAATCTCATATAGGCTGATGTCCGGGATATCTTTGGTATAGTGTCGGGATAGTTTGGCTCTGGGATCTTTGGCCAAACTGTCAATAGGCTTTTGAGTTGATGTGTATAACTGCCCATAAAAATTCTAGACTTCCCTTAAAATCTGAGGTCTAGACGTAAAGGTGGGTGCGATCTAGAGACGGACCTCGTGCGAACACTTTTGAGCCCCTGTTCTGCTCGATAGTGTTGCATATCACGGATTCATGATTTTGAGATCTGCCTATTAATCTGCTTGTAACAGAACGCGTCTACTGTAGACTGTAACCTCATTTTTTGTCTTTGTTCCATGAGATTAAGGGTTTGGCCCGAGAACCCCTTGGTTTTCTCTTTACGGGTTTTGAAATGTTTAATCCCAACCGTATGGACAGTTTCCACAAGCGTATTGTGTATCTCATCCATTGACACGGAATTCTCAACGCCGTCAAAGCGGTTTTGCAGCTCCAGTTGGAAGCTCTCGGGGTTTTGGATATGAGCGCGAGTAGGCCGGAGCGTTGACTTCAACAGTTTATACCTTTCTCGGTGTGTATCGATATTCAACGTGCCTCTTACCATTCGGTGATCGCTTTCTGTTTTCATTCTGTTGATCACAGAGACAACGTTGAATATATTCCGCTTGGTTGCATTGATGAAGTCAATCTCATTTCTCATGGAACCATCGGGACTTATCCATGTCCATTTTCTGTGCGGCCGTTTTCTGAAAAAGAAGTTCATCATGTAGAGGCTCTCCCTTTCCATAAAATCGGCCAGCATCTGCCCTCTCTGGTTCCGTTGCCCATAGCCAAATTGCCCCACTCTCAACCGTGTCCTCGCCCTCTCTGCGGACTTCAGATAATCCTATAATATTCCAGTGTAGCATGTTTAATGCCTTTTCCAGCTCGTAGATCTCTTCAGCAGCCCTCAAAGTGCGTACCTTATATGTTGCCAGGTCAAGTCGTCGGGTTTGGCAGCGGAATCTCTTCCGGAGATTCTTAGTACCCCCTGGCCTGCCGTTACCGTAACCGCTGCCAGAGATAAGAATAGCGGGGCTGCCGGGGATTGGGGGCCTTTGCTCCTCCAATGAATGACACAAGACATTGTGTCGTTCATTGGAGGAGTATGCCAATAATCACCACACTTGTTAGGCGGATTGGTGATCGCAGTATCTGTCCTTATCGCACCCATAACGCTGCTGCCCGTTATCGGTTGATGGTATTTAGGTCAGCAGTTGAAAATGGTTATACCGCCACTGTCAAACTTCATGACGCTTATTTGTTGTCACCCGTAACCCTAAGGCCGGGTGGTATTTCGGACAGCGTATAAGTATCACTGTCCAAAGAGGTAACGCTGCCAGCCTTATGGAAACCCATCTATTTGCCTCTGATGGCGTGTTTTAATTACTTTTATTTTTCTTTATGTTAATGTTAACCTTATATATAATGGTACCATGCATTACAGTTGAATCAAATTTATATATAAACAATGACATCGATATTTAATTTGCCCGACCCGGGGTTGTAACCGAGGACCTCATGGCTGTAGCCAGACAAGCTGACCCCTAGATCAACGAAACCCTTGTCACCAAACAATAGCTTGCAATAATATTGTTAAGGGTTTTTCAAATAATATTACTTTTGATTAACTAAACCTATGCCTATGAACTAACGTGTGACTACTAACTAATCCTATAAACTAATAAAGAAACTAAAAGAACTAAGTTAACTACTACTTTTAATATTTTTATTAATGATATACAATATAACGTTTCTAATTTAGACAATATTATTATTTTAAATCAATATTTAAATTTATTATTATGTAGTTGTTGTAGAAGTCGATGTTCATTTATATTATTTTAATTAAATTACACCCATCCGATTTATTATATCTTGTAATAATAAATTTCATTGGAATACAAAGTTAAATCGTATTACAAAATACTTCATTTTACAGAAAATCACCGCGGATTTTAATCTTCTTACGATCTTAGCATAAAATAATAATAATTGAGCTAGGCGCGTAGGCTTGTATTGAGCCTCTTTGTTTATTTTTTATCTATTACTATTCAACATCGATAATATTCAAATATGTAAATGAAGTAGCTGAGGCCCGAATTTATGTGAAAACTATTAGTAGTAGTTAGTAAGTAGATTTATATACCTACAAATACAATATTATATAAGCTTTCACCCCGACCAAATCAGGATTTACTTAGTATAGATAAAACACACAGAGATAGATAGAATAGATAAGATGAAGTTTTGTATGAAAAATTATTGGTATGGTAATTTCTGTAGCAGCCCATGAACGTCCTACTGCTGGGCGCTGGCCTCCTTACTTTTTTATTGCTGACAGGTAAGCGTTTGACTGTGATCTCACCTGATGGTAAGTGATGATACAGTCTAACTTGGAAGCGCGCTAATATGGTAAGAAGTGATAAACTTCTTATAGTTTCTACACAGCATCATGCCGGAACAAAAAAGATGCTAACTATCCACGGCCGAAGCCTTCCACCAAATTAGTATCCTAATATACTATAATTCCAAATTAGTAAATACAATTTTCTAAATTCGGCCTACCGGGTTCGAACAGAGGCCTCTGATAGCAAAGCAAGTCGCACCACTGCGTGAGCGTGGGCATTAAAGGGGATGGGTGAGAGGGTTTTTACAGCATAGATCGATCCACCATGCTGGTCTACTGCGGATTGGCAGGCATAGTACACAAGTGTATTCTCTGTGACACCAATCCGTTGACAGACTACTGACGATTCGAATGTGCTTTCTGATCCTACTTGGATTTTATAACTTGCAGATATCACACAATATTTATAACTTAGCAATCCCTTGATTTAAAAATAACCAGTGTTATAATTAATGCCAAGAAAAATGAAGTAGAAGGATATTGTAAGTCTATTTTACATAGAACAAACGAGCAAATAATTAGACGGTATGACAATATTTCATGTCCCATGATCCCACAGGTATTCTTAAAGAGGTAAGGGGCGACTAGGCTAAATTTCAAGTAAATCGGACAAATAGTTTGAGAAATCTGAATCCGGGCCTTAGCTGACAGGAATTTGATACAGCAATGAAAAGAGGACCTTGAATCTCCATCTGCGGGTTTTGTTACGGTGGAAGCAATCTGACGCCACTTCGAGCAGTAGTTATGTAGGAAGCACAAATCCCTCTCGTTTGGACTGGTTCAGATACTGACTAGGCACGGATGCTTTGGTAAGTACTTGCATCAGATAGTTGGACCTGAAAATTCACCCGTATAGATGTATGACATTCTCACAGAAGAAGGCATCAGAGAGGGAGAGGGAAGCTGCAGCTGAGGCCACTTCTGTCCATAGGATAAGACCGGGAGCCAAAAGACGTGCCTTTGCGCGTCTCCTGTCAATCCCAATGGTCTTCACAGACAATGTCCGGGGTCTCAGAGTACAATGTCCCCACTGAACTTCTGGTACTCCTGTTCAGGACGCTGAGAGTCCCGCTGGGTTTTAGTGGGTATG
Source organism: Elymnias hypermnestra (assembly GCA_015832385.1). Taxonomy (NCBI): domain Eukaryota; kingdom Metazoa; phylum Arthropoda; class Insecta; order Lepidoptera; family Nymphalidae; genus Elymnias; species Elymnias hypermnestra. The sequence goes on along the minus strand of JACTOM010000068.1, from coordinate 90,591 downwards.
TAAATCCAGTTACGTGGGATTTTTAGCCGGAGCACAGTATTTCATTTACAGAGCAAATGCATTTCCCAGCGAAATAAAAGTGAGTGTTCGTTTAGTGCACATTAGCTGAACCAGACTTCTACGTAGTTTTCAATACCGTGGAAATATCGAGAAAGTTGTTACCTATCGGATTGAAATGTAAATATAAACCACTCTAGAATCCACCTGAAGTCGAGGAGGAGTTCAGTCATATAGAGACACACAAAACAATGAGACATATTAAGATATACAACATTTTTAGAAATCGGTTTTTAGTAAAAGACGTATTTAGTAAAAAATTACTTTGACGAAAACGACACTTCAATTTTGTTATAAAAGAAATGTTTCCTTGAACATGAAACGTCCTTGTACAGTATATGTGGCAGATCAACCATACATTCAGTATGAGGTCAGTCACAAATGATTAAGAACTCCTGCAACAAACGGCCCATCAATTATTATACCCTATAATCAGAATCGACGCGGACTCCATTAAGGCTTTATGCAGTGTAATAGAGTCTATTCATATATAACTTATTTTTTGTATTGAGCTGAACTTTTAAAGGCACAGTAGAGAATTTTTTTCATTACACATTATGCGAGGGAAATAAATGTGGGTGAATAAGTGTCTATCTTTACTTTAGTCAGTGAAACTTAGAAAATTTACAACAAAATACATGTTCTATCGCAACTCGATTAAAAGTACCAATTTTCCTCCCGATTAAAGAAATGAATAAATTTTTGGCGCATGGTCAAAATATGTGTTAATTTGTTATGCAGAGTTATATAGAGTACATGTATAGCGTTTTTGATTACAAGTCTAAATTAATCTTATTAGTTTATTTGCTTGAACTTTCGACCCTGGTCTGACAATAAATTGTATATTGAGATAAAAGTATGGCATTGCAGCCCCGGGTGACAGCCGAAGGCGAGGCTGACAAAAGCTGGTAATATATGTATAAGAGATATCAAGGTATCTAACAACTCATCACAATATCTCTGGAACCATAAGGCGTAGACCTGAAATTTGGTAGGAATATTCCTTTTTCCGAATAAAGGTCTAAGTTCTAAAGTTGAATAAAGGCAAAGAACGGATTTTATGAAATTCCACCCATCAGGGTTACGGGGTGTTAACTAATATCTCTGGACCCATAAGGCGTAGAGACTTAAAATTTGGTAGAAATTGTCAAAATTAATGAAAATGCTACCCGAAAAACAATCCAAGCAGACGAAGTCGCGGGTTCAGCTAGTACATATGTAACATGAATTCAAGGCGCTATCCTGCTCAGAGGTAATTTACATATGTGGGTTTCTACACAGTATCGCATCGGAAACCAATATTCTTGTTTCGCCGCACGTCTCAGACTCAGACAAATTAGAAAATGCCATTTCTTAAATTTGCAGGGAATTAAGTCCAGGATGTCTGTTAGTGAAGCGAGGGTGAAGAAACATTGCGCCAGCGAGACCATCAAGAAAGTAACGAGTGTAAGTAGCTTATAACTAATACTTACCGGCCCCTGACAGAATCCGAGTCTTCGTCGCCACCAGCTTCTGGTTGTAAGTGCATCCCGCTTTGAGCCCAAGTCACAGTGAGCCAGTCTGTAACAATAAATACAATTATCACATCAATAGTAAAGATAAGCCTGTACATCATCTACCACCACATCATAATTTTCTCGGAAAATTACCCAGTGGTGCGAGTAGCTAGAGTGCTAGCAGCAAATTGTACTTTCTAATTTCTGGACTAAGGGAGGCTTCGACCGCCGCTTACCATCCTCCATACCAGCAAAAACGTACCGCTAAGCAGACTTCCGACGGAAAGCGCTCGTGTAAAGATGTTCGCGGCATTTTGATGAAGAAAGAAGAGGGGCAGTGGACACTTAAAAAGGGATTCGTAGCCAGACAGGGCCTTGTCTTTTGTTATCTGCTAAAGTGGTAACTAACGTAATATTGTGGTAGTAAAATAAAAAATAATATCAACACGTCAAGTATTGAAATTGTCTTCTAAAATCAATTTTATTAGAGTAAAAATATTTGTAATATTATTACTCTCATAAAATTTATTTTGCAAAAAATTGTACAATTATGTCTATTGAAAGCTCACGTGAAGGGGTTAAACATTTCTGTGTAATAAGCTAAAATAATTTGTGCTAGTTTTATTTTCTACTAGTTTTGTTTGGATACGTTATTTATGTATATAAACAAATGAGACAACATTCAATCGATCGCTTTTGTAGACACACAGTAAACACAAATTCTATACTAATACAGTTAAGACTACACGATGCATATTTGCAAAATAAATGAAAATTAATTCATAATCCACGCAATAATTTGTTCACAAAAAGGGATTTCCATAATTTGGCAGTGAAAGTTTGCAAATTAATTATACACCTGAAATCTGTTCGTGACTTTTAAATTTAAGCCTGTGAAAGTTTAAAATATTTTTAGATGTGTAAATATGTTTCTCCTAAGAACGTTAACTTTTTAAAAGTGGGAATTGCAGTTTTAGTTAAATTTTATTATTGCTATTTATATTTTATTTTTTCTAGCTCTAAGATATATAAATATAAGGTGGAGTAAGGTATGTAACTTCCCACTGCTGGGTGTACGCATACTCACTTATAGCTAAAAGTTTTGTGAATAGAATCACCACGCTGCTCCAATATACGTTGCTATGTCCTAAATTACCCTGAGGATATGTACTGGCGACATAAAGCTTAAAGCGGGCTTAAAAAGGTTTTTAATTTTACACTATATTTCCACCATACAGTTCATTTCATCCAATTTCCTATGTTAATAGAAATGAAAGTGAAGGTTTATAAATAATGGGATTCGAGCACCATAAATAATGGAGTACGTAATAGAATGGTTGGATCCGATCGCATCAAGGATATAGTGTGGTTTAACTAAATCGTTTCACCTGTTAAATATGGAGGTTGGCATAATTGAAAAGGTATCGCGATTTCGATTACATAGAGAGGACTTTATACCATCGATTTAAATTATGCCTGTCATAAATCAGTTTTTGCATGGATCGATTGGAAAATTAACGTAAGTAGCAGCCTTTTAACGTCCCACACCTGAGCACAGACCTGCTCAATCATAGGAGAGAGAGTTTATAGAATAAAGACGCTGGGCCAATTAGGGTTGGCAGACACATACCCCAGACTTGTTCTGAAAATTTGGAGGTTTCTTCACAATGTTTTTCTTGGCCGAGTAGTACGAGTATGAATGATGAATTTTTGAAAAAAAAATTACACTTTTTATTAAGTTACATTTTTGAAATTATTATATAAATAATACAATATTACCACTAAAAGGACACTGACCCCTAAAACATAGGCTTACCTACAAATTTTAGGGATCAAAGGTAAAGGTATCTGTGATGCATTGAATCCCGGGCAGGAGTTAGTTACTCCTGTCCTGGATTTGATCATCCGACTTCTCAGACATACATATTTGTAAATATAACTTGTTAAACGACTAGTAAGGCTTATCATATAAAACTCCTATTATCTGCCATGCAATAAGATTAATCAACTAAACCGCATCTCTATGAATATTTGTAGATTGCAAAAAGTAAAACCTTAATATGGTAAGCTTCATTTCACACAAATGAATATAATTTAGCAAGAATTTATAAGAACCTTATATGTAATTATAAAGCTCACTGATAAATTTAATTTAGAAAGGGGTAGCCAGTAGTGGCGACAGGTAAAAGGTGGAGAAAAATACCTTTACGATTTCATTCGAAATTGAGCATAAAATTGTTATGGAAATAAATCAAAAGCATTCTGTAACATTTGCAAATTATCAGCTATTAATAAGACAATAAGATAATATTATATAATTCTCAATATTTACCCGAAGTTGGGAAATTGGCGGTGTGATCCACCCCCGTGCCTCGGAGAGCACGTTAAGCCGTCGGTCCTGCACATGATCTCTCTCCGGTCGTGTCGGATTCCCGTCACATCGGACTATGAGAGTGAAGGAATAGACAGTGCACTTGTGTACTATGCCTGCCAATTCGAAGTGGAGCAGCGTGGAGGGTCTATGCTCTAAAAACCCTCGCTCCTCGGAGTGAGGAGGCCTATGCCCAGTAGGGGGACGTTAATGGGCTGTTACTTACTATATAAGACAAAATATTGTTTCGGTGCCTGTTATAGTCTTTGAAATGACCGATGAGCTCCAAACCGGTTTCATTCAAAAAGCCATTACACGAATATATATTAGAACCACTTAACTCGCTCAGTTACCGATCTTTTAAACTATTACCGATTGACTTGAAATTTACTACTTCCTTAACGTGAACGCTCACTAAGAACCGATTTTCTCATATTTCGCCGTGATCGGGAACTACGCAAGTGACAGCGCGAGGAACAGCTACTTATCTATATTATTTTGAAGGAGCATTAAATAAAATGTGTCTGTTATAAGGTAAACGTGAAAATTTAATTTTTTTTTTTCGAACTGTGTTTAGCTGTTAGCCCTACTGGCTTTTACAGCGTTACCGGGAGGAGTGAAAATTTAAGCGTATACTCGTAAGTCAAAGAGAAACTAAGATTATATACGAGTACACACCGGCGTATTAAGCGAACATAAAAAAATTATTCGATATCCATATCATATAAGGTTATGATATTGATATCAAACCTTTATTTTTTTTATGTTTCGCTTAATATGCCGGTGTGTATATATAATATTTGGGAAAATATATTTATATGAATAAGTAGGTCATAGTTTTGTTAAAAACGCAGTGAAATCAGTTTTGATTGAGTTCAGATAAAGTTTCGGGGTATATTTTATGTATAATAAACAACATGTTATTAGACATAAAAGTATGTCCAGCGAATTGATGATAAAATTTGCTATTTTAGAAAGACGGTTTCTTATAGTGTTAACGAGTACTACTATATACTATATGTAAATGCACACATACACATTCTCAGACAAATCTCTTCTCATAATTAAATTTAAAAAAAACCCTCTCCCATATGAGTCATGAGGCCTGTGCCCAGCAGTGGTACGTAGGCTAATACTTACGTTTTAATTCAAAATAACTTCAATGTTTGTATCGCTTTTTAGTTCCTTATTAAAATTATAAATTATGTCAAATTTTTAATAACTTAGTAAAAGTAAGTAAGTAAGTAGCAGCCCATTAACGTCCCACTGGTGGGCACATGCCTCCTCACTCCAAGGAGTAAGGGTCTTTAGAGCATAGACCCACCACGCTGCTCCACTGCGGATTGGCAGGCATAGTACACAACAAGTGCACTCTCTATTCCTTCACTGTCATAGTCTGATGTGACGGGAATCCGACACGACCGGAGAGAGATCAGGCGCAGGACCGACGGCTTAACGTGCTCTCCGAGGCACGGGGGTGGATCACACCGCCAACTTCCCAACTTCGGGCAAATATTGAGAAAATCTTATTAGAGAACTCAATATTGATTTTTGAATTGGCCCGACCCAGGACTCGAACCCAGGACCTCATGTCTGTAGTCGAACATGCTAACCACTAGACCAATGAGGCAGTAATAATTTCCAATTAATTAATTGTTAACTAAATATTTACGTTAATAAAAGTAACACAGTTACAAGTAAAATTGTTATCATCTTTTTGACCTGATGATAAAAAATTGTTTGTTGAATGCATTCTCTTGTACTCCGCTTCCGATTGGACCCATATAGGATTTCCAATCCTTTGATATTCACTGTTACACCGTTCTCTTAACATACCGTTTCGTGAATGCTTCTTTTTGTTCCATGGCCCTGATTGCTTTTTACAGTACGGTGCACTATTCGATTTTATTTATGCAAATATCGAGGCTTAACTTTGTTTTGTAATAGTAAAATATAAATTTTCGCTTTAAAATTAAATCGGTCTCTAGAAATAAGTAAAAAATTAAGTAAAGTATTGCTACAGGCTGTTCCACTTAAGTGATAAAACAGTTTAAAATGGAAGCGTGCTTGTCTGGTTAAATGTAATTTACTTCTTATGGTTTTTACGTAGCATCGTACCGGAACACAAATTTCGTGCTTAACGGTACGTTTTTGCTGTTAGGATGTTAACTAGCCACGGCTGAAGGATGCCACCAGCCCAGACTCAGATAAATTAGAAAATACAAATTCCTACATTCGCCTTTGTAGGGATCGAACACGCTGCCTCTGTTAGCAAAACAAGTACTCGCACCACTGCGTCATTATTGATTTTTTAAAACTAAATCGGTTTGGGACACATTGGTTAGTTGGTTTCAAAGTCGTTAACGGACAAAAACAATCAATTTGATGCTTATGTTACATAGTTGAAAGCAGAACTCATACTTAACGAAAATTAAATTAACCAATTATCAAAATCGACTAAGTAGTTTCGGATTTCGTCGCGGTCTTACGCTATATAATTCGTTAACAGTGGATATACTCGTATATAGAAACTAGCTGACTCAGCAAACGTTCTTTTGCCATATAATTACTATTAACGCTTTTTAAACATTATGTATTTTTGTATGCTGTATCACAAAAAAATAAAAACAAAATTTCGCCCAAAAATTTAAGGTTAAACAACCCTTATCGCTTAGGGGTATGAAAAATAGATAGTAGCCGATTCTCAGACCTACTGAATACGCATATAAAATTTGGTACAAATCGGTAAAGCCCTTTCGGAGGAGTACGGTAACTAACATTGTGACAGGGAAATTTTATATATTAGATATACTGACTTCTTTGATTTCTTTGTTAGAGTATGCTAATCTTTTATCATTTATCACTTTATACGAAGATAATCTCAATTTGAAATTATGATTCACTTGCTACCGAAATTAAAATGCAAATTTATTACGCTTTTTTATTCAAAGCATGGAGAAAATATTGGTACATATAATATTAACCATTGGAGTTCCTAAAAATGATGTCTCTAAAGATCTTGAAACTATCTTTGTATTGCATAAAACAGCAATACGTGCCATATATCAATTGGGATCTCACGTTTCTTTAAGAAAAAAATTCAAAGAAATATCAATTCTCAAAGTACCGTCGCAATATATATTGAATAACATTTTATATTTTATATATCCGTGATAATATTAATTTATACAGCAAAAGGAGCGAAACACACAATTTTAATACAAGAAGAAAAACAAACTTGTAATGCCATATTTAAGAGTGAAAAATGTTTAGAAATTATATGTCGGGTTGAGCATACGTATTTTTAATAAGATACCCGAATCACTTCTGAGTCTGCCTCCACATAGATTTAACAAATATGTTAAAAACGTCGTATTACAAAAAGCATATTACAATATTGAAGATTATTTAAATGACAAAGATGTTTGGACTTGATTCCAGTTGCACATGAAAGCTTAACACATTGTATACGTACAAAAACTATGTTTAAAGGAGTAACCGTTGAGTTTCTTGCCGGTTTCTTATCAGTTGAATCAACTTTCCAAACCTGTGGTAGATTTGTTACTAAAAGAGCTTCTTGAACCAACTTGAATAAAGAATAGTTTGATTTTGATGTTGATCGTTTAAAGTCACCACCGATTAATAAATTTAAATTATAAGAATATTATTGCAATGATTTATAAATATTAACTCTTGTAACATGACGCCTTGACGTATTGTTTTAGTCGAAACATGAAAAGGTACTTCTAACAAGAATACAATGATGTCTAGTAATGCCCTCTTACCCTTTCTAAACCCTCTTTGCCTGTGTCTTGCAATACGAATCGCTAGGCACTCGTAGATAACACGTTTCCATTAATCTTCTTCGGTCCCACTGGGGTGAATACAAATGTGGTAAAATTTTAAAATGAAATTGTTTATTTCTATGAGGTTAGTTAAAAGTTAAATAACGGTCTTTTAACCCTTGGTTACATAACTCCTCACTCAAAGACGAGTGGATTTTCAAACCCCCGCTGATAAGTTTCCTTATGATTTCATAATAACTTCAAAACATAATATTATTTAAAAATTTTAACAGCAATTATGCACCCTAATTTTTTCAACAAATAACGTCATGGAGCTTGTCTAGGATTCGATTCCTGCAGAAGAGTCTACGTGTCTATCCATTGGACCATCACGAGTAATTACTTTGTGTATACATTATTAGAACTGCCTCATTAGTTTAGTCGTTAGCATGTTCGACCACAGACATGAGGTCCTGGGTTTAAGTCCCGGGCTAATTCAAAAATGGTTATTGAGTTTTCTATTAAGGTTTTCTCAATATTTTCCCGAAGTTGAGAGGTTGGCGATGTGATCCACCAGCATGTCTCTGAAATCACGTTAAGCCATCGGTCCTGCGCCTGCTCTCTCACCGTTCGTGTCGAATTCCCGTCACATCGGACTATGAGAGTGAATAGAGAATGCACCTGAGTGCTTTCCTTGCCAATCCGCAGTGAAGCGGCGTGGTGGATCTATGCTCTAAAAACCCTCTCTCATATGAGTGAGGAGGCCTGAGCCCAGCAATGGGACGGTAGTGGGCTACTACTTACATTATTAGTATTTCGCCTTAACACATAGTTAATTTATACTAATCTATCTGCAGAATAATCCTATAAATATACTGTTAGATATAAAGTTATGAGTAAAGTTTAGTCTAGTAGTATACAGCTTAGACTATATATATATATATGTGTTCGATTTCCATGAGGTTTTATTTCACCATCTTTACAAAGTGTTTGCAGCTCTTGGAGTATACACGGCAAAGTTTCACTTTAACAGTCTGTCAATATTGTGTCTACTTCACTTATAACTTTCTATATACCTGGCACTACGTTGTTACGCAATACACATAATATACCTTCATTAATACTTTTTAATATCACACTCAACACTATCTTTAGAAATTATGTGAATCATATATTATCTTAAGCAAATAGTGGATGATTTAATATTTTTACCAGCGAGTCTTAATACATATTAATCCTTCACATTAAGGCCCATAAAAAGTTTCGGACTATGTTTAACAAAGCCACGAAGACAAATTACAAAATTTGCAAAATTAATATCGGGACTGTTCCTCAACCGGGATTGTTGGGACACCCTGTCGACCCTTGTCAAATAGCATATGTCCGCCGTGAGAGTTTTGCATAATTTAATCATATATGACGTGAATACGCAAAAAGATTGTAAATAACCAAACTAACCCTATCCCTTCAAATATTTCTTACTCTGAACTAAGTTGGGCTGCTCGCGATGTGAATATTGAACAGGCCTTAGTGAAATGTTAAATTTGAATATATTGAAATGCTATCTATAGAGGCATTGAGTGATGGTTTGTAGAAAAAAATGAATCTTCAGATTAAATGGGTAAAAGATATACGATAAAAACCGGTATTTATGAATGATACAGTCATGAGTTACTTATGATAGGAATAGTTATTTTACTAAGAGAAATCAAAAGAAGAAGTCATTGTACTAAGAGAATGAAATACAATATAATGACTGTTGATAACTTAATTATTAATTTTTTACATAGTCTCCGAGTCTCTCTTCACACCGAGTCCAACGCTTTTCCAAGGCTTCGATTCCTTTCAAAAAAATAGTTTTGTCGTGGTCCTGCAAAAAGCTCTCCACGGCATCTATTCGTCAAAATCTTCGTACCTGTTTCCCTTTAAGTGTTTCAATTTGGGGAACAGATTAAAATCGGTAAGCGCCAGATTTGATGAATATGAAGGGTGGTCAACCAATTCGAAGCCAGCTTGCTGATTGGCAGAAACCGCAACTGCCAACCTGTTTCAGAGAGGAATGTCTCAACGAGCCCCTGGCTCCCCACTCATGGTTGACGACGGTCCCGCTGGGTTTTAGTGGGTATTGCGAGTTCTTCCCCCTCGCCGAGTCCCACACTCCNAGAAAAAAAAAAAAAAAAAAAAAAAACTGTCAACCTGTGCGTGGGTGCATTATTATAAACCGATCTTTAAAATCTACTTCCTTAAAACTAGTTTTAACTAATTTTGTCTTTAAATTGATAAACATTTCAAGATACGAAATTCGTCTCAGAAAGTATTTTATGGCAAGAATAAACTAAGTCAATTTTCATTAATATAAGGAAAGAATGAACTATGTTTTAAATACAATTTACTAGTTTTCACTAAAAGTCTTGACTTTCTTAATAATAATATATAAGCTTCAATTTATTTAACCAGTTTGAAAGGCTGTCCTTGCCTTTATAAATTCAAGATATTATCATGATATCATCTGCTACTCTACCTTGACCGGGATAATTATTTCACTAACAGATATAATATTTTTAGGTAAATAGTGAAAAGATTTTAAAATAACTTATTACCCTTAAAGTTTACGAGATTTTATATTATGCATTACATTACTTAGCTTTACAAAACTAAGAGAGCGAGAGATTTTTGTAACTCAGGCCCATCACGTTGCTCCAAAGAAGTTAGGCGAACTCCTCGTACCCAGAATGATTCCCGGAATATATAGGTTTCTTCACAAAACAACAACGATCAATTTTAAACAATTGGGCGACTATGTGTATGTCATTGAACTCCTAAATAGCTGGACCGATTTTGTTGTAAGTTTTTATGGGTCTTCCGGAAGATTCAAATTCTAATTATAATAGACTTCTGCAGCAGCAATTTACATTAACATTTAAATGTGTAAGAATACCTATATTCGATTGATTGCAATGGAATATGAGTATTTAATAATAATAGACCTTGTACATAATATATTTTAATTATAATTAGATGTAAGCATAACACTAAGGGCAAACCTCTGTGGTTTTTTAAAGTGTTAAGCAACAATAGTTTAAGTAATTTGTAAAGGATAATAAATAAATAAAAAATAAATAAATAGTTTTTAATCGTCACATACAATTTTTCTCCATGTATTACTTCAACGTACTACTGATGATAATATTAAAAAACGACTTAAAATCTAAAGTTACGAGGGTTCTGAGAAGAGCACACAACAAACTCAGCTGGGTATCACTTTTCTCATCATCTCACATTATATATTTTAAAATCTATTCTATTTAGATTATAGCAATTTATTCACTCTTTTTTGTCTTCTAAGTAGTCTTCCGGATTTTAGAACGATTTTTCCAAAAACAGCTACGGTTATATAAAACAGAAACATTATTTCTATATTCCGTTTCATATGTCCGTTAAAGACTTTGAAACCGTCCAACCCCTGTGACCCAAACTGGTTTAATTGGAAAGACAATATTGTGGAGATTCTTTCAGATAACTAAACTAATTCACGTACTCATAAGTGATCCTCAAAATTCACAATTGAATTGAAAATTTGCACAGTCATTATGACAATTATTAAGTACATATTTTGTACAGGAAGTTCACGGGATATACGTGAGGGACAGTTAGGTTTGAATTCAACATATGGTAAGTGATGATACAGTTTAAGATAAAAACGCGCTAATCTGGTAACTGGCAATTTATCCATTATGGTTTCTACACAGCACCTTATCGGAATACAAACATTGGTAGTACATTTCTGCTGGTACGGTGGTAACTAGTCACGGCCGAAGCCTCTGCAGTCCAGACACAGACAAATTAGAAATTTCCTAACTTCGCCCTACTGTAGATTGAACCCGGCACTTATAAAGACTTTGTAGCCTGACGCATAGCATTCATGCTGAACTGCAGACCTTTTCTGCGATGTGCTTAGTTTTTAAGTTTGTTTTTTTTTTATATCAGTGCAATGCAAAATAAAGATCTCTCTTTTCGTTTCAAAGCGAATACTAGCATCGCAGCGCCAACGAAGTCGACGAAAATAAAAACTGTTTAATTAAAAAACTCAGTGGTTTACGCAGAAAAACTAAACTATAAATAAATCAAGTCAACCAAAATATACCTCAAAATCAAATTATACCTCAATGTCAAATCTTTACAATTTATGGCACATAAAAGTAAGTAGCAGCCTTTTAACGTTCCACTGCTAGGCACAGGCCTCCTCACTCATAGGTGAGAGGGTTTTTCGAGCATAGACCTACCATTCTGCTTTACTGCGGATTGGCAGGCATAGTACACAAGTGCATTCTCTATTCCTTCACTCTCATGGTCTGATGTGACGGGAATCCGACACGATCAGAGAGAAATCAGGCGCAGGAGCGACGGCTTAACGTGCTCTCCGAGCCACGGGGGTGGAGCACACCGCCAACTTTCCAAGTTTGTGCAAATATTGAGAAAATCTTAAAAGAAAACTTTATATCGATTTTTTAACTCGCCCGACCCGGGACCTGAACCCAGAACCTCATGTCTGAGGCCGATAATGCTAATGACTAGGCCAATAAGGCAGTTGCATTGCACATAATATGCAATAAAGAGTTTCTCTATCTATCAAGTGGTGCTTTACCAGGGTTTTAAACCATCATTCTCTGAATAAGAGTCTTTGCAACCGTAGGTAAACGTGGCAACAAATGGACAAAAATTTAAATTGCATAAGTGATCAAAGAGTCAATAGGAAATAAAATACCGTCAGTCCGTCCTCTCGATTAATGAATATTGAATAGTGATCTGCCTGTCAAAGGAAGACGGCGTTGTAAGCGAACCCAGCCGAAGTTATTATTATTTGCTTAGACGTCAATCAACTAGCTCGCTGCATGAATTAATTTCCATGAAATCGTGGAGGACATCGGGATCCAAAATTTATTAAAGTATTTGCAATTGTAAATTTATTGGTATAAATATTTATGAATATGGACATACATAATTATGAAAGAGAGTTTGAAGGCCTCGTTGGCGCAGCGGTGCGAGTACTTGCTTTGCTAACAGAAGCCCTAGGGTTCGATTAGTAGTACGACGAATTTAGTAAATTGCATTTTCTAATTTGTCTGGATTGGTGAAAGTGTGTACCAACTTACCAGCAAAGATGTACCGCCAAGCAAAAGAAACCATATGAGGTATATGCTGCTTAATAGATCAGCGCATCGCCATCGAAGACTGCATCATCTCTTACCAACAAGCAAGCGCTAACCCGTCAGCAATAAAAAAAATTGCGTCTACAATTTTTACTTAATGTTTTCGCTTCGAGAAAGTGCCTGTCATTTCACGTGATGATAAGTAAAGGCACATTCTAAGTTGGAAGCATGAGAAACTGGTGAGTGTTTTTACGTCTTATGGTTTGGTTAAGTCTTTGCAGATATGGTGGAAACTAAGCTCGCTGGAGAGCGTTGGAGGCGCAATGCTGTCCAGTGAGAGATGCTTGATGGGAGTGGCCCTATTCTGTGAGACGGTCATCTCGCTGAAAGAGGCCCACGTGCGAAAGAGAGAAAACGCAGTCAATGTTCCCTCTCACCGCCGACGCGGGTGGGGTTCCAGGCGGCGTATATTTATACCCATCATGCCGCCTTCATGAACTCTCGGCCGAACTCATCCGGGACATCAGAAGGGAACGTGCGAGACCCACACTCCCAACGATAGTCAGGGTGTATAAATGCTTTTTCCAGCGTAAAAAAAAGAGTGGGAACTATCCACAACTGGAACCTTCCAACAATCCAGAAATAGAAAAACTGCATTTTCTAGCTACGGGAAATCTAACCCAGGACCTTTATTAATGAAGCTAGTTTTCGCATCATTGCATCACCGAAGACGTCTGTAATATAGTTAAAGTAGAGTTACTTCTTTTTTTTTCAATTCATTTTTGTAAGGGGCTTTTGTATTTTTAATAATACACGCCAGCCCCATCGTAAACTTAAAAACTAACACACAATAATTTAACAATAAAATTAAATTCATATTTAATTACAAAACTTCTTGTAGCGGTAAATAAACGTATTTTAAGCTGAACTAAACTAGATTTAGTTGGCTTTGCTCCAATCGGACACATCTTTTAAAGTTGCTTATCATGGTCTCTCTCTACTTAAAGGTATCTGTGTTACTATTTCTTAGGCTAGATATGTCAGTAACAGTGATATTATAGCAAGCTAGTGTACCCAAATATTGAAAACAAAACATATAATCATTAAAATAATGTTCCAAATCACACAATATTCATATCAAGAATATACACATCTAACTAATACATTTTTAAAATCGTTACATTATTTACTTAGAATTTCTAACACATTCTTGATTTCAACGAGGTAATGAAAGATTTTTTTATATCGCTTTATTAATTTTGAGCTTGATAAAAATAAAAACAGTATAGGTATATCGGTGGATATCATTACTATCCAGGGAATACAGGGAATACGGAAAAACTCACCATTCGCAGGCCTAGTTCAAGATCGCTACAATTTTCTTCTCATTGACATTTTAAAATTTGTTATATCTTTTGAATGAATGGAATTTCCTATTTTAATAATTGAAAGTATTTTACAAATATTGAATTAGTCTTTAAGAGGATAAGGATTAATAAAGAGATAAGGATAATATGGTTTGATTATTGTCGCCAACTTTTGTTCGTTTATTAGTAAATTGTTGTTCGTTTATTAACTTTTAAACTGCAAAAAAGTAGTTAAAATAGTCTAACTACGGTAGTTGGACATATGGTATCGCGTACTTTTTTGTAAATTTTAATACGTTTTGTAATATTGTAGAATATTTTTTTGCACATCAATAGTTTGCGCAGTGCACGCCACTAAAGATTATTTGGGACAATTTTTCACACCTTGGGTTACATGATTGCATTTTAATTAAGGATCCCTACTTTTTAAAAAGTAATATAGCCTATGTCACGCAATGAAAATGCAGCTGTCTAATGGTGAAAAAATTATTGAAATTGGTCCATTAGTTTTTGTGAGAAAATACTACAAACATACATACATACTTACATGCATACAAAAACAAATGTTTCCTCTTTATAATATTACTTTAGTTAAGCTAGTTCCTCGTGGTGACGTCCATGAATTCCAGATGCCTTTTTAAATAAAAGTAACTCAAATTTCTCCTTAGAACATCAGCTACATGTCAGTGAAAATCCTGTCAAAAAAGGTCCAATCCTTTCAATATAATATAAGATGGTAGAGTGCAAATCTGGCCATATATCTCTTGTGGTTTCTACACAGTATCGTATGGGAACACAAATCACTGCTTAAAGGTTTTTTCGTAACTAGCTTCGACCAAAGCCTCCCACCAGTCGAGAGTCAGGTAAACTAGAAATTGATATTTCCCTAATTCGATAGAACCAGGAAGTTAAAACGGGCACTGCATCACCGATATGCGACAGATGTACGTGTATATATCTTGTAATATTATATTCACAATTTTTTAATCAAATTTCCATAAATTCAAGTGAATATTTGGATAAGGTCCAACACAGCTTCTCTGAAAACTGTATACGCCGAGATTACAACACACAACATTGCTGTGATAAATAAAAAGCTCGCAATTTTTTCCGTAAAGCCTCTTGAATTTTATGTTAACTTAACGGTAACTTTTTATTTTATAACATAGATATTTTACAAGATCTAACAAATATTATTTATGTACTTTATTTAATGTTATAGTATTATACAATTTTGCGGCCTCACTGGTGCGAGCAATCGCTTCGCTCGCAGAGGTCCTGGATTCGATTCAAAATTTACGAAATTTAATTATCTTATTTGTCTGACTCTGAAGTGAAGTGCGAGTTTTAGATCTTAGCTAGTTAACACCCTACCATTAAAGACATGTCGCCTAGCAAAAAATTGCTTTCAGGTACAATGCAATGTAGAAACCATAAAGGATAAATTACTTCTTACCAGGTTAGTGCCATTCCAACTTGACTAAATAATCACTTACCATCAGATCAGATCACAGTCAAACAACATAGTAAAAAAAGTGCCTGCGTACAAAGTACACATATCAGAAGTAAAACTTCTATGGCAAACAAATTTTAAATTCGAATAGGTCGACGTTTTTTCTCTGCTGTGTTGATTAACCTAATAAGTTATTAAACTTGTTAAAATAAATAAATTATGAATGTGTGAGTAATCTAAACCTGCCAGCTACTATTCAAGTATTTGTAAAGTGTCTAAAGAATCTATATCACGTAAACAAATAGTGTGTGCTATATAACCTTACTTTTTGATAGTGTCATAATAACCTGTTACTATGGAATCGATCAGAAGTGCATTAAATGAGTTAACAGAACAATTTAACACTAAAATGAGTGATTTCCAAAAAGAACTGAAGGGGGTTAGTCCAGCTGCGAATCCCACCTCCAACATCAACTCACAGTTTGCGTCGTTCCGTTCCTTTGTGTTAACTGCCTTGGAAAACCTACAACTTCAAGTTGAATTCTTATCAAGACAATACGACGAACTTGAAATGCGTTCCCGAAAAAAAATACTCCTAGTACACGGTGTTGAAGAAGTTGAAAAAGAAAATCCATCCACCTGTGTGACTCAACTGTTGTCACATAACTTAAAAATGCAGCAGCTGTCCTTAGACTGTATAAGTCGGTGTCATCGGTTGGGAAGTCCTAATAGTGGGAAGCCACGAGCAATCCTAGTTAAATTTAAAGATTGGTCTCTCAGAGATAAAGTGTGGGCTTCAAAAACGAATTTGAAAGGCACTGGGGTCACTTTGTCAGAATTTCTCACTAAGAGCCGCCACAATACGTTCCTCGCAGCACGCCAGCGCTTCGGTGTCACAAAATGCTGGACCCGGGATGGCGTTATTGTGGTGCTGAGTCCTGATGGCACGCGACATCGCGTCACTACTATGACCGAGCTGAGAGCCATCCCGAGCTCAACACAAAGTGTACCGGTGCTTACCTCATCAGTGACTTACCCACCGACAGCAGTTCCACCGGCTCCAAAAGATATAAAAACGTTCAGCTCCAGAACAAAAAGAGTTTTGAAAAAATAGGCACTTTCTTTGCCCTCTTGGCGTACAAGTTGTTTTTGTCTTATCAAAATTTATTTCTAAATATTCTTAATCAGTAACAATATATATTTTCTTATTCTCTAAGTTTTTGTTTCCTTTAAGATTTTTTTTTTTTTTTTTATATCACTTTTTGTGCACATTGTTAAAATTCCATTCAAATATTCATATTCAAATATCTTTATCCCAATAGGCCTTTACAGCAGCTTTTGAACGTTGTAATCGCTTTCTCATATTAATTTTAATGTAAGATTTAATGTGAGATGGTATTAAGTAACGACTTAAAGTTTAATTTCACGGCCTGTCCTGAGAAGAACCCACAAACAACTCAGTCATTACAATATTATGTTTATTTATTATATTTAAATTAAAGCAATTCATTTCCTCCCACGCGTTTATATATTCTAAAGTAATCTTTCAAATTATATAGTCGGAGTTTTCAATTAATTTTCTGTCAACAAAGGATTTGCATTTATTAAGTGACATCTATAGAAGGTCTTCTGGGAGTTTGTTATAGAAACGTATACAGATACAATTAAATGAGTTATTAATTTAATGAAGTCTACTAGAATTAAATAAAATAATCTTATTTCTTAGGTTATCTATTAACATTATACCGTCCCTGTATCTAATTTGGATTGTAGTTTTAATTCAGAGAGAAAACAAATTACAGCTAAGCTACATGTAAGAGTTGTACATGATTAATGTTTATAATTTTCTTTAAATTGTAACATCAGAAATGTCACGAGAAACCAACTTCTAATAGGTTGGTGTAAATCATAGTTTTAGTTAAGTTGAATTTGTTATTCCTTTTATTTTGTGTATGCTGGGTACTTCATAGTTTTAATTAAGTTATCTTTTCATTTCTGCTTTTTTTTTTATTTATGTGGTGCACATTAGTTTTAGTTAAGTTATTTTTTTTTATTCCTTCATCTTTTTTATATACTGTGTATATCATAGTCTTAGTTAAGTTACCTTTTTCTTTTTATATATCCTGTGTACATCATAGTCTTAGTTAAATTACTTTTATTTATACCTTTCTCTTTTTGTTTATGCACTAGTGATTTCTTGATTTGAAATTTAGGATGTTAGTACGAGAGAAGTAATATAGACATATGTATAATTAGTAGTTATAACGTTACGAGAGGAAAACATATATCTTTTCCCCTTTTCTTTTTTCTCTCTGTCTCCCTCGTATAAAGGTTAAAATATTTAGTTAATTTAGATTCTTGTTAATAATAATTGTTTTTTTGTAGTTGGCGGTTTAGTTATAGTTAAGTTTTTAAGAACTCTTAAATATATTATTCAAATTTTTATATAGATATAATTCATATAAGTATATTATTTTTAATTATTGTATTATGTCGTCAATTGATAGCGATAGTGATCAGTTTATATCGTTTTCTTCTATAGATGAGCAGTCTAGTGATAATAGTTTTCACAGTACATCCTCTCTTCCTTTAAATATTACTATTGATTCTTATTTCTCAGACTGCCTGAAAAATTTTAACGTACTCCATATTAATGCACAAAGTATCCCGGCTCATTACTCTGACATGCTTGCTTCCTTTGATTCCCGAAATATACATGCGGTCCTAGTGTCCGAGTCGTGGTTAAAACCATCTTTACCATCAACCTATTATTCTCTGCCAGGTTTTCAACTTATCCGAAACGATCGTGTTGGTACGCGAGGAGGTGGAGTAGCGATCTATCTAAGATCTTACATTACCTTTACTACAATTAGCTCGTCTATTCAACCTCCTACATCCGATACGGCTGAGAGTTTATTAATTGAGGCTGTCATGTCCCACACAAAAATCCTTCTTGGTGTATTTTACTGCCCTCCGTCTAGTCCAAATTACTTTCATTCTTTTGAGACATTATTAGAACAGTTAGCTCCAATGTACAATCACTCTATTATTATGGGCGATTTTAATACATGCCTCATTAAAAACGATAATCGAAGCAGGGAATTAATGTCCATTGTTGAATCCTGTAATATGCAAGTTTTACCTCTGGCAGCAACTCACAAAGCACCTGGCTGTACGCCCTCCCTCCTTGACCTTGTAATGGTTTCTTCTCCTGACCATGTCGCAAAACATGGACAATGCTCAGCTGGGTTTTCTTATCATGATTTGATCTTCCTCTCCTATAAAATTCGTCCTCCCAAAGCAAAATCGAGAATACTTATGCAACGTAACTTTGGAGGCATTGATAGGAATCGTCTTTGTGAAGACGCATATTACCAAAATTGGGCAGCAGTCGATGATGTTGATACAATCGACTCTAAAGTTGAAACATTTAATACTTTACTAAATCAACTATTTGACAAACACGCACCTATCCGATCAATTAAGCTGAAACATCTGCCTGCCCCGTGGTTATCTGATGAGCTAAGGTTAAGTATTCAGCAAAAGTGTAAGGCTAAATATAAGTTTAAACTTAATGATAGCGATGCTAATCGTACAAAATACCACAAAATTCGTAATCGCTGCAATACTATGTGTAGAGATGCACAGCGGCGCCATATTCATACTTCCCTCGAAAATTGCAATTCAAGTAAAACTTGGAAATTTCTTGAGTCACTAGGAGTTGGTAAGTCATCTAATAAATCTTCTATCAATATTGATATTGATCTCCTGAATAAGCATTTTGCCTCTTCTGATCTTATTGATAATGGCGATAAAGAGCGAACTCTTAATATTCTTTCTTCTCTTCCAACTCCGGACTTTCCTCCATTCAATTTCGAGTCTTTCACTGAATGTGATGTTAGAAAGAGTATACTTTCTATCTCTTCGAATGCCGTCGGTACAGACTGTGTTAGCCGCAACATGATTATTCCAATTCTAGATACGGTACTGCCTGTCCTGACACACATCCTAAACTACTCTATCCGTACGAGTAAATTTCCAGCCGCATGGAAGCAAGCGCAAATAATTCCTCTTCCAAAAAAAGCCAGTCCTTCCAGTTTTAGTGATTTCCGCCCTATTTCAATACTACCATTCCTATCTAAAGTCCTTGAAAAATTAATCTTTCAACAATTGAGCCTTTTCCTGAACAAGCATCTCCTACTCAATCCCTTACAATCTGGATTCCGCCCAGGTCATAGTACGGTAACGACACTAGTCAAGGTCACGGACGATATTCGAAGGGCTATGGACAGCAAACAATTAACAATCTTGACTCTTTTAGATTTCAGCAATGCTTTTAATACCGTAGATCATGATATCTTGTTAAGTTTAATGTACTCGAATAACATATCTCCATCAGTGATAGACTGGTTTCGAAGTTACCTCAGTGATCGTCGACAACGCATTCGGAGCGATGAAAATCTGTCGTCATGGTGTGGTGTCACGGCCGGGGTACCTCAGGGCGCCGTTTTATCTCCATTATTATTCGCAATATTTATTAATTCCATTACTCAAAATATTTCTTCCCTCTATCACATGTATGCAGACGATATACAAATTTATCGCTCGGCAGCTCTTGAAAATCTTGACTCCGCTATCAGTGCTATTAATAATGATTTGGCTGCTATTTATATCTGGAGCAAACAATACGGTCTTAAGGTAAATCCACAAAAGTCGCAAGTCATTATTATTGGCAGTCGAGGCATGATTTCAAGAGTTGACTGGCACTCGGTGCACCCTATCTTATATAACGGCGTAATAATTCCATATAGCTCTAATGTTAAAGATCTAGGAATATGTCTGGATCAGGAATTATCTTGGCACGCATATCTTAAAGAGCTAAGTAGGAAAACATTTGCGACAATACACTCATTGAGGCGGCTACAATCCTTGCTTCCAATTCCTACCAAAGTTATGCTAGCGCATTCACTCCTACTCTCTATTCTCGATTATGCTGATGCAAGTTATGTTAACCTGACTGAAGGCCAACTCAATAAGCTTGAGCGACTTCAAAATCTCGCTATTCGGTTCATATTTGGATTGCGTAAATATGACCATGTATCTAAATTTCGTCAAATGCTCAATTGGCTTCCTATTCGCCGTCGCCGGGATCTACACATACTTTCTCTTCTGTACTGTGTCCTATTTCATCCTAAAACACCTGCTTACCTAAAAAATAAGTTTGAATTTGTTGGTGTGCAAGGCCAACTCCGAACCACACGGCAGCTCATTTTAAAAACTCCGAAATGCTATACTAAATATTATGAGCAATCCTTTCATGTTTTGGCTACTAGATTATGGAATTCGCTCCCGCTGCTTATCCGACAGTCGAAATCGCTAAACATTTTTAAAAAATCTGTAAAAAACCATTTCTTGAAAGCTACATAGACGACTTATATTTTATGTACTATTTTTACGCATTTTATATTTAAATATGTATATATGTATATGTATTAGTATATTCTTTTAATATTTATTATACTATTATTATGTTGTGTATACCTTTTAAGTACTCGTGTGTAATTATTCATATGTAAGTTTATCGCCTACCCTCAATTATTAAATAATATTTCCTTTTTTAATCAACGGTTGCCTGGAAGAAATCGCTACCCTAGCGATAAGGCCGCCGTTTATGCAAATTTATATAGTATCCTAGGTTAAGTTTTTGTATTTTCTGTATGCATACTATAAATTTGTATAAAAAAGAGTAAAATAAATAAATAAATAAATAAATAAATTCTTGTTCGTATTTATACAAATCTAAAACTTTAGATTACCGAAACTTAGAGGGAGTTAAAAAGAAAGATATGTTAGGAATTTGATGCATTTAATTGTCATTAAAATATTCAAAGTGTCGAAAATTAACACAAATAATTTTTTATTAAGTTTTTTGTCAATATCAGAAATCATTAATTAAATTTTGTTTTTGAATTTAAACTTAGAAAAGAGAATTTATAAAATATTTTTGTATTATATCATAAGCAAACAGTATATTAAATGATTAAATGAAGAGTGGCAAATTAAAATGCCACGTGCTATTTGTAAATATTAAAACTAACTAACCTTCTAAGCGAATTAGCATAAAAAACGCTGTATATCTTCATGACGCTGATCACGCGTTTCTTCCGTAAAAAGTTTATACTCATACGCCTTAAGAAGTTTCACTTCAAAAAGTGTGCATGTATCAATGTGTGAGTAAGTGATACTTCTTTTTCTATGTTTGGCTTATAGTACTCATA
Source organism: Elymnias hypermnestra (assembly GCA_015832385.1). NCBI lineage: Eukaryota > Metazoa > Arthropoda > Insecta > Lepidoptera > Nymphalidae > Elymnias > Elymnias hypermnestra. The sequence continues at coordinate 68,634 of JACTOM010000068.1, read as the reverse complement.
CAGAAGTATCTCGCGTAACGCGTAATGTAATCCGCATTCGGAAATTTCATCCATTTGCATGTTATATTTTGCAGCTAAGGTAGTGAATTCATAAATAAAGATTGTAACAAATGTTAAAGTTCAATCTGCAGTTCCTTAAAGACCTTTAATATCCGTACAAGAGTGACGTGGTATTTCCCTGGCGCACTTTTTGTTACATTTCATTATCCATAGAGCTTCCCCAAAAGATTTAATAATACATATGTGTCCCATATTAGGTACTTAAGTTACTATTGCAATTTTTAATGGTTACCTTTTTTAAGGATACTTCGTAAGGTCCAGGGTTCGAGGCCCAAATTCAGGTTCCAACTCGCGTCATTTCAAAATTGTATGTTCTCTTAAGAAATACTCAATCTATAGTGTTAGATAGTTGACAAAATATCAAAAATCGTGGTGTAATATTACGAAATGATATACAAGACAGGTCGTCTTGTGGTGTAGTTGTTTTAAAAAAAATTAGTGTTAAATTATATAAATTGAAATAGTGAAGTAATTATTAGTATACTGCAAGTTGTGTATATTTAAATAGTGGAGGAAGAATAAAAGAGGTTAGTTTATGTGAGCTGGTGTTTTTATAATGGGGTAGGGAAGTTGACGGTATTTAAAACATAATATAAATGACTCTGCATTACATTGACCAAGAAAGTATTGTATATCTATGACGTGCCCAAAGTAAGTTATATGCAGTGTTTTAATTATGATTCTCTTACTCAGCTTTAAGAGCAAGTAATACAAAATAACAATATTTTTATGAAAAAATAGCTTACTATAAATTGTTACGTTATTCGAAATCAGTAAAGAATTCCAAATAAAACTTTTTTGAATGATTAAATATTTTATTTATATATAAGTCGGAATCAATTTCCGGAACACCAGCGCCATCTACCGCTGCTGGACAGAGTCAATGAGTCACAGGCCGGCGGCGTTCTCGAATAACGGTTCGCCAGAGGGGGTGACTATTGAAACTGTCGCCCATTTCTAACTATTACTGTTAATGTGATCTTTTAATGTGTTTGTGTAATTTGATATCGGGACTATGAAGTGATTGGGCATTATAATCTGAGTTAATTAATAAAGTGTTTGATTGCATCAACATTACCCACCGACGCCCACAGTTTGAGGGTTACATTATAGACCCCAGTAATAACGATGTCGGCGGGAACAATGCTTTTCTTCGACATATATTTAATATGCAATCATTTCAACATATATTCGTTGTATTCTTTGACACCACCCAACGCATGCGTGCCAAAAAGGAAACAAATTTTTACAACTACCCCGATGCAAACAGTATATACATATGTTAACATATTCAGATCGACATAATTTCTTCGAATAAGAAAAGTAAAATTATATGAATGGTAATTGTTAGAACAATGCATCTCATTCTCAATTTTTTCATTTACGGAACTGTCTAATCGTGAAAATCACATTCGTTTATAATTTAAAATTCAATTTAACCAGCAGAATTCCACCGACCGACTTCAATTTTCATTCGAATGAGTTTTCAACGCTTTTTAGCATATCCCAGTAAAGGATTTTCTCATTCCACGGACATTACGACACGCAGTATCGTAGTGTCATTTGTTATCAAATTGTAATATTTAAAGATGGTCTGTTTAATGAATTAGAAATTTTCTTTATAAATTATTTACCGCATAATAACTAGTATATTATTTAATACTTAATTCCAAATATCAGTAGCTACCGTTATTGTTTATCCAATTTGCTAATAATACGTTAGTTTAGGGATCGTAACTCCGAAACTCATATAAAACTTTTGTTTTATCGTCGAGTAGTTTGAGCACCTAATCCAATAAGCTAACATTCGTATTCGACCTACGAAATTAGTTAACGGTGTCTCATTACCCTTTTTGATGAAGTTGGACAAAATATTCAACCTAGAAACAATAATGTAAAGTCACATGAATTACATAACATGTTTCTTCATCAAGAAGACAGGCTAACATTTGATCAACTTCTACTACTACAAACATCGAACAGTGCGTGTTGCCAGTGCTTACCTATGGATCAGAAACGTGGTCGCTGACTATGGGCTTCATTCGAAAGCTCAGAGTCACTCAGCGTGCGATGGAGAGGGCTATGCTTAGTGTTTTTCTACGCGATCAAGTCAGAAATGAGGAGATCCGTAGCAGAACCAAAGTCACCGACATAGCCCCACGAATCGCAAACTTGAAGTGGCAATGGGTGGGGCACATAGTCCGACGAACGGTTGGACGTTGGGGTCCGAAGGTACTGGAATGGCGATCCCGCACCGGATGACGTAGTGTAGGAAGACCCCCCACAAGGTAGACCGACAGTATAAGGAGGATCGCCGGTAGCCGCTGGAGCCAGGCTGTGCAACATCGGGCCTAGTGGGCATCATTTCGTGAGACCTATGTCCAGCAGTGGACGTTCATCGGTTGAAGCGACGACGACGACTATTACAAACATGTTAACAAAGTAAAATTTTATTTATCCTTTTTTTAATATATCCTATATCCTAATAACATTGGTGTCCCTTCTTTAATAAAGATCGCCGACCTCTGAAGTAGACGAATGTCATAAGAGACGATTTTTATTTTTAAATAATTAATTGAATTGTCAACCTTCGATCGAATAAATACTCCGTCTATTAATTAACTAATAGAAAGTCGTCCATGATATTGTAATTACCGAATAACAAAGATGTTCGCAAATGAGTAATACTCTCTAAGCAATCCCTTTCACGAACTTGACCTATTTGCCCTGGATATGTCGAACATTTCGATCAATATTGGAAACTAAATTAAATCTTATCACCTTGTGATAAAAGCCACAATATATATTTACCAAATATTGTACAAAACCGAGGCCTGTGTAAGCTAACGAAAAGTTATTATTATAAATTTTCGTATTCATTATTTCAAACGTTCCCACAATCCAATTTATGTAAAGTAAATATCGATATTTACTTTATAAATGTTTTATTAATTTATGGTTTTACATATTGAATATTGGGGTTTTGAAAGCCTAGGTATTTGTTTTGATTCCGTCTATACTGAGTAAATAATAATCTTAGTGATTATACACAATATGTATATAAATTCGCTATCACAGTGTTTAACCGTCATGAAGTCCGAAACGACACAACCAATTTCGATGATTGATTTCATATTTGTTAAACTAGCTTAACTTTAACAATCCAAATTATCATACTCCTCCGTCGGCGTAATTTTTGATTTTGTTACTCTTATTATAATAACATATGGATATACATTTTGTTTTGAATAGGATACTGCAAATTATTTTATATTTATCCTCTAACCCTTTGAATTTTAAAAAAATGTTCCATAAACATGTAACAAAAATAAAAACCTTATACGAAATAATATCTCTTCCCACTTTTTATATTTCGTATTCACCTGTTTAGGAAAAATTCCAAATAATCCTATAAAACTAACATTGATTTTAAAGCAGATCATTGGACTGGAACTAGATTTAATCTTGTTATTCTCCGTTACGCTATTCCTGACTAACCTAGTTAATCAAAACTTATAACTATTTTAACTTAGCTAAGTAATAATGATATTTAGTTAGAGGGAAGGATACTTTGTCGGGAATAACTAGTCCTCTTCGGCAAAACTTCGCAGATAATAATAGAGATTTAAGCTCTTTCAGTCAGCTGAAAATAACACAAGATATATAACTGCCGCTTTTAAAGTTGTTCGTCCTGTTACTGAATTAAATTGTAAACAGTAAAAAAGATGTTGAAAATCGGATGAAAAGATGTTTCCATTCTGTTATACGTTTTAACGATGCGGGCAAGAGTCCAAGACGTGAATTCCATCAACATTTAAAAGTGTTTTAAATACAGTTTCACTACTTTTTAATACGACATCTGAAGTACGAACTACAGTCTTTTTATCTATGCTTTATATACGTTTGCAAAGACAAATATTAATTGTGATTTTAGAGGATATAAAAAGTAAAAAAGTAAGTTGCAGCCCATTAATGTCCCACAGCTGGGCACAGGCCTCCTCACTCCAAGGAGCGAGGGTTTTAAGAGCATAGGCCCACCACGCTGTTCCACTGCGGATTGGCAGGCATAGTACACAAGTGCACTCTCTATTCCTTCACTCTCATAGTCCGATGTGACGGGAATCCGACACGACCGGAGAGAGATCAGGCGCAGGACCGACGGCTTAACGTGCTCTCCGAGGCACGGGGGTGGATCACACCGCCAACTTCCCAACTTCGGGCAAATATTGAGAAAATCTTAATAGAAAACTCAATATCCATTTTTTGAATTGACCCGACCCGGGACTCGAACCCAGGACCTCATGTCTGTAGTCGAACATGCTAACCACTGGACCAATGAGGCAGTTAGCATATCCCAGGATCCCATTAGAGAATATATTAAGTGCAAACATTTTGCTATGAAACGGCAAGTTTTGGGTCGATAATTCGTTTTTGTTTATCGTTACAGTTCGCAATCTCAATGTCATTAATACCATCTTGTGAATGTTGTTCATACGCTCCCACGTTTTTTATCGTCTAAGTAATCTTTCAAATTATTATAATTTTTTTCAAATAATTTTGTTTTAAGATATGAATTTATTATGTGACAGCTCTGGAACGTCGCAACTTCGTCTTCAACTTCTTTAGCTTGTAAATTCTATACCATAATTCTATTTTGTCGTATCTTTTTAAGTAAAATAAAAGTTTTTTTGACTACTGTGCCATGAGTGGTTTCAAATGAAATCAAATCAAAATATTCCTTATTAAAGTAGGCTCAAAGAGCACTTTTGAATCGCCAGTAGTCTGTTCCTTGTTAATAAATCTATTCTGGATGTCTGTACCTTCTTCACTCCAGAACATGGTATTACAAGATTGTTTTTATTTCTTGTATTAAAATTGTGTTTCGCTCCTTTTGCTGTATAATTGTATACGAGGTGTGTTCAAAAAGTATCGCGAATTTTGAATTTTCGCGGGTTACGTATATTCGAATTTCGAATTTTTTGTGGCGTTATGTTGGTACTCATGTCTCTCACTTATGCCGACAAGCTCGGCCATTTTGAATGTTCATTTAATTGTTGACAGCTGCTTTGCTTGCACGTGTTTTGGATCGTCTTCGATTTTTACCTATTCAAAAAAATGGATCAAAGAACCTGTATCAAATTTTGTGTGAAAAACGAAATTAAGTGCGCGGATGCATTCCGAATGTTGACTGTGGCATACGGAGAAGCTACCTTGGACCGAAGCAACGTTTATCGGTGGTACAAAATGTTCTCAGAAGGCCGAGAAGATGTGAACGACGAAGAGCGTGCCGGACGCCCGAGCACTTCAACAACAGACGAAAAAATTAATGAAGTGGAGAAAATGGTATTGGCCAATCGTCGAATCACCGTTAGAGAAGTTGCTGAGGACCTAAACATATCGATTGGCTCGTGCCATTCGATTTTTATCAATGATTTGGGCATGAGACGGGTCGCCGCGAAATTCGTACCAAAATTGCTCAATTGTGACCAAAAACAGCATCGCATGAACATTGCTAATGAGATGTTAAACTCTGTCCGCGACGACCCAAATTTGCTCCAGAGGGTCATAACTGGTGACGAATCGTGGGTTTATGGTTATGACGTGGAAACCAAAGCTCAATCATCTCAATGGAAGCTGCCGCACGAACCAAGACCGAAAAAAGCGCGCCAAGTTCGATCGAATGTGAAAGTTTTGCTGACAGTTTTCTTTGATTGCAGGGGCGTGGTGCATCATGAGTTCTTGCCACAGGGAAGAACGGTCAATAAGGAATATTACCTGCAAGTTATGCGCAATTTGCGCGAAGCAATCCGCCAGAAACGCCCGGATTTGTGGAAGAACAAAAATTGGCTTTTGCACCACGATAACGCCCCTGCTCACACATCGTTGCTTGTGCGCGACTTTTTGGCCAAAAACAACACACTAATGATGCCGCAGCCACCGTATTCCCCAGATCTGGCCCCCTGTGACTTTTTCTTGTTCCCTAAACTGAAGAGGCCCATGAAAGGACGACGTTACTCTTCTCTTGACGAGATAAAGACGGCATCGAAGGAGGAGCTGAACAAGATAAAAAAAAATGATTTTTTGAAGTGCTTCGAAGATTGGAAAAACCGTTGGCACAAGTGTATAATATCTCATGGGGATTACTTTGAAGGGGACAAAATAGATATTCATGAATAAATAAATAATTTTTGAAAAAACAAAATTCGCGATACTTTTTGAACACACCTCGTATATAAAATCACGGATCCTAAAATGTTATTTAATATGTCGGAGAATAAGAGAGAAGGAAACAGCATAAAGCATAGGCATAGGGTTCTCCGCCGTCAATAATGGCATCCACAATTTCCATACTGTGGGCCTTGGTGGGTAATGTTGGTGCAATTAAACACTTTATTAATTAACTCAGAATATTATGTTCTATCACTTAATGTTCCCTATATCAATTTTCTCAAGCTCATTAATAATAATATCTAGGAACGCGACAGTTTCAAAAGTCGAACGCATCGGCGGGCCGTCACCCGAGAACTGGGGAGACGCGCGCCGGATTATCACTTATTGACTCTGCCCCACGCCGGTAGAAAAATGGCGCCAGCGTTTCACAGACTATTGCACTCCAACACAGCGTTCCACAGAGTATTGCATTCCGACAAATATATAATGCGACGGTACTGTGAGAATTGATATTTTTTTGAATTTCTCTCTTAAGGAAACGCGAGACTCTAATTGATATATTACACGTATTGCTCTTTTTTGCAATGTAAAGTATCAATATCGGCCGCGTTACCCCATAGCAGTATGCCGTAACACATAATTCAATGAAAATAAATGAAATAACCCATTTCAGCAGTTTCAACTTCAGTTTATTGTCTTACCTTTCTAACAGCAAATGCAGCTGAACTAAGTTTACTTGCCAAGGTCTTATGGTCTATATGGGTACCCCACTGAAGCCCAGAGTCTAAGGTTATTCCTAAGAAGACTGTAGACTTAACTTTCTTTAGTGGACTATTATTTATTTGGATATTTTTACAGACATTTGACAAAGCATTATAATAATAGAAAATGCAACATTTAAACTTATTTGAGTGAAAATTGAATGAATTTTACCATGTTTATCATATGATTACATGTTTGTATGTTAATTATATTAACAAGCGTGTTTACGGCTGTGGTAAGATCATCTCATTGTCGAGTCTTCGTGTTCATTATGTCTAATCTACGCGATGTGTTTCCAGCTGTTCAACGGCGCTAATGTGATACGCTCTCTGTTGTTATCTCGAATAATTGTGATGAAAATAGGATTTCGTATTTATACTTAATCTTTATCAAAAGGAAATAAAGACCCGCATATACTTTTCTGGTTTGCTTTACAATCTCTCGTTTCTTCAAATTGTTATTTTATGTATTTCGTTATGTGTGAATATCAGTTCTTAAATATATAACAAATTTTTATTGTATTTTTTCTATAATGTCAATCATTGACAGAGGAAAGGCATACAATTGAAAATATTGTAAAAAATGTCTGCTCTTTACGGTTTAAGACTTTTATTTGATTTGATTTATAATTTATGTAAATATTTTTTTAACTTATTAATTGGCCGTGTAGCATTTATATTCCCACATTCGTGGGATTTTAAAAACAGTTTCACTTGGATCGTGATTTCATAAAACCAGCAATGTTTACCTCCTTGTGTGTAAATAATTTTATTGACAAAAAATTTAAAATGGTATATACTTTTAATAAATATGCATATACCAGGTGTCTCAAAAGAAATTTTATTTTTATTTAGTTTCTCGAAAGCAAACCGTGCGTTTTGCGTGCGAGAATTTTACAAAAACACCGTTTTTGTAAAATTCACAGTGAACGGCGACTATAGCGCGTAGAAAATTCTACAGTATTGTTTTCGCCACTTTAATAATGTGCCAAGAATTCCTCTCCTTAAAAAGGTGGAAGAGACTCGTACAACGCTGGATAAATCAAAATCCGGGCGACCTAGGTCATCAAGAACGGAAGAAAACGGAGAGAGTGTTAATCAGTCTGTTCTTGACGACCCGAACTTTTCCATTCGGAAACGTGCAAGTGCTTTAAATGTACATAGATCATCATTACATCGCATTATGCACACAATTGCACCACTACAAAATTCAATTGGTGCAAGAATGAAAGTCCCAAGATGCCACTCAAAGGCTTAATTTCGTAAATCAGGTGATTGGGCGATTTTCAACGTTTACTTACGTTTTGTTTTCCCACGAAGCTCATTTTCCTCTTAATGGCCACATAAATATGCAGAACAGCGGCTACTGGAGTGCAAAGAATAAAGAAACCCCTACATTCGCCTAACGTGACCGTATGGGCTGCGAAGTCGACGCGAGGAATTATCGGCCCTTACTTTTTAGGAGACGAAGGGGGGTGTGCTGTTACACCGAATTCAGATCGTTATGTGGAAATGTTAGACATCTTCTTCCTGGTACCTGAACTGCAAAAGTTTCCTTGCTATATAACCAAAGACCATGGTTCCAACAGAAAGGGGCAACTTCACACACGTCCAATATGTTTCTAACACGTGTTCGTAAAATTTTACCAGGCAACTTGATCTCTCGGACCGGTAACAGTCCAGATTTAACCCTTATGAAGTTTATCCTAAGGGGTTCTCATAAGTTTACGACAATAAACGGATTTCACTGGCGCATTTGAAAGAAAATATCCGTCACGAAATGGCAGCCATCCCTCAGTCCACCTGCCGAGCCGTCATAAATAATTTTGCTGTTCGATTAAATGAGTACCGAGAACGCGAGGGTCTATATTTAGACGATAATATTTTCAAAAAATAAAACCTCAAAAAGTGTATTTTAACAATTAATAAACAGTTTTTCTATATACGGCATAATTTTTTTTTAAGCGATCCACTATATATAAATTTCTTATGAGACACCCTGTACAACACGGATGTTATCTTGATAATGTATAAAGCAAAATTAATACATACTGAGGTAAGTAGCAGCTCATTAAAGTACCTGGGCACACCACGGGTTGGCAGGTACATACACAAGCGCACAAGCTGACTACTATACCAAGGAAAAGATACATGGCATGCCAATAGTATATGCTGAACTAACGGTTAACTTAAATCAAGTCAAAATGTCAGTGTTCATAAGTAGTAGTTCCACAAGTACATTAAACATGAATGTTAAAGTTCGCCAACAGACGCAATTAGACAGATCCGAGTTATAGTTGTTTCTGTGTACAGAGCAGACCTCGTTCGGGACAGTTTGCTTTGTAAGTTCTGTGTATTGTAATTATACTATACGAGAATTGCTGGACCAAGAAATGATTGAATCGTAGTAAAAATTAAATTATTAACCCTAAGACTAATGTACAAGAATAAGTCAAAGTCAAATTCAAGAGGGCCTTTGCAGCACTTTTGAATCGTCAAATATATACTTATTTTTCCCACACACTAATTCAAATGTACGGCTTAAAATATAAAGTTACGAGGGTCCGTCGTGAGAAGAGCCCATAACAAACTGAGTCGGGTAAATTTGATTTTTTTTATTCCCTTCATCATTACAATATCATATTAGTTTATTATATTTAAATTTCAATTAGAGCAATTCGTTTACTCCCACGCGTTTCTATCGTCTAAGTAGTCTTGCAAATTATAGTATGATTTTTCTATCAATTTTCTTTTAACAAAGTCTTTGAATTTATTACGTGACATCTCTAGAACGTCTTCTAGGATCTTAATATAGAAACGTACACAGTTACCCTTAAATGAATATATTTCCAAAAGTGTGTTTCTAAAACGTAATCTGATCGTAAAGACCATAACGCAGTTTATTTATGTATAAGCTAATCTTATGAATGGATCTACTGATATAAACACAAAGGTAGCACGACTAGATTAAAAACTTGTTTTTACTCAAAACTATTTCAATGTTCCATACACTGCTCCCATAAATTTATGGTCAAAATGGTTAATTGTGGAATCTGGATTTATTGTCCTTGTGAACAAAATGAAATTAAAAGAAATTGAAAAAATAAAGTCAATCCCTACGCTACTTAGCACATACTTCCTAAACTCATTACATTAAAAAAAAAACCTTTAAATTTTTAACTTGAGCATTTAATACATCAAGCACAAATTTTCGCAAAATAAAATTACTTAACATATGGAAAAACTAAAATAGCATCGAACATAATCGTGTACAAGCGTATTTGAACTTGAGTATAGAAACAAAAAGTATTTTAATTACAATGGAAAATTTGATTGCAGGTATTTTCCACCCACATTAAATTGATAGACACGTTTTATTACAATTTAAGTAGGCACAAATCAAGTGCCTGTATATGTGAATTAAGACGTCATTCGAGACTGTCCTCAAAATAGAATTTTTAGTTTTTTGAAGGTAACTCCAGAAGGACACTATTCTGTTTCTAATGCCCCAAGAAGAAGTCCATAATCCCTGCCTCAGCGAACATGTCTGATGCACTGCAGTACCTCGGCAGCCTCAAAAGAGTACGATATGCATAATTATATTGCAGAACAGCTGACATGACCTTCCACTTGCCACGACCCTTGCATATCTCCCTCGCTTCTTTCATTCTCATTAATTCTTTCAGAAGTTCGTTGGTTTAGAGTACTCTTGACCTGGCCTTTATTTAAAATGTCCCGGATTTGGTCTAGGAACGTTCGCCTTAGTCTTCCTTCCAACTATCCCTTTCACTCTTGACCCATAAATCCTTTTTGTCAGTGTCCTTCCATTCATTCTCTCTACGTGCCCAAACCATCTTAACATACCTTTCTATACATCTATAAACATAAATGCGAACTAAAGGTAGGAATTTAAAAAATTCATAGCATTTTACTTAAAGAAAAAAATTAAAATAATGAAATATATGTAGTGTAGAAGGTTATGTTAAAGCGATACAAAAAAATCTTCTAATAAAAATGTTAAATATACCAGAGAAGAAAATAAAAAGACAAGCTTCTTAATTAACTGTGCAGAATAACATTAGAGAGACTAAGCTTGTTATCGGTTACGCACAGGGCGCCATTCTTACTTCAAGGCTTAATACAGATTATATTTTAATATACCTGACCTTTTTAGCATAGCGTCATTTTCTTACTTTATAAGGTACAAACCTTGTAAAATTTCGTCTCAGTTGAATCTAAATTGTCTTATTCTAACCAGTTGATAACGCGACTTCGTTTGGCTATAATCAGTGGTTATGAATGAAGTACTTCGTTATATACTTACACAAAATAAGTTGCAAGTTTTCTCTCTGGTAAAGTTATTGCAAATAAAGGTAAATATACATAGATTGGACTTTGAATTATTTGACTATTGACGTTTAAAAAAAATAATCATAATTTCTTACCAAAACTACGATTATGAAGTATATTACAAATAGAAGTCATAATTATTTATGTCCCAATATTTTATAATAATTTGGTGCTTCAAACAAAATTACATCGCCTATTTCACCGTGTTTTATGATAATTTATAATATCATGTCCGAAACTATACCAAAATGTTCTCGTACTTCAAAATATCAAATTTACCTATAATTATTTTCTTTTGTAAACTGTTTAAAATGTCTGTCATAACAAGAACATTCAAAGGGTTTAAGGGATTAAATTAATTATTAACTCTCGGCACAAAATTTAAACAATTTCGAAGGTATTTTAACCAAAGTGGCAAGTATAATAAAATGAATCATTTGTTCTGCGAACATTAAAGTCATTGTAACAATAGGGCTACCCAGCTTCGGTTCGCGCCGCGAGACTGCGGGCCAAGCCATTGTTGTTAACCAATTTGTTGTATAGTCAGTGATTTTGCTAAAATTAACAACCCCAAATACCTATAAAATATTATCAAATCTATGTAAAAGTGGCGGTCTCATCTTGACGTGTCGTAGTGTGGAAAACAATATCATCGCCAAAGTATTAATATAACGCAGCTAATATTTGGACTAAAGATGGCAAGGTTAAGAATTTGATAGAAAGTACTGTGAATTAAATCGAATCTTATTATCAACGAATGAAATTTCAATGGCCAGTTTTGTCGCCGAAATAGAATTAAGTGGGAATGGGATCCATGGGAGAGCATTTACAAATCCAGAGTAAACAAGGCGATTTAGAAGCTTCTTCTTTCAATTATTGGCATTCAAGTGTGAGAGTTGGACGAAGACAACTTTGCTAGTGTCGTATGTATTCGACAAGAAACCAAGTCGTTTGTACTGTTTTTAATATTCCAAAATTTTATATGACCGTCCCTCACACTTATCAGTTATGATTGCTAAACACTTTTTCAGTTTTAATATGTCAGAAGAAGGGTTATATTAAAAGATAACATTTATAAACTTGCGTGGAATATCAGAAATGTTAAGAAAACCATATTTACTTTTCTAATGTAACATTAGTAGTATTTTTGACAATTCAAACTATAATATAACGTATTATAAATAGACTATAAACCCGTGGAAAAAATTAACCTGTGAAATGAACCAACGTAAATTAATTACATTTAGAAGGTTGTTACTATATCATAAAATAATTCTGAGCGCTGTGCCATTATTTCTGAGCGGTACAGGTCAGTACGTGAGTAAATTACTTTTCTTTATCATAATATTTTTATTTGTTACCATTTATAATGAACGGCTATAGGGTACAACTGTGATATTTAATACCATTATATCAAAAAAAAGTTGCCGTTCTAAAATGTATGATATATGTCAGCTAGTTTAATATACACGTGAAATAATTAGTATTATTTATTAAAGTCGCTCAGTAATTTGCAGGTTAAATTCATTGTTATATTACACACTTTCAATGACTTAAAACACAATACTAACGTTGATACAAACTAAAGGCTGTCACTAGGCGGATGTTCCTTCATTCTCCTGTGCTACATTTCTTATACCCACTTGTAAAAACTCTGTAGCCAAAAAATAATAAGTCCACCAATCACAGTCGTCGTAAAAAACGACGACTAAACAGTAGTTTTGATTAAATTTGAGAATTTCCGGAATAGCGTTAAACCGGATGTAGCACATGTAAACGTTTTACTAATATAATTATGCATACCTCAGCATAATAAACAATCATAGTAATTTAATTAGCAATCCACAAATAAAATAATAATTATCGCTAACAATACTTACTGAATGTAATACACTCTCTATCTATATATTTTTAAACACAAGCTTATATTCTGGCAGGCGGAACATGCATGGACGTAACAGAGCGTGAACTGCTTCCGTCGCGGCGTGCTGCTAACATCTGTTTCCCTGACTTGTATCTATACACTTTAGTTAATACGAGGCAATTCAACATCGCATCGTGAATTTAGCGTCTGTTAAATGATCATAAACTAGCTACACTAAAGAGCTTTAAGAAAAATAAAAAAACACACGTTAGAGTGAAATTTCTTTGGCAAAGTAATTTTTAAGTCTTGTTTATTTTTGCACAAAGTTCGAGTCTGCTCCGATTTCCGTTACCTCGGCTCTATCTTCCAAAATGACGGTGGCATTGACCGAGATGTTACTAGCAAGATAAATGCAGGTTGGATGAAGTGGAGGCAGGTCTCGGGAACAATTTGCGATGCCAGAATTCAAAATTAAAAAAAAAAAAATCAAAAATTGTTTATTTCATTACACAAACTATATATATACAAAGACAGTGTTGAGATCTCTTAGTAAGCACGATAGTACCTGTATCAAGATGTCTCACTCTTCCATAACTAGAATAACAAAATAAACAAAATGCTATATATAAAAGGAAAACTATTAAAACAAAAAACTAAAACTAAAGTATGCATGTGTGTGTGTGTGAGTGTCTGTGAGTGTGTGTGTGAGTGTGTGTGTGAGTGTGTGTGAGTGTGTGTGTGATTGTGTGTGTCTGTGCGTGTACGAATCCACGAGAGAATGAGCTGATGTTGTGCATGGATTTAATCGTGTTAACTTGTTATTTACATTAGATAAGTGGCAGCAAAAGATATTCCATGTCTTGTTCTCAGCGATTGAAAACAAGCAATTAGGGTTTTTTTACAATCGTAAGATTTCAAACTATATATTTTTAAATTTTTATTAATTTTATTATATAGAAGCGATGCTTGTTTGATGTATTGACGGCTTGCAAAAACCGTGCGAGTTATTGTTATAGGGCCCACAGCGTGGCGATTTCTTTTGTTCGGAAGGAAAAGTTTGTAAGGAAGAGTTTTTTGTAGTCTTATAAAAGTATGAAGTATATATAACTGCCTTACTGTCAGCAGATTGCATTCAGAGTATAGCTGTTTTGTTGGGTATAAGTAAGGTCGGAAGTACATGACTTTTAATAAATACCCCTGAGCCCTTTCTATTTCAATAAATCTCGTTTTTGTACCTCCGCCCCAGACCGGCATGCAATAAACAATGATTGACTGTGCTAAGGCTAACTTTTTGGGGGCAACTTCGCGTAGAGTTTTAAATATCCACGTGAACCTTTTTATTCTACTGGCTGCAAGTTCGACTTCCACAGTTATTATTAGAAACTTCTCCACATTTGTCTATCCTGATGCTGAAGTCTCTATTTGGTTGAGTATTATTAGTTATAGAGAAGCTAATGAAGTTAGTTTTGTTTATGTTAAGAGTAGGTAAGGAGTTTCGAAGCCAGGCCGCAAAAACTGCCAAACCTTCCTCACTTACTCTTTTCACCTCAGACCAGGAAGAACCACTAAACACAACTGCAGTGTCGTCAGAATAACACAGAATTTGTCCTTTATTAATGTTCAGATTACATAAATCATTTATATCGATAAGAAACAGGGTTGGTCCCAATACGCTACCTTGTGGTACGCCGCGTGTTATGGTTATTTCATCACTAATATAATTTCCTATTTTTACTTTCTGCTTCCCTGAATGCCCCTCAAACTAAAGGGGGAAATTTATAAGACGATCGTAAGACCTGACCTGTATGGATCAGAGTGCTGGGGTACCAAAGGGGAGAATGAAAGGAAATTGCATGCAGCGGAGATGCAAATGTTGAGATGGATGTGCGGAGTGACAAAATTAGATAAGATTAGGAATGTGTTTATTAGAGGAAGTGTGAAAGTAGCACCAGTAACCGAGAAGTTAAGGAGTGGAAAGCTATCCTCGTGTGGGCATGTCATGAGAAGGGAGGATAGCCATGTATGCCAGAGGGCCCTAAATATGATGCCAAGCCGCAGGGTCGGGAGAGGGTGACCAAAAAAAGTATGGATGAACTGTGTGAAAGAGGATATGTGTGTAATGTAGAAATGAAAGCGGATAGACTGAAGTGGCGAAAGGAAACATGCTGTGCCGACCCCACCTAGTGGGATAAGGGCAAGTAAATGATGTTTATATTTACACAAATCTAAAACTTTAAGGGAGATTTCCAAGACTTTAAGGGAGGGATAAAGAAAGATATGTTAGGAATTTCATTGTCATTAAAATATTAAAAGTGTCGAAAATAAACTCGAATAATTTATTGAACTCTCGTGTTTTTTGTCAAAATTAGATATTATTGATTTTATTTTGTTTTTGAATTTAAAACTTAGAAAAGAGAATGTTTGAAATATTTTATGAAAAATAGTATATTAAAGGACGATTGGCAAATTGAAATGCCACAATATATTAGTAAATATTAAAAAATTACCTAACCTTCAAACGAATCACTATAAAAGCGCTGCAGATTTGCGTGACGCTAATCTCGCATTTCATCCGTAAAAATTTCACTGTCATACGTCTTAATTACTTTCACTTCAATTACAAGTAATTTCATAGAAATTTATAATCTACAATATAGTAACAAGGATGTTGATTTGTTAAATAGCAGCTATTTACTAATACTACCGCACAAAATTCAATCATAATTATTGTAAATTATAAATATGAATATTATTAAGGTTTTACGGTTAAAAACTATGTTTCTATAATCACAGATTTCGGAAAGGCTTTGTTCTCCATGAAATTAAATTAAATTAAAAATAACCCCTTTTATATCGTCTATCCAATTGTCTACACATCTACAAGAAAATCAGCGGTTACTTTATTAAATATAGTTTGTTAGGTTACAATGTGTTTTGGTTCTGTATAGAATAGGAATCAAATCCAAACATTTTTATCGCTTACATAATCTTCAACATTATAATACGCCTTTTGTAAAAGGATTGTTTTAAGATGACTCTTAAATTTATGTATAGGCAACTCCAAAACTGATTGCGATATCTTATTAAAATACATTTGCCCAACCCAACTAATAATTTCTGAAACTTTGAATGTTTTCTGAATAAACATAAAAAAAAAATTAAAATAAGGAATATAGTTTTTTTATTGAATGAAATAAACATGCTATAAGATAATTAATTAATGATACAAAACTTCTCTATAAACGATGTTTTTATAAAAACTTTTTCATCGTTTGCTTGATATACTTGACAAACAATATTAATCTATTATCAATTTGGCCAGAGACTTCAACAATAAATAAAAGAGTGCGTGTATGTGTCAAATACACACATTGTTGTGTGTGTTATTAATTAAATGTATGGTATAGTGGTTAGCATGTTCGACTACAGACATGAGGTCCTGGGTTCGAGTCCCGAGTCGGGAAAATTAAAAAATCAATATTGAGTTTTCTATCAGGATTTTCTTAATATTTGCCCGAAGTTGGGAAGTTGGCGGTGTGATCTACCCCCGTGCCTCGTCAAGCCGTCGGTCCTGCGCCTGATCTCTCTCCGGTCGGAAGGAATAGAGAGTGCACTTGTGTACTATGACTGCCAATCCACAGTGGAGCAGCGTGGTGGGTCTAAAAACCCTCTCTCACGCGAGTGACGAGGCCTGTACCCAGCAGTGGGACGAAAATGGGCTGCTACTTACCTTACAGTTGTGGATAATTTTTAATAAAAATTAGCATTCTGCTCTCCTTCTCTATATAAACTATTAGTGTGGAAATATTAATACTCCTCCGTCCGCGCAATTTTCTAAAAAGATGTACAACTTTTTTGCCTCACGAATTAATATTTCATATACACATATATGTACTAAAAGATCACCACGCTGCCGCCTGCATAGTTCACAATCCCGTGAAAATATGGACAACTCCGTGTTTAGTATGGAACTAACATCGCAAAATAAATAATTTTCATCGCGATAGAAGTTATAACTTTAAGCGTTTATTCGCTTTAATAATTTACTACAATTACAAAATATGATGATATATTTCCTCAATTTTGAAACAGGCAGCTTAAAATGAGATTGAACTTGGAATATAATGTTTCTTTTATAAAAACAATAAAGTTTGTTTACATATTATTATATATATCTATATCATCCCGCTATCGCTTTGATGTTGTCAGAAATCATTAAACTGATTAATCCCATTTCAATTGGCTATTGCATTCGAGTGATGTTAATTTGTCAGATTGATATATTGTTGGGAGAAACACGTAGAAATATTGATGCTATTGATTTATTTATTATTTAGAACAATTATTATTTATTACGGGTTGATAGTTCCTTCTTGATTATTATTCTTAAAAATGTATAGTAATGTTAAATAATACAGTCAGGCTTCTGAAATTAGGTGTTTCTTTCACCTTCCTTTAAAGTCACATATTTCCTCAATTATACATAAAATGTATAGAAATTTTATGCAAGTCAATATTGTTTCTGTATTGGCTTCTTTGCCCCACTTTTACCTATAAATCATAGGATATATGCTGTGAAAATTAGCGAAATAAAGATTATATCTATAAGTAATAATAACTGAAAAAGAGTAACTGTATAAATTTATTTCTTAAATCCATTTGGTATTTTAAAGATATTGAAGATATCTTCTTTATACAAATTAATACACATATTCTCTACCTATTTTACTCGTGCGATATTACTTATCACGACGTTCCTTTCTTTGGCTAATTTATCGGAATAATTGATATATTAAAATATGTAATGGACCTTTTAAATCACAAAAGGAACCTACTCAAAGTTTCAAGTACTTTTCAAGTCACGACATAGTTTTTGTATACGTGAACATCACATAAACTATAATATAATATAAAATAACGTCTTAAGTCGCAACTTCCAAATCTATAAATATACATTGAAGACAAGTCTTCCACGGTGCATTGAATTGCCTCCCAGTAGACTAAGTGAAAATGAAGCCCTTTTCAACTTGAGGCAGATTAATTACGGTTTTTTTAATATGACGACAAAATTGGAGAGATGGAGGCGTACAACGCGTCGCAAAACGCAATCTTGGACTTAGTGATAATAATGAACATTGTATACATTTCAAAGTTTGTCTGGACACATTTTTAACTTTTAAAAGCTATTGTATCCATCTAATAACCAATGTTTAAAAAAATTCTGAATATGTATAAATAGTATTTTTTTAAGAATACAACGTAACTAACATCAGAAAATAGTTATTGATAAATTAAAGTAATACAATCAATTCCCAATCATTTTCAAAACACATTTTAAAAACATAGCTATATATGTATATATAAGTGATATATAGGTATCTATTGACTCATCACGATATCTCTGGAACCATAAGGCGTAGAGACTTGAAATTTGGTAGGAATATTCCTTTTGCCGAGTAGAGGTCTGCTAAAAACGGATTTTACGAAGTTCCACCCGCAAGGGAGGTTGCGAGGGTATTAATTAAAAAAATTCAAACTTTCCCATTTAAAAAACCTTGACACTTACAAACTATGTCTTTTAAGGTATAAAAATACTTGGTCAGACTTTTTTTTTGACGTAATGGAATCTATCAATAGTAAATTTTAGGAAATTCCACCCTCAAAGGGCAATTCAGGTATGTTTCTCATTTGTAAAACAAAAACATTCCACGCAGACGAAGTCACGGGTTCACCTAGTACGTTTATAAACGGTTAAGTGCAATCATTTAATGTGTAATAATATAATACGTTTTAAATTCTGGAAATATGTAGAATCATTGTATAATAAAAGCTTACACATTCCAGTCTGTTGGAGAGATTTGATCTGACAGGCTTTATTAAATTGATTTGAATTATTCGATTCAGTCGGATTCCAGCGATATTTAACGAAGTCGAGTATCTGGTTCTATATATAGAAGAAGTGCTAATTTTGTTTGTAATTTTTAATAATTGAAAAGGAAACTTTTACCAGAACGCTCCACGTGATTTTATAATTGCACTAGCAATACGACCGTCTTTGAACATCTTCGGGCGAAATATAAAACTGTACGTTAAAGAGTTATCTTTGTTTTTGATTTTTTTTTTGAAGTGAAACTTCAGACGCATGAGCGTCACGTGGATGTGCAGCGTTTTTTATGCTATTTCGTTTGAAGGTTAGGTAGTTTTGATATTTACAAATAACATGTGGCATTTTAATTTGTCACTCGTCATTCAATAATTTAATTTACTATTTTTCATAAAATATATAATAAAAATATTTCATAAATTCTGTTTTCTAAGTTTTAAATTGAAATACACGTGGCATTTCTTTTTACAATTTGTCATTTGATATTTCAATAAATTATTTGCATTTTTTCCACACTTTTAATATTTTAGTTATTTATAATTAAATTAAGTCTCGACAATCTAAAGTAGATTAGTATATATATAAAGAAGACTTAAAAATTAGTTTGCTAAAGAAGTTTTACTTTTTAATTATTTTTTAGAGCATGAAAGATAATTGAGATAAACCTCTTGTTATTTTTATATATTTATTTATCATAGTAGTTTAATGTTGTAGTAGTAGTAGTATTATTAAACAACCTGCGAAACAGGTTATTTACAAAACAGGGGCCTTATGGTTTCTACAGAGCATCGTACCGGAATACAGATTTTTTGATAGACAGCATATCTTTACTGATAGGGTAGTAATTATTTACGGCCGTAGCCTCCCAATAAACTCGACTCAGGGAAATTAGAAAATGTGAGTTCCTTGCTAGGAATCGAACCCAGTACTTTGTGAGCAAAACAAGTACTCTCATCATTGCATCAGCGAGGCTTTCGAGTTACTAGCTACGTGGCTCACGCAAAGAAATGTATCTTTTCCTTATCCATATATGAGAAAGTAGTATTCCCTTAGTAGAGCTAGGTTAATCATCAGCTATAAATTATAAGTAGTGAAATATTAACGCTGTGTACATTTATTGAACCAATCAATTTGTAAAATTTCATAGTACAAGTATAGTTATATGACAGGGTGAGCATAATAAAGTAGTTCTCTTTTCTTATTAAAAGATTGCTCTCTCTACCAACTACTTTATGGATTTCATAATGCAACATCATAAACTTGCATAACTGTATTCTTACGAGAACGATAGATGCGAGCATATAATAAAACAGCTGCATTGCAGCGTGAACTTTAAATTTAAACCCTTGTAATTACTGTTTATTATATGTATATGTAAATATTTAACGGATAATGGAGGACGAACGGAAGTGGTAAAAATTTTTGATAAAAGAATGATAAGAAATTATTACCGGAAATAATATTAAAATTCTATTCACATTAATTTCAAATAATTTATCGGCAATTCCATTGTCAATGACTTATATTTTATTTTATTTAATGTTTTAAACCAGTTGTAAGCATACTTTGTACGGTATATCTATACCGATCTATTGGAACGTCAAATAAGGATGGTTTTTTTTTATTTTAATCTTCTTTTAAAGAGATCAATCGCTTGCGATTATGTCGCTCTGGTAAGTACTTATAATTTCACAATGATTATGTTTCTCTTAGACGTACTCCATACTCATAAAAGTGTATCAATTTTCTAAATACCCTTGACATTGGATCCTGCAGCAGTATATTAAGTCCACCAACCTTTTATCTTTTGATTGATTATTTCTATATCTTTTTTGAATACCTTCAAACGGAAACAAATATTTTGTTTTTATATTTTTAATTCTCCATGCCATTACTAATATTGCTTATTTCCATACCAATAGATACTATGTAATTTCTTAAAAACAATTGTCGACACAGGGTGCACGGGAAAGTTCTTGAGAGTTTATGTTTGCACCCCTTAAAATGAATATTTATTGTATTTCCTTTCTTGTGCTGAGATAATAAAATAAAAATTATAACACTACAAGTTCAAATAGATTCGATTAATTAAATATAACATTTGTAAACAAATGTACAGTTCTATCTATGTAACATAGACGTAGAAGGTTTGAAGGTTTCGAACGATATAATCAGTTTAAGAAGACAACTTGATAATTTTTTTATATTACTTCTTTTATTAGAAAAATTTATATATACTGCTGCGATATTACACTATTTATAAAATCAAATATACAAACACGGCAAAATAAAAGCTTTCCTCCATCCCTTTTTGAAAATCTTACAATTATGTATTAACTAAAGCGAGTAGCTTTTTATCGTGGAAATAGTCAAATAAATAAAACTGGAGTGTCCATTTATGATTTCTAAATAACTGCATTTTTCAATTTATGTGTACATGAAAGAACACAATGAGCAACAACTATATGTTTGTTCATGCTCGTTTCTCTATATGCTCGTTTCTCTATATGTTCGTTTCTCTGAAACGGCTAGACCGATTTTGACGAGACGTTCTATGGCAGATGGCTGTTGTTATAAGGAGTAACTTATAATATTAACAATAAATGAGGGTTGTATTCCTATTATCAATCCTAAATGAGTCAATGACTCTTAACATGATCTAGGTGCCTACTTTCATTATTATTTTATTATAAATCCTGAGTAATAAACTAATTTATACCTCTGAAGTGAAGTAAACTCTATTGTATAACTTTGTTCAGTTCAAACATCTATTATTCCTTAACGAAAGCATCGTTTGACTAAGCTATACGAATGTAGAGAAAGGAGTTGAATTAACGTATCTTAGGCAAGCATTATTCTTTCATTATTAACTAAGGTAAAAGCGGTTATAAATAAATTTAACATAATATAAACCTAAAAATACATGTTATATAAAGTTCAATTTTCTACGTACCTTTGAAGGAGGCCATCTTGTCCGGGCTCTGATGTTCTCATTTATCAAGATGTGTCAGCCCTCTAATTACACGTTGAACATCGCAATATGCGTTTACCTGCGACAAGATATTGAGTTTAATTTGACAGTCGTCTATTTATCTATTTAATATGTAGACATATAAATGAACATTATATATTACGCGGCTTTGAAAGAAAACACAATTCCAAAACGGCTAATTTTACAATAAAACCGTACCAATTTTGTTCCTGGAAATTGTATAGCCTTATCGACATAAATCAATACAAAATTAATCATTAGAAAAGCGAACTCATTTTGTGACTCACAAAAAAGTAACTTTCCTTTTGTACTTCGATTTTATTCAATTCTTCCTTATATTAATCTTTCACGTGTTTTACGTTAAATTCGATTTGTGGATATTTTACTGGAGCATGGATTTAATTGTATACTTTTCCTCACTAGATATAATTCAATCCAACAAAACTTCTTATCTCCCTAAACCATCATCTTTACAGGCTTTATTTGTGCTGTCTTCAAAGAAGTTTATATCAAAATTTACCAAAGATTCAACCGTTTAGACATAAATACGCAAATATACTAAGCAATAGAGGCGCAGTTATTTCGTCATTCTTTAAGAAAAGTTACTTATCATCGAAAATATTAATATAAACTATGTAAAAATAATAATGGTTTAACAAACTTCGGTATTTTAATCTTTATTTAATCAAATTTAATCAAAATTCCAATGTAAATGTGCTGGTTAAATAGCCGTTATATAATTCAAACAATGCTTTATTAATGTCTAAGCTAAAGGCTAATCGTAGCAGCTGCATACTTTGATAGTGCTCCTAGTAAAAGCGAAGCAATTTACTCAAAAATATTCTTTATTCGTACAAAATTAGAGGTGAATATCTGATGGCAACATTAGATCTTTTGGCCTCGTGGAGACGTTGATCTTGAATAGCGAGCCTAAAATAATGAACTCTTTTGTCAATGTTTTTACTATATAGGAAAAAAATATTTTCACAGGATTGGTCGTTGAAGTTGGGATAATGATTTCAAGAAAGTTATTCCACAAACACCATCTGTTTTTTTCTCTAAAACATTGTCGTCCCGACAAATTTTACAGGGTATCATTATTTTCAGTACATCATTTTAATTTTCATTGTTTTATAATATATCCTCAAACAAGATGATTACATATTTTACTGAAGAACACAATAAAAACAACTTAAAACGAGTTTCAAATTGCGAGAAGAAAATATTTGTAAATATTTTAATGCGAATGATAATATAATTCTTCACCTTAAAATTAAAATTAAACAAGCGTTATACTAAAAAAAAAAAAAAAAAAAAAAAANAAAAAAAAAAAAAAAAAAAAAAAAAAAAAAAAAAAAAAAAAAAAAAAAAAAAAACTATCCATCGCTATCTAGTTATGTTGGTGATTTTCTTGCTGTTAGGCAATAAAAGGTAAAGTAGCAGCCCATTAACGTCCCACCACTGGGCACAGGCCTCCTCACTCATATGAGAGAGGGTTTTTAGAGCATAGAACCACCATGTTGCTCCACTGCGAATTGACAGGCATATTACACAAATGTACTCTCTATTCCTTCACTCTCTTAGTCCGATGTGACGGCAATTCCACACGACCGAAGAGAGATCAGGCGCAGGACCGACGGTTTAACGTGCTCTCTGAGGCACGGGGGTGGATCACACCGCCAAATTTTTCCCATCTTCGGGCTAATATTGAGAAAATCTTTATAGAAAACTCAATATCGATTTCGAATTGGCCCGACCCGAGAACCCAGGACCTCATGCCTGTAGTCGAACATGCTAACCACTAGATCAATGAGTCGTTAGACAATACTCTCTCTTTATACTACTACTTAATTAAACATAATATGAAAAGTTGATGTCAAAATTGGTTAAAAATTATATCTCATTATAAACAATTCGATTTTAACAAAATTTCATGTAAATAAAGTGACTATAAACGTGTAACATGTATGTGACATCATAATGTTATGTAATTACTAATCAAAATTGAACCTACATCTTAAGTAATAAAATTTAAAACACTAACAGCTGTGTCCTAATGCTGGGAGAAATTAACATTGTGACGTCACATGCACTCGGGTTAGTTCGGATACTGTCGGCGTGGTTTCGGTACTTCAACAAGCATTATTTCTTATATAACTTTTTTATTATAGCTAAAAAAATATTTTTCACATTATTTTATATATATCACAAATTTCTTAAAGCTTCTATTGTCCAGAGATTTGCTAAAGCTAATTGTCCTAAGAGTGGTAGAAAGACCTACCTTATATTAGACAATGTTCATATGAAGTGCTATTTATAATGTAGCCCGGAGCGAGTAACAAATACAAACATGGCCTTCTATCACTGAATTATATGCTTACAATTACAATACTGAAAATAAACTATCTATTCAAAATATAAGACATATTTATTAATTAAACAGTTATTAGAAGTTCGAATAAAATTACCATTCTCAATATTGCATTTTGGTTTATCAACAAGCAATACCGCAAAGTAAAATATTTGCTCGCCAATACAAAAGAGGTTTTAACTCTGTTCAGTGAAGAGCTTAGTGATGTTTTTCAAGCTTATACTTGTCTTGTCTGATTTAGTGAGACGTTTTTTCTTTTATTTTCACTTAAAAGCCGATTTAAAGCTAAGAGGTTATTGGTGTACCTTTTCATCGTTAGTGGGTTATTTTTCCAATATAAGTATAAATTGGGATATTGCTCGAGTACTAATTGTTAACTATACAAAATTAGACAACAAACACTTATGAATCAAATCAAATCAAAGTACATACTTTTACCACAATTTTCAATCGTTAATAAATACAGCCATTTTGCCAACTATCACCAATTGAATATTTACAACAGTTTCTTCACATCAAATTCTAAGAAAAATCCATAACAAACTCTCCCAGGAAAGGTATTTCATTATCAATATTATAATATTATTTACGTTAAATGCAATTATTTATCTAAGAATATTTTTAAAACTATTCTCTACCAATCTCACGAAGAGATTAGCCATTTATACAACATTTATACAAACACATACGCCTTCTCTATTCCTATTTTCTCATAACCGACAAGTCCGACACGACAGGAGAGAGACCTGGCGTAGAAACGACGGCTTAACTTATTCTCCAAGAAACGGAAATAATATAGATACATCGTAGAGTTGGTAAAGCAAAAATCAATAGCATTTTATTATTAACAAAGCTCGATATATAAAAGATCACTGAAATAAATTCTGTTATTTATTTGACCCATTTAAAGGTTGTGAAGCAGTAGTGCGACGTGTCTCTGTCGGTAACATCGCTGTTTAAATAGGTTACCAATTCCATTTCCTGAATGCTCTCTAACGACCGCCACACGTTGAAATTTTTGACATTTTCTAATAGTGTTACCATTTATATAAAACAAATCCGTGCTTGTAACACCAATTTTTTGGGTAACAAGCATGCGATTGGATGCAACGAAATCTAAATTAATGGTTATTGCAGCCTTGAAACAACAGCATTGTAGGATTCAGGGAATACAGAAGCCGATAAGATATCCCAGTTTTATGAGATGTAAATCAGAAACGATTGGTTAAAACATTTGGTGCAGACCCGCAGATGTTCACTATGTACGGATGCCAATGAATTTATAAAATATATATTGAATTATTAGATTCGTCTCCAAACTGAATAAGTACTGAAACATCGGAGAAATAAACAGAAAAACTTATTTTTACCACATGGACACCGACAGCACCAGGGAACTGCCGATGCGTTGCCGGCCCAGAAGTTGTGCATTTAATTGCCTTTATCTAATAATTGCATGTGGAAATCTTTTTCCAGGTACGCGGAAAAAAAGATCGACATTTATAGAAATCTATCTTTATCTATATATAAATGAGTACCGGCATCACGCGTGAACAGCTGGTTTAATTCCGCTAATAACTTGTTTGTTGTGTTTCTTGTAATCGGGGAGAATTCTTTGGAAAGGAAAAATTAAGGAAGTTGGTATAGTTACATTATAAATACTCGAATCAAAATGTTAATAAAATTGAATCACTTAATCAAAATCAAGATCAAAATATCTTTTTCAAGTAGGTCTTTTACAGCACTTTTGAAACATCAGTAGTCTGTCCGTTGATAAGAAATCTATCAAAGGTTCGAAAAGTTGATTCCGCTGAGAAGAAACCGAACGGTTACTCCTTTAAATGTAGCTTATATAGATCACAAAGTGTCTAGTTTTCATGCGCAATTGGAATCAAGTCCAAACGTCTTTGTCGCTTTAATAATCTTCAACATTATGATATACCTTTTGTAATGGGACATTTTTAACATATTTCTTAAGACCAGAAGTGATTCGTGTATCTTATTAAAAATGGATATGTTTAACCCGACAAATGACTTCTGAACCTTTTTCACTCTGAAATATAAGTTTGTTTTTGTTTCTTGTATTAAAATTATAAAAAAAATAAAAAACTTTTTATATTCTGAAATTACATTTTTCTGCACATTTAACCTACACAATAGTACGAATTTACTATTTACAAATAGTAGTCGCAGAAGAACGTGATGCTGAAAATGGGAATACCGCTCAGCTATTGTTGGGGACTAACCCAACGCTGGTTTCCAGCGGCGACCCGGGACGAACACAAAACTTAACCCTGTGTGTTTCGCTCCTTTTGCTGTATAAATGGATATTATCACGGATATATAAAATGTTATTCAATATATATTGCGACTGTGAGAATATCACATGACTCGCCAGCGAATTTGTTTTCTATTGCTTTAAAAAAGAGCCACTAAGTACGAATTTCCCATATTCCGGTGGAATCAGGAGTTACGCAGGTGTAGGAATACTAGCTGGTCCTCTCGGTGTTCTCTCTTCTCTTCCCATGGGAAAATCAGTGCTATCCAAGAATTTAAACACAATCGGCCGAATAGTCCTGAAACATTTCGTAATGATTCCGTTCAGGAGTGTTGTAGAATAATTGATTTGAAAGTTGTTGTCATTTGTACCTTATATTTTTCTCATTCTTTATACTTCAGTTCGGGTGAAAATACCACACGGGCCACAATGCCATACTGTCTTCCCTATGTGCGTAGTATGATATTACGAAAAATTGTACAGTACCATATTCTTAAGGTTTTTTCTAGGTACAAGAAGTACGTACTAGATTGCATAGAAATTAACTATAATTTTTGTAATATATACGAGTACAGCTACAAACGAACTCTGTATCTTCCTCAAATCAAATAGGTTCTAGAAAACACTGTACCAGAATGTCGTCACGTAACAGGCAATTCGCATATTTTACAGACTAAGGTGAATCATTTATCATGATTTAAAATAGCTGACATCATTATTTCATGGTCTAAAAGAAGATAAATTGAAAAGATACGCAAGAAACTTCTTACTTTATGTGATTTATAATCGTATTTCTATGATGAATATTTATCTAATATGGTTTTTATGGTTTTTTAATGATTTTATTATATTGTTGTGCTTATAAGAGACCATAATTTTTTGCTGCTTATGTTATTTATAATAGCTGCTATGTCTTATTGAAATATAGGTAAATGTTACTAAAATGATATATTATTACAACTGAAATAAATTTGAGACGAATTGTACTGTAATAGTAGTATACAAGTATACATAATACGTATAAAATTGTCATCAAATAGGCTTACATGTAGGGTCTGTAATTAGCGGGATTGGGGGACTAAGTGGATAACACTGTGGGGTACAGGTTACTATAAATATAATTTAATGTAAATTATATTGTCACATTGTAATGTAGTTTGCAACTTTTATATGATGAATAAATCGTTACATCACACACACAAACACTCAAAAACACACTTACTTAAACATCCACATCTAGAGTATAATTCTGATATACAATTATTTTTAGTTTCATTATTTTTTTAGCATATACCTACTATAGCTGTTATTTTTCTTTTCATTTTCTTGTATTATTAATTTTATGGATAACTAAACTTGTAATCTCGATTCGAACAGCGAGGTGACTCTTAACTGTTGCGGACGGGAGCACCGACCACGTCGCCGGCGGCGACTAATTCTGATTGGTCAACCGCCGGCGACCCCTCCCTCCCTCCCTCCCCTACCTCAGCATCAGCGATCACCCTCTTTTCTGCTCGTGACGCCGTACCTACATGCCGAGTAGGAAAGTTGTATAAAAGGCTTCTCGCAGAGTTTGTATGTTAGATTTCGCCTTAGACTCCCGAACGGAGTAGATCCTCGTACTAAACGCGACTTGTGAACATTAAACCAGAACTCTGCAGAACCGAAGACCCAAGTCCGAAAAATTAAACATCCGAACCCAAGCCTGAACAACTGACGACCAAACCCTGAAGATCCGAAGCCCTAAGAACCCTATACAGTCCACTGAACCTGGATCCCTCCCCAACACTAACACAGATATCGCTATACTTGAAAGAGGGCCCCATGAAATGTAAAGACATAAGTTTATCCAAATAATAACATTATATTAAAAGAAATACATCTGGTATCTTGGAAATAAATGAATGTATATGTAATATATCGGGAATCCTTTATTTCATTTCATCATTCATTATATGTTCTATGTAACCTAATATGAAATAATGTAAAACAATTTTTTGTTAAATTCATTACAGTAATTCTGACATAAGCTAAGAAAATTGGATTGGATTATAACTATAACAAATTAATTTACTAAAATTCCAGTTGCTCAGTAAGTAGAACGTCTGCTAAAAAAGTTAATCCTACGATCGTAGAACGTAATGTGAGTTTACAAAATTTATCTGAAACTGGTAAATTTTCCAAAACATGAATGATTAATGTAATCGTTTATTATTAATCACCTTACGAGGAACCAGTAATTTTATATTGAACTCACTGACGTAAAAGTGAGAGTACTAAACGTATTAGCAGTGGTCCCTGGTCCCTCCTAACTGCGGGTGTGAACACGGTGGCAGCGATCCGTCCACACCTGGAGAATTGTATCACTAGGAGGCATGGATCTCTCTCCTACCGTCTGGTGCAGGTGCTGACCGGGCATGGTTGCTTCGGCAAGTATCTGCACCAGATAGGTCGTGAGGAAACGCCCGTCTGTCATGACTGTGGTGCCACTGTACTCGTAGATACGGTGCACCCTACGTTGGCAGAGTGTCCGGCGTGTTCACCCCAGCGGCATATGTTGTTGTCGCTGGTCCGAGTAGACCTCTCTTTGGAGAGCATAATTGATGTGATGCTCATCAGCGAGTTTGGATAGAGGGTGGTTGCCTTCTTTTGAGAGACCGTCATCTCGCTAAAGGAGGCTAATAAGAGGCAAAGGGAGGATGCTGCTGATGCCCTTCCTCTCCGTCGAAGGAGGCTGGGTGGCAATAGGCGCTGGTATGCGCTCCACTATTCCCCTCAGTAAACTGTAGACTCTTATAGTCGGCATCATCCGGGCCACTAGAGTGGAATGCGAAATGGGACCCTCTAGCGATCTCATCCAAGGATGACGAGGCATGCGCTGGGTTTTAGTGGGTATTCTGGTTTCAGTGAGTCCCACACTCCCGGTTGGAAGAATTCTTATTCTTCCGGGGAGCAGAAAAGCGTTTCCCAGCGTTAAAAAAAAGAGGTCCCTGTTCGTTTCCAGCAAGACAAATGTTGAAAAATATATTTTCTCATTCTTCTGAAACTCATTCGGTGATAAATTTCGGCTTTGCTACCTTCACTTTATAAGCAAAGAATAAGAACGATATAGAAAATATTTATTTCGGTGCGATTGTCCCTGCAACCTAATGAGAGGTAAATTACCTAGGTCCAGATTAACACACTACTTAGAATAACTATCTTAGACTCTATCATAACATGACCACACCGTCACGTGATCAACAGATCGGTTTACAGTCAAGCACTAACCAGTATGCAGTATAAAATAAGCACACTCGTTTACACAAAGAAGTAATAAAATATTATAGCGTTTGCTACGGTCGTAACTGTCGTAGCAACAAGCTACGAAAATTACTTCAAACAACAATTTCTTGGGCGTACTACAAGGCACTAAGCTCATTACTTCTCGCTTCTGTGTTCATAAGCAAAGAATTTTCCAAGAAGTCAGGGGCAATGTAAAGTCGTAACTAATACAGTGTGAGATTTCCTTGACTGCACTGTGAGAACTATATAGTATTTATTTATCTGTTTTTCCGTAGCGTATTTGCAAGAAAACAAAACAAATAGGAAATATATTGGCAATGTATTTATTTATAGGAAATTCGTTTGAGAATTACAACTACACTTGTAACCATGTTATCTTCTACATAATCTTAAATATTGTAATATGCTTTATGTATCAAAACTGTTTTAGATGTTTAGAAGTAAATACGGAAAAACTGATACAATCGTCTTCGTCGTCGCTTCAACCGATGGACGTCCACTGCTGGACATAGGTCTCACGTGATGACGTCCACAGGCTACCTGCGACCCTTTTTATATCATCGGTCTACCTTATGGGGGGTCTGTCTACACTGCGGCGTCCGGTGCGGGGTCGCCACTCCAGCACCTTCGGCCCCCAACGTCCATCGGTCCTTCGATACAATATTTACTTTGAATTTTTTTATAGGTATTTGCCATCTATATATATATATATATAAAAGAGATATTCAGGTATATATTGGCTCATCACGATATCTCTGGAACCATAAGGCCTAGAGACTTGAAATTTGGTAAGAATATATCTGTTGCCGAGTAGAGGTCAGCTAAGAACGGATTTTCGAAATCCCACCCGCAAGAAGGTTTGCGGGATGTCAATTAAAAAAAATCTAATTTACACATTAAAAAAAAGTTTGAACTTCACATTTACAAATAATATGTAAAACTTGCTCAAAATTTTTTATGGCATCCACCAAAAGTAAATTTTAAGAAATTCCACCCTCAAAGAGCAGTGCGTGTATGTTTTTTATTTGTAAAACAATTTGCCTAAATTAATGAAAATGCTACCAAAAAAACATTCGACGCAGACGAAGTCGCGGGTTCAGCTAGTAAAAAATAAAGGGTTTGCACGTTTTATTAATCTTATCGAGTTTATTCGAAGATTGTTTTTTTTTTGTTGTATACTTCATATAATATTTCAGATATTTTGCGTCGTTTACAAAATATTCGTTTTTACATAATGTACCATAAATGAAAAGTGACAACCCGTCTCCTTTAAAGCTTCAAAGAACCTTCACGTCCTATAATAAAATCTTTTCCCGCAGGAGTATTAGAATATAAATATGTTCTCTATGCAGCAGAATCAGCATTTATTAAAATTAGGCCATAAAAATCACCAAAGTAAATTAATTTTACTCAGTAATAGGTGTAAATTGTTTTATTATATGTTCTTCATAGTGAAAAATTATTATTAACAGGTATTAAAATCGATTCCTACGCCACCCAAAACAAAATTCTAAATCTCACTACATACAAGAAAGCTCACGAGCTTTTAATATATATTAATCGTAAAACAAATTTGGGGAAAAATTTAATTAAAAAGTCGCATCTATTAAGTCATTAAAATCTGCTATTATTATAATANTTAATTTATTTATTGATAGTTGAAATACGTTACGTAAATCAAATTATTATTCACTAAATTTTTTGTAATTGAGTGGTGGAATAAAAAAGAATTTTTAAGAAATTATTACTAATTGAAAGTTTGGATATAATATTGTAAAAAGCCATTCCGGATAATAACTCAGATAAAAATTGCCAAAAAATATATCTCGTTTGTTGAAATAAGAGAAATGGTGTCCCCAATAAATTCGATAAATAATATAGTGTATCCGAAACACAAATATGTTTGTCCGACCACTCGTACACCTGCCATTGTCGCGCGGCCTTTTGGTCGTAAAACTGATTTATTGACGACCAATTTGTGCGTAATGCTACATAATTCTGTCCGAAGCCTTACATATAACGTTCTAAACGACTATTCACGTTGTATCATGTTGATATAATTTGATGCATTTATAATATAGGCATAGACTGCCACATTGGGCACGGCTGTTCCGCAAAGTTCCTGCACCGTGAAGAGCTACCCGCCTGCTAAGAGTGCGGTGCCGCTGTTGGCTGAGCGCACCACAGTTTAGCAGCCTGGGGACTTCAGCTTCACCATCTGGTGCTGATTGACGGGGATCTTTCGCTGGAGAGCGTTGTAGACGCGATGCTCTTCAGTGAGAGATACTGGACGGGAATGGCTCTTTTTTGTGAGACGTTCATCTCGCTGATAGAGGCCCACGAGCGAGAAAGAAAATCACAGTTTGTGCTCCCTCTCACCGCCGATGATGGCGGGGTTCTAGGTGGCGTATGTTTGAACTCGTCATGCTCCGGGTCGAACTCATCCGGGACATCAAGGAAGAATGTGCGAGCGAGAGGGTTCCGCTGGATTTATTGGGTAATGCGAGGTCTCCCCCTCGCCGAGAGCCACAGTCCCGATACTAGTCGGTGTGCATAAATGCATTTCCCAACGTCATAAAAAAACTTCTTGGACAGATATGATGTCCTAGGTTCGAATACCGGGGCGAATTCAAGAATTGATATTGAGTTTTCGTTTCAGTAATTCTCAGTAATTGCCTGAAGTTCGAAAGGTGGCAGTGTGCTCCACACCCATGCGTCGTAGAGCACATTTACGCATTTTATGCGCAAAAGACCAATGTAAAATTGTTTAACAAAATTAAGTTAAATTGTATAACAAAAGAATAGGTATTTTGATATAATACTTAACTTCAGTAAATCATCGTCTACATTTCATTCACATTAAATACAAACTATCCAATGAAGGAGTAGTTTATTTGCTTACTTAAATGAAAAAATTAGAACCATTTTTGTATTTCTGACAGATTTCACTGTAAATCTCAACTAATGACAAGTTTTATTCTAAGCTTTATTCTACAGTCCCGTGTATACACGTTTTCCTATCTTTTTTATTTAATGTTAAGTTTTATTTCATCATAATTACGATTGTCTTACGTTTTTCTATACATCGTACATAAATAACGTTTATGTTTAAAAATTGACAAATAATACCTAAAGAAAACAAAACACAACATCTGACTATAATTTGTCTGAAGATATATTCGCATATAATAAAATAAACTCTCGTATATAAAGATATTATTACATGCTAGAGTTAAACCTTGTTTTAATTTATATTTTATAAGTAAACAATCACGTATCAAGGCATTGAACTTGCTTCAAAGATACGATCAGAAAATACCGATTAATTAATGAAGATTACCTAAGTACTTAAGTTAAACTTGAACTAAATTGTGCAAAAATAAAATCTGAACTATTCAAATCAGTTGAGTGAACATTAATAATTGTCTAAAACTAACTGTTCCACGCCGTCGCGAACTTTTCCCCGATAGAAAAAGTAATAAAACTTGTTCAGGCAGAAATCGCAATTTGCCACAAGTTTCTTACGGCGTGTCGCCTCATCTTTCGCCGTATAATTGCTTTGCCATATAAAACGTATCGCGCTAACAACCAATTATCGTTATCGTCGAGCAAATTGATGCCACATCGATTCTAAGGTTTCCAATTTAAATTTTATATTGGCATAATAATAACTAATCTGTCGATTGCAATGAAATAACTCCCTTTTATCTATTGATTAAATTTTATAATTTTAATTTATGACGCCCTCCCAGGTGAGTATTCGCTAAGCTAGCAGAGCTCCCGAGTAAATTTTTCAGCATGGCAAACTTTTAAAATTGAATTTTCTTATTTTTCTGAGCCTGGACTGGTCAAAATCTTCGGCCGTGATTAGTTACTACCCTACCAGCATAAACGTATAACCAAACAAAGAAAAGTTGCGTTCCGTTAACATGCTTTGTAAATACCTTAAGAGTTAATTTGCGTTTAACCAGATTAGCTCGCTTCCATCTTAGATTGTACCACAACTTACCATCTGATAAGATGTGAAACAGAGTGACAAAGTTAGAAATAGTGTGATAAGAAAACGTTGTGGTATAAAAGAAGATGTAGCGACTAAAATTGAGAAAGGTATGTTGGGCACGTAGAAAGAAAGGAGACTGACAAAAAGTATTTATAATTCAAGATTGAATAGGAAAGTTTGAAAGGGGAAGACCAAGGCGAAAGTTCCTGGACCATATCCAGGACATTTTCATCAAGGGCCGGGTCAAGAGTACCCTAAACCGACGAACTTGAAAGAAAGGTTTAATGATAATAAAAGAAGCGAAGGAGATATGCAAGAATCGTGGCAAGTGGAAGGACGTGGTCCCTGCTTACCCCTATGGGAAGCAGGCGTGATACTATATATTATGTATGATGAGTTAAAAGACAAGTGCTATGCCAATAATAAAAAAGTAAAGTATTATAGATTTACAATCCTTAATGATTTTTAAATTCAACAACAATACTGAGTTATAAGATTGCTAGTAATGACTCTTAACGTCAGCTAGAGCCAAGGCTAAATTATTTAACTATAGGCCTCTAAATCACATTTTACTTATTATCAATTACTAGCTAATTCCCACATTATTACCCGCATTCGGGAAAAATCCGTAGTATTGACCATGTATAATGCGAAAGTTACTCTGCGATTTTTTTTTAATGGTCTAAAACTCCTTTCACAAATTTTCTTTTCTAAGGAATCCGGTTTAAGGTGTGTTTCCTATTTTAATAATGGGCAAATCGAAACGTAATTGAATACCAAACGAATCATTAAGTAACTCCGATGCTTTCATTTACTATAATAAATCGTCTAACATGAAAGTAAAATCAGGGCTGTTTGGACTCAATTTATTGTCAAACTTAAGGAGATTAATTTAGCCTCCAGATGTCTACTAAACTTGACCTATTTTAGCAGTTGAACTACTATATATCGTATTCAAGTTTTTGCACGAGATTTTGGGATTTTATTTCTATTTAGATTAGTAGATCTTTCATATGTATATTTTTAAGTTACTACCTTCCAAACCGATTCTAATAGTGATAAAAATGAGAAGAAAATTAAAGGAAAGGGTATTTATCTTTTTAAAAGTATCTTTTGAAATCACATCATATGAAATGAATGGAATAGTTTTGTCTATTCTAACATATATATAAGAAGATAAATTAGCTTATTTGTAAGAGGCGAAAGCTATTAAAGTATTATATATAATATTATATCATAAGGGCACGTAAATAGATTTTTATAATCTATTTTCACTAATTATTTTTCTATTAGAAAATTAGAATAGAAAATTTATTTGCTGAAGTACAATATGTAAGTAAGTAAGTAGCAGCCCATTAACGTCCCACTGCTGGGTACAGGCGTCCACACTCATAGGAGAGAGGGTTTTTAGAGCATAGTTCCACCACGCTGCTCCACTGCGGATTGGCAGGCATAGTACACAAGTGCACTCTCTATTCCTTCACTCTCATAGTCCGATGTGACGGGAATCCGACAGAACTGAAGAGAGATAGGCGCAGGAGCGACGGCTCAACGTGCTTTCCGAGGCACGGGGATGGATGGCACTTCCAACTTCCCAACTTCGAGCAAATATTGAGAAAATCTTAATAGAAAATTCAATAATGATTTTTTAACAGGCCCGACTCGAACCCAGGACCTCATGTCTGTAGTCGAACATACTTTACTAGACCAATGAGGCAGGTAAGTACAATAAAACAGCTAACAAAATCTTAACATACAATATTTGTCTTACTATTTTCCCCCATCCTTTTCCACGAAAGATGTGAGAATATAAAGGGGTAATTGTTTCAATACCTTTGTTCTCTCGTCGCTGAGACAGCCCCCTAATACGATGCTAAATTCGTCTGAGAATTATATTGCTAACAAGGCGTGCATATTTCCTGATAGACTGGCACGAGCTACGACCTCCATGTATATTAGACCACGATGGATAGTCCTCACAAAATTATTTAAATTAGTGAAAAGAACAATAAATACTGATATATTTATTAAAAATTTTCACGCAAACAAGAAAACCAGAACTAAGTTAAATCGTACCGAAAAAATTTCTAAACTAAGTGCGCAAAGGCAATCTTATTACTTAAAACAATCTCTTACGATTTTTTTTTGCTTTGAGGAGATAACACTAGTCTGCAATAAAATCCTCCTTTAAAAATTTTTGACATAAATATGACGATTCAAATGTTCTGAATCTATCCCTGTTGGGAGATTTTTTGAATCGTCAGTGACGCAAAATTGAAGGAAGGAATTTTTGTAGATCCGCAGATACGTGAGCTTATAAAAGATGAAGCTTTTGATTCGAAGTTGAGCAAAGCAGAAAAAAGAGCTTGGGTGGCTTTTGTGGAAGTTTGTCATAATTTTCTTGGCAATACAAAAAGTGAGAACTACCGACAAATCAATCGAGAGCTTCTTTCTGCTTATACAGCTTTAGGATGCAAAATATCACTCAAGATTCATTTTTTGGACTCTCATTTAGATTTATTTCCTGAAAATCTTGGAGCCATATCGGATGGTCATGGTTAAAAGTTTCACCAGGATCTAATGCAGATTGAAAAACGCTACAATGGGAAATGGTCAGCAGTAATGCTCGCTGATTTCTGTTGGTCAATTCGCCGAAAAACTCCAATAGAAACAATGAAAAGGGAAAAACTACAAAAGAACAAATTTTTTCACCATATAATGAAATAGCTGACCGATATAATTTGTTCATTATGTGACTATAATTTAGGATTTTGCAATGTAAAACTTAGACTGTAATATTTATTCATTTCGTTATAGTAATTGATCTTTTAATAATATTGTTTGTTAATTAAATAAATATTATATTGGAAATCTACGTGTGGTACTTAATTGCATGTCAGATTCCGTGTTTAGAGCACAAAATATGAAGAATTCATGCATGAAAACAAGAAGGAGAAAAAATAATTTTTTTGCAGACCAGTGTTATTGCAAAGAAGGTTTAATGATAATGAAATGTAATATTGATTTTTTTTTTAGGAAATTGAAATCGTAAATACTTTTTCCCCATTACAATAAATGACAATTTGAGCATACCTATAACAAATCAGCAAAAACGGCTTAAATGTATACGTAGTTAAAGTAATATTTACCGGTTATATTGTTTAATCTGTAATTAATAGATATTACAGCTTAATAGATATTACAGCTGTAAAAATAACATATTGGTCACCCTTGCATAAGCCATGAGAATTAACTTCAAGTAATGTCGGATTATGTATATCAAAATAATGAATCTGTTTTGGATAAAAATACGTACACGTTATTAAAATTCTATGTACATACAGTTATTTAGTGTGTTTTTTATTGCGTACAGATTAATGTTTTACTTGAACGCAACTGAGGGTACAGTCTAATTTAGCTTAGTTAATTTACCTCCTTATGTACAAAGTAGTACCGAAACCTATATTTTTACGTGGTAGATCTTTATACTAGTAAGGGTAAGAATAAGTTTAACTCAAGGCTTCTAATCCCAATCTAAGCAAATTATAAAGTTTGATTTCTTAAACTTAAACTCTTAAAAATCGAACTCGGGACCTCTGCTAGAGCATGAAAACAAGCAACGTTAAGTCCTGAGTACATTTCCTTAGTCTTTGATTTTGATTTTTTTTTATATTTTAAACAAAAATAATTCAATTTAACTATATAATTGTGTTGTACAATTATAATGTACCATTAATTTCCCCAGGATACCTATATTTAACAAATAAAAAAAAATTCTGAAGCACTTAACGATTGACGTGCAAATTAGTTGAATCCGCAAGTTTTTTACACGCAGATTAAAAGATTCAACTTTCTCACACAAAACCTTCTGCTTTATTGTTTCCTTTAATATTTAAAATAAAAGTTAAAGGATGATAAAAACTCTCAAGCAGCTTACAAAAGAAGGCCTTTATAAGCTTCTTATAACAAACTATGAAGTAGAAACTCAGTAAAAGTACTGCTCTGAAAATGTTAAAGTAATTTTCCCAATACATGAGTAAAACGAGGAGAACCTTGTTTACTTCAAATTTTTATATTATGTATTTTTGAACGGTACAAAAGTATCTTATTCAATCTGAAATAGCTGAACTAATTTTAAGGGACATTCATTGGAAGATAGCTGATATTATAAAGAGTGATTTTAGCTACTTATATTTTAATAAAATGAAATAGTACCGCATGGGGCCTATATACCGGTCACCACCAGACATCAAAATTGTCCCGATTGGCTTGAAATACGGCATACAGATTCCTTTCGCGACGTAGTCTCTCAGTAAGAACGGTTAACGCCATATTATTTCGAAGCCGAGAAGTACAAAAGTAACACTGCGGGGAACAGCTAGTATTCGATAAATTCAAATCATATAGTTTTTTTAACGTGACAACGTGTTATAAATCGATGAACGCCGGCTACACGCATTGCAAAGCATGACTCACTGCTACCTTCCCCCTGAACCAAGCCTGCAAGCAAGACCGCTGATCAAGCGATACAGAGGCGCGATCGGCCTGATTCCCTTGTTTATTACAACAACAATTTTTCATTAATATTTTCGTACGACCTTATTACGTAAAATTATCGTCCATAAACAGACTTTACAGATAACCAACGTTTTTTTTTCTTACAGCCTATATTTTCAAATATTAAATCGTATTTTTGCATAAAAATAGATGTAAATCTAGGATTAATTTTTTTGTTCATTAAAACCGTCTCCAAACTTTACATATGACTGGTAGACGTTTATTTTTAATGATTTTTATATCTATCGTATAAAAATAATTAACTAAAATGTACATAATTCAAGAGATTCAAGTTATAAGTCAGCAACTGTTTACATTATAATTGTTATACTATTTAGATATACATAGATTTGTATGAAAATGAAACTTTGTATACATATTTTATGTAAACTATTTCTAAAATCCTAAAAGTTTTCTGAAGGCAACGTAAAATGAAAGGAAGCAAACTCGCAGCGGAAGAGGAAAGACATTAGTCGGCTTATTCAAATAGAGGCGGAATGTTGAAAAAATCCCTGCATAATAATCAAGCTTTGTACCTTACATTTGCTTACTATAGGAATTCATTTGATTTAGTTACGAAGCAGTTGAAATGCTTTCATACCTCTTCGCTTTGTGAGTTCTCTAAAGAGATTACCTCATTTTTTTCTGATCATATAGCCATATGATAGGAGGTTAGGTTTTGTCGATTTATGGAGTTAATTTTATTCTGGCTTGTGTAGTTTTGGAAATTGGAGCAGTCGGTAGGATAACTTACTCTAAAGAAGACAAATACCTTATCATTTAATATTTTTTAATGACCTCTTAACATTATTAATCATACTGTAAGTATTACATATTACATGTTTTATATTGTTGTCTTCTTACAATTGTATTGCTAAAAACCTATTGAGCTCCCTTTTAAATGATTAAAGTAAAACTTATAGTATTTGTTACATTTTATTGTTATTTTGCAGAAAAAAAACAACAGCAAGCAAAGCTAAGTACCCTATAATTAATATAAAAATTATGTATAAGTCAACTTTTACTACTAATTGTACTGGTTACTAAATAATTTTTTTTTCTCCAAATATCTTATTACCTAAACCTGTGTTTGTTATTTCATTTACAAGGCTCGTTACAATTTTTGTTATGCATTTAACTATGGCGAATTACATGAAGATCAAGAATAAAATGCAACTTTGCAATAAATAAAACGTTTGCATAAAAAAATCTAAACTTTAGTGAATCTCTTTATAGTGTTAAAATAACAACTTTTGCTAGAAGGCAATATTTTAGTTATGAGACATTTATACCTTTTTTTTACATTTTGATATTGTATCTTCTCCCTCACTCACTCCAAGTCTTATGTGAAAATGCAAAAAATATTTCTAGAAAATGAATACATAATTTGCATAATTTTAAGACATAACGCTACGTCATGGTTACGGATTTCAGATTTATGAAAACATGAAAAGTGAAAACTTTTCGAAACATTCAATATATTAAACATTGAAACTATGAAATAAAAAATCTTCAAATATTTATCGTGAGTGCGAATCGGGGAAATTTAAGAAAAGAGTATCTCGTGGGTTCTTCTCAAAATAGAGCGTAAAGGAACCCCGGTTTCATTAAACTTTTCTCTATAATTATAAGTCGTGAATTGGAAATAGCATGACTATATTAGACGATTCAACAGTGCCGTAAAAGCCTAGTTGCATAAAGAATTTTTCATTTGACTTGATATGAAAAAAATTCATTTTTTTGTTTTTACATGACAGAGATCGTATATATTTCGTAATAAGTTGACTTACCCGTATTGTAGCTTTATCCTGCACGGAATCAGACCGCGCTAAAGCGGGCGCGGCGGGCGCCGGGCCCCGCCGCTATGACAGACGTCCGCTGGGTCGCGCGTAGGCGGCCGTCTGACGCGCCCCCCAGCCTCTTGCCACCGGCTAGGCGGGAGACACATTAAGCGCATCGCTTCGCCATAGATTCTTTGTGGTATCGCCTTTTTAAAAGTGAAAACTCCTTTAAGCGCACTATGGATTTTATTTCGTAAAAATCGAGTGAGATGGAGTCAGTCATGTCAGTGATTTATTAACAATCCTATTTACATAAGATTCTTTGTCGTCGTCGTTAACCGATGGACTTCCACTGCTGGACATAGGTCTCACGTTATAACGCCCACAAGGGCCGATTTTACGCCACCTGGCTCCAGTGGCTACCCGCTTGGAATAACGGGGCTACCAGGGACTGGGGACTGTTTCTGCCTGGTGTGCGTCATTTCGTGGTTGTGCCGAATAATCACCACGCTGGGATTGGTGATTAAGGGATCATTGCCGTGGCAAGTGACTGGAGCTGACTTCTCGTTGAGAAAGATCGAGAATGGTTATACCGCCATTTGTCAGTCGCCAGAGCACTGTCAGAAGAAGGAGGATACACCGCGTGCAGGTGAAATTGGCATTTTAAGAAGCAGACTGGGACACATTTCTCCGTTAAATCCCCATAAGATACTTAATATACTTTAAAAAAGGCCAATTACAGATTACATAAATTGCTATATAATGACATAATAGAGCAGAGTTTAAGATGGAATATCTCTTTTTTCTTATTCGTTCACTTAGCAGAGTGGTCGTAGTTATATGTTATACTTTAATGCACTCTAACGCGATAATCCTCCAACGGCCTCTTTTTTTCTCGCTAGCAAATGATTTCATGCACATACCCCGACCATCGGTCAGGAGTGTGGCACTCGGCGAGCAAGACAGCCTCGCAATACCAACTAAAACACAGCGGAACCCTCTTGTACTATATATGAGGTGCCAGGGGTTAAACTTTCCTATTTATCCCTGGTGAGAACATAGACCCCCCACGCTGCTCCATAGCGGATTAGTAGACATAGTACACAAGTGTACTCTTGATTCACTGTCAACGGCACTGCAAAAACATTCTGCTATGGTTAGCTGAGTAGCGGCTTTTATTATATCTCCCCAAAGGGTTAGCCCAACGCGAACGCTTGGTCTATTCGACACGGCCTTAAACCATCAGGTGTTCGATGATTGCTTCCTATCAGGTAATATGGCCAAAGAACTTGAGAATTCGCAGTTGGACGAGCAATCGGAGATCGAACCTCTCCTAGAAAGTGAGTACCACCACGCACCACTGCGCCATCGAGGCCTTCGAACTAAATATGTATATATTATATTAACAATTATTTATTATAATTTTGACACTTTTTGACATAAAAAAATGTGAAGAAGAAAAATATTGCGTACTATTTGGTGTACGTAAGGAGATAGAAGAGGGGTTCACAATTTTAGAAAGAGCAAATAACGATTTCTATTAGCCAAAGTTTAATGCTAATGAAAGGAAGACGTAAAATTCTAATAAATTAAGCAATAAAACGTTTATCAACAGCGATGCTTGGTCGGATTTGCAAGTGTAATAATATAGCTTGCTTTAAATATAAGCCTTAGGCGAAAATATATGATTCCGGAGTAACGCCTTTAGAAGACCTCGCGAATTTTATCAGGCACGTTGAGCTCTACTTGAGATTTGCCATCCCAATGGCAGTTCCAAGAATTTGTTTTACATTGATCGCTTTATAGAAATAACTTCTTAAAAAAGCATGAAGAATATCCAATGTATTATAAAATTTAGTTTCTTACCTTTCATTAATGTCTTGTATTATACGAAATGTTTTCTTTTCTTAATTATGTTGCGATGGTTGTAAATGAGCGAAATCTTTTCTATTTAAATGTCTCGTAGCTTCTTGGTAAAAGATTTTCTGTGTTACTTTAGGGCGTAGCTGTGTTCTGTTCATATTTTAATGTAACTAAGAAAGTTGTTAATTTTTGTTAATTTATAATTGCGTTAAAATTAATAACATGATTATATTTTTCATTTTTATTTTACATATGTGTTTTCGATTTGGTACACTGTCTACCCTGCCAGGATTGAATGTCTTTGTCCTTTTGCACTAAGCAACTTAATATCAGTAAATGTATCATAAAATGAAAAACCTTGTTATTTTTAATCCTTAAACTAAATCGCTGAGATCAATTTGGTCTTTCTTTTAAACCAATTTGTATATTATTCTTATTATGATCGCAGTAATTATTATCTCGATTTATATTTTATGACAGTAATAGTATTTGAAATGAGGTGGGAATGCATATATGTAACTAATATACATATATATATATATGTGTGTGTGTGTGTATATATATATATAAGAGATATCCAGGTATCTATTGACTCATCACGATATCTCTGGAACCATACAGCGAAGAGACTTGAAATTTGATAGGATTATAAAGCTCATGTATCTTATTTGTAAAACAATTAAAAGTTAATGAAATAACTACCCAAAAAACATTCCACGCAGATGAAGTCGCGGGTTCAGCTACTATTAAATATAGCATCCTGGAGTTGTTTAATTGTAAAACGTAAACGGAAATTTATAACGTAGGTTTTTTATATTTCTTTTAAATGAAACAGTTTGGTCTTTAAATTCCATTTTATTACAAGAAATATTATTTTCTATTTTAAGGTACAGTATCAAATATTAAACGAAACTACTTAATACTTGCCAGGTTATTAACCTTATATAGACTAGACTTTGCTAATATTAAGTTCGTTGTTTAATTTAGCATACATTAATATTATCCTAACAAAATTATTTTTTAAACAAGGGCTCTTAACATTGTCATAGTAAAAGTTATTTCTCAAAATAAAACCTACGCGGTCTAATGTTGTTGTATTGCTACAACTTGTTATTATTTGACCCGTAAAGATATTTTATTTTAAATATAATCCAAGAGTAGACTTGAACTACTTACAGTAAACAAATTAACAAATGAGAATACTTTTTCAATATATTTTTATAACATAAATTTTAATAAATTCATTTTCCACGAATATATTTTCTTAACGTCTTAATATTTTCCATTAAATATAGAGTCAATTAACCGATTTATTTCAAATACTACGAATTTGTTTTATTTTATATATTTTCTTTGCGAATAACAGCCGATAACGAGAGCCGACAAAATTTAATTTAAAAATTGGGGACACAGATTCATCCACTTTAACTTTTATATTATTTCAAATGAGAATACTCTCATGAAATTTAACAAACACAATTAAAAAGTAGTATTACATACATACATACACATACATAGCATCACGCCTCATTCCCATAGGGATAGGCAGAGACAACATCCTTCCACTTGCCACTATCCTTGCATATTTCCTTCGCTTCTTTCATTTTTATTAAACCTTTCATACAGGTTCGTTGGTTTAGAGTACTTTTGACTTGGCCCTTATTTAAAATGTCCTGGATTTGATCCAGGAACGTTCACCTTAGTCTTCCCCTTCCAACTTTCGCAGCAATCCTTTTTGTCAGTCTCCTTTCATTCATTCTCTCTACATGTCCAAACCATCTAAGCATACCTTTCTCAATTTTAGTCACTACATCTTCTTTTATACCAGAACGTTCTCTTATCACACTATTTTTTACTTTGTGTTTGTACTTTTTTTTAAAAGAAGTATTTATGCAAATTAATAGTTATTATGTTATAGTTTTGTTATATTAATAATGGGTTTAATAAATTGTATTGAAATATGAAAAACAAAGTTTTGACAAAAGTGCGAGCCGTCAAAACAATAACAAAGCCACGCCTGTACTACGCGCGATGCTACGAGCTACGGCGTAGTAACGCCCACGCTACGAGACTACGGAGCTTTGTGTACAATATAAATGGTGTAACTGACTGAAATCTTTTGCAAGGATAT
Organism: Elymnias hypermnestra; assembly: GCA_015832385.1. Taxonomy (NCBI): domain Eukaryota; kingdom Metazoa; phylum Arthropoda; class Insecta; order Lepidoptera; family Nymphalidae; genus Elymnias; species Elymnias hypermnestra. The sequence continues at coordinate 24,286 of JACTOM010000068.1, read as the reverse complement.
ATATAAACTGGGATTTTTAAAGCAAGCTTTCTAATTGAGTCGACGAACTATGTTTTATGTAAAATATAGTTGAAAGTTTTAAAGCTAGCTCTAAAGGTTTTAAAAATATGCTGACGTGTGTTGACCTAGTGCGACTGAGCTACGAAACAAACTAGTAAAGCTCCTAAATTTGTACATTCGTTTTTTTTTTTTTGTTTACGTTATTTTATTACATCTCTGAATTTCCTTTTCAATTAAATTAGCTTTCCATCCGATTTCACCGGAAACTGCACAGTCTTACTTTGGTGCATTATATATTTGAAAACTAATTTTAGGGCTAGCCCACTCAGAAATAGACGGGTGCAATCATGCGTTTATCTTAGAATGCTGGACTTTCCTTTTTATAACTCGTGTTTCTACGGTCTATCTGTTACTGTTCTTGCTACGCACCTGTACACACACTTCTACAATATCTCAGAAGTGAAAATCTTTTATAAAAAAATTATAAGCAAAAGTCGCAGTCAGATTATAATATGGTTTCGGTTTTAGTAAAAGGTTTGTTTCCGACGAGATCGGCAACAATGCGGACGACACAACGATCAACACGCAGTTCTTTCTATAATACTTTTTAATTTTCCATATTCATTTACTTTTTTATTTTTTTTATTTTATAAAAATTTCAAGTTGCCCTCCAACACGGGTCGGAGACTTTGTACATCTAAATATCGCATAATTACATCGTCATATTCTAGTTTTAATTCTAGTTTTTCATTTACTTGTCCGATTTGGTTATTTTCAATTATATTTAACTTCTTCTCAAAGTATTAATATTATCTTAATGTACTTAGAATTGCAAGTATACTGTTCTACGTAATGTAAGATTTTTCTTACTTAATTTGCAGCTTAACTGCAGTTTCTGTCAGCTAGTTAAACATAAGATAAAACCTTAATGGTGATCTATTCAATTACCGCGCAACTCACTGATTAATTTTGTGCTGCAAAGTAGTAGAGACTAATCCATTTGCCAGTAAACTAGAATTTAGCTTAGGTTGAAACATCCGGGATATAAGGAAATTAGTTTCTAAAACCATATCATGAGCACCAGTTAATGTTTTCCGATGTTATTTCTATAACAGGATGTCGATGCTATATTCCATTTCTTTTTCCTATACTTACTACTCAAAGCACGTTTTTACGTACCATAATATAGCCATACACACGGCGCCCAGACGAATCGATAAATTCATTTATCAGATCTTTTGTACGTGAACTACAACGTTACTTTTACTGGCAGTTGTATGAATTCGGGTCTCAAATTTCAATAATACGTTGTATTGTATCTATATTACATATATTTCAAAATAGACAAATTTATACACGATGTGAAAATTTTCCTTAGATTAGCTAAGTAGATTTGACATTTGTCACAGATAAACATCGTGATATGGGTTTTTTTATATAAAATACACGTTTTATTTTTTATGCTCAAGCTTTTCGCATCGATTCTCAATTTCAAAAAAATATTAAAATACACATTAAAATAATTGTTAACATTAGTCCAGTCGTTTAGGAGTTCATTTGTAAACAACGTATGTATGATCTTTTAATATTAAAATATTACGTTCCAGAGTTTGTTGTCGCACTCCTCTGAAAATGCTGGACCGATTTTTATGTAATTTTTTTACTATACGTAAATAAGTCGTTCAGTATTTTAACCCTCCACGTCCATTTTTTTAGTCGCGATATTGTTATTTTTCTATGATTGTATATTTTCTTTGATAATTTATATGGCAGAACAACGACGTCAATATCGATCAGCCTGTTATACAATATATATATAGAGAAAATATTAATTATAAATCTTAAAAAGTCGTTCCAGGTCACAATTAGTTTTTGCCGTAAAAATTTTAAATAATCACCGAGACAAAAAAAAGAGAACAAGAAAAAGTCTAAACTAAAAGTTATTCATATTATGAAAAAAACTATCGATAAATTTCACCAGGGAACTTAATGTAAAAACTTGCTTTCAAAAAGCCTCGCTTTTTTCTCGTAATCCTACAATATATGGGTCCATTAATGCGGCCTTGGAGAACTTCTTGTAATGGATTAAATCTTATAACTTTACCTATAATACCAGAAAGTAAAATAATCATTGAAAAAGAACAGAACAATAAAATAAAACCTATATAAAATAACTATCTTGGGGTTTCAAATGGATAAAAGAATTTTATTTAAGAATTCCAACAAATTCTAATTTTAATTACGTTGACTTTATGAGATATGTCTGTAGATATTAATATGAAGATAATATTATTAGATATTATGCAAGTATTATAAAGCCTTTACTATAAATTGATTCAATTTAAAATAATATTTTAAAATAAAAAATACTTGGTATATATATTTATATATATGTGTGTTGAATTTTTAGCTCACTCACGCAACTTTGACTGTATCACATAAAGAAAAAAGAGAGTTAGACAGAGAACAAATACTGTAACACGATTTTATGTACAGTATTAGATATCTACTATGACTGAATATTACGTGATGATTTATTTTCAGTAAAATATTGTCAGTAATATTATATATTATCAACTTTACGTCAACGAACCTTACAGCGAAAAGCGTGTCATTTTAGTCTCATCATTACCCACAAAATATGATGCCCCACGTTTCAAGAACTTATAATTTCAAAAGTCTCTATTTTTTAATTTGTAGGGTACACATAGACAGAATTTTCGGGACCTTTCCACGAAATAATCTCTAACGCTAAGTAATGATGCAGTCTCTTACCTAAACATACCATATCCATTAAGATAATTCCTACAAAGTCGCTGTACTCTGATGCCTTCTTTGCTTTTTTCTTTTCATCTCGTTAATTGAAAACTAGTAAAAAAAAAAGTCAATTCATTTAGAACAAATACTTTAAATTCATTACATAGAAAAATACTTGAAAAAACTATTTTCACATCAAATGTCATCTACGGTTTATAAAAATATTATTTGAATTTTGAATGGGTGCATAAAAAATGGTTATGATAACAAAAATATTAACAAGGTACATTGGGAGATTGTGAAAATTAAAAATAATTATGTTGTGGAAATGATCAAATTGTATGAGAGGTTTATATACTCGTAGAATAGATGTTACGTTTTAAAATCATCGCAAAAGAAATAACTTCTGATCCCTTATACGCAGCAATGAATAAAAGTAGTAATTGTTACATAGTAAATATACAATTACTATAAAACAACATACTATTAAATGATACTTTGTTGAAATTCGAATGACAAACTTTTCAGAGTTCTGATTTCAACATAAAACTTGTTTAAAATGTACTACAAAGTTGCAAAATAAAGTTCTACAATAAAATTCTCGTTACCAACAGTTGCAATCATTTATAATATCTTAGTTATTCCACTAATGGAAAAATGTTTGCATTTCTTACCTATTTTTTATGACTAGCCGTCCGCCCCGGGTTCGCTTGACTAGTACAGCATATTATGCCTAATAGGTTTATCTGTTGTAGGATGATATCAGATTGACCAGAAACGCATTTAAACTAACGTAATTAAATTAAGTATAACTTTCCGATAACCGCATGGGGGCTATTTTTTTAAATGTTAAAAAAATATAGTGATTTATCCTTAAAAGAGAGATATTTTATTGTTTAATAAATCTATAAAAGAAAATTTAAGGGATTAGGCAGTGCTTTCCATGAAAGCTCCAAAGCGGCTTAATTTTTCCGATTCTTCTCACAATTACGGTTATTTTTCAACGAATTTATAAGTTATAAAACACAGAACAATTTTGACTATTCGGCGAAATTATACGAAAAGTTTTTGTTATCGAGCTTATCGCGAACCGACAGATATAGGCACAACTTTGTTGTATAATATGTAAGGATATCCTTATAAAAGATATATTAAGATTATATTTACCTTTCAGTCAATTATACTTAATTGTTTACCGAGTTCCCTGTCAACTAAATGTAATATCGCTTCTTGTTACAAGGTTTAAGATCATAAAGCTCGGAGTATCTCTTAGAACCACCCTCAAAATTATACCTAGCTAATCCTGTAACAATGCCCATAGTTTAAAGTTTCCTTCCTAACTACGAGTACAAAGGAGCAACGACGTATAAATCTTAAATTTCAAATTACATTTCTTGGATCCCTATTGTTTCATATAAAATGCGCTTTAATTAAGTTCTAATTAAACTGCATAAATTCTCAGATAGTTCTACGTTCATAGCAATCCCCGCCAGGAACTTCAAGTTCAAACTTTGTAAAAATAAGAACAGGCGAACTTCTGCAATGAATTATAGAGTAGAACGCAAACCAAATCATGGAATAATTGTTGAAGTAGTTATTAAATTACTTCCTTACAAGTCAAAAGTTTTTCTTTGAATATAATTTTTACAAGGATCGATTGCACATGTTTAAGCTTTTATGATTACAATTATAATCGAGTACATATCAGAAAAGTTCTAAATGAAATCGTAATATATAGCAATTGTAAGATTCAATGAAAATTTTACACTTATAATAAAGTAAAAAGTTAATATTATGTACAGATTGCATATTCGCAATATTTCACTCATATAACTGTTGCAGGTTATTATCAGGGGTCAGAATTAGCCTACCCTCCGTGATCTCATTTTATTTTTCTTCGTATCCACATTCCGACCTACGAAACTGTGTCTGTAAATTACAAACTACAAATTAACTGAATAAACTGAATTTGTAGGAAACTACAAATTCGGTTTATTTAACATTTAGATTACTTACGTAACTATTGTAACTACAAAGTATAAATCGTGCATAAAAGTTTTTATTTTCTAAGAAAAAAAAACTATTCTGGTATCGCATTTTAGGTGAATCAAAATCAATATGGTTTTATAGAATTATTCTACATTACGTTGTGTTTTTGCTACCGTATTGTGTACACGACAATATATTTTAATCAAGTTAAATAGGCTGGAATAGCAATCCAAGCAATATTGTTTTAACTGAGGTAAAAAGAGAACAGAGACCTCCACTTGCTTAAAAAGAAAAATTATCATAAGGATTGCCACATACTAGATGCAAATTCACTTTCAAGGTAAAGAGCTTGAAAGTGAACTTTTTTAAAATAATTTTAACATAAATGGGTTATGTATTACAGTATTCAGTTTTGGTAATTACCAGGTTGGTAGTTCATTCAATAGAGTCTCATCCATTCATGGGGGCTCGTTAGTTTTGCTAAATAAAACTTTTAAATATAAGGTACGTTCAGACGTAGTGAGCCTGTCAGTTGAATGGACGATAGAGCGGGCGTCTAATGAATTAGAGCAGTTTGTTATAGTAACAGTATATAGGCCACCTTTGTCCAATTTTGCAGTATTTGAAGTATTTTATATTGGTTACATTTCACTAGCAGAGGTTCTGAATTTGATTCCAGGCAGAATATATTTGGGAAATTATATTTTCTAATTTGGGAGAGTCTGAACTGGTAGGAAGATTTGACCGTGGCCACTTAGCACTCTAGCAAAGCAAAATCTGCGCCAAGTAAAAGAAATGCGATCCGATAAGATGCTGTGGGGGATAATAAGAAGTAAATTTTCTCCCACAACGTTATCACGCTTTCGACTTAAACTATTTCCACTCATGTGACATTACAGTCAAAACGCTAACCTGTTAAGAGATAATATACCTCTAATTATACCACCACAGCATCATACTGGTTTTGGTTTTTCCAAAAGTGTAACTTCTATCTAAATATACAATAGCTATTATTTCCCGGTGACCCAGTCGCGTATGAACTTCACATGGAGCAAATAAAACCAATAAACATATCCAGTCCACCGCCTGCATCGCATTTTGTTTAAATGGCGCAACTGCCATCGATTTCCAATGAGCTTTACCATCGCTTTGTAAAAGGAAAAAGAGTTAGTACATTGCGTATACCTTTCTGTTACCTATTTTTTTTTATTTTCACAAGAATTCATTTTTCTATCAGTCTCTGTTTCTACTCACATTTTTGTCCGGTTATAGCCACTATATGTTTACCACTACCTTCTATGGGCACGAAATATAATCATATTTAATTATTTTCGATCTTATGCAAAGTCGTACTATCCTTATGTTGCAAACGTCTCGGATTAATCAGTTCCTTTAAAATATTAAGGTTATGTAATTAAAGCAAATATTTCACGTATTTTTATGGCGTATATAAATACTGTTTTAATTAGATTTTCCCTGACGAATACTACTGAAAAGTGTCCCAGTACACAACAAAAATTCGTGTAATATATTGTTTTATAGTCATTAAATTTTTTAGAAGTGAGTATTTTTCTTTTCAAAAACCGAATTGGAAAGTATAAATAATCTTATTTCTCGATACACTAGAATTTTCTTATTGTCCTAGACTTATAATTTTTACATCAATATTTTAATATTACTTAATAAATATCTCTCCAAGCATACATGTCTACATCCATTAAACATAACTAAATCGTAAATTCATTTTATGTTCTTGTTAGCGAGTGTTTCAGTTGGTTTAAAAGTTCAGTTCACAGTTTATGAACTACGTCTCAAGTTGCAAATTCCCAGCTTCTCTAGTTAAACGTAAAGTTGGCATATTAGTCTGCAGTGGCGTAAACTTTATGATATGAATATGAACGTAGTTAAGCTTACACGTGTGGTAAAGTTTTAACAAGCATATAAACCATAAAATGATATTTTTTCATAGATAACAAGATACTGCTTGACGGTGTTCTTACTTGATGGTCCATAATAATATAGTCATAGATGGTGAAAAGTACTTGTCAAAGGTTTCTACACAGCATCTTACCAGAAAACATGATTTGCATGAAGGCGTTTTTACTGGTAGGGTGGTAATTGGCCAAGGCCGAAGTCACACACCATTTCAGACTAAAACAAATTAGAAAATACAATTTCATAATTTATCCCTCCAAGAATCGAGCTCAAGGCCACTGCTAGTAAAGTAAGTACTCGCACTTTTGCTCCAATTTACTTTCTTTACAATAAATGTATATGAAAACTACCTAAGAACAAATTTTACACAAACTAAAACATTTAAAGTTGATACTTCTTGAAACACAGCCGTGTTCAAAATGTTTTTATTCATCTATCCATGTTCAAATAATGGTATTGTTTATTAAAACGTTGACTAAAAATCAAAATAAATTTTATAGCAATGTACACAATACAAATAAGAAAAAGATAAAATCCGATAACTATCAAAGACTTCTTTTACTTATCTGTACTAAAATAAAGCCACAGAAGACGTTCTGTATACTCTCAATAGACACTATCACTCTACAACTACAACGATTAAAACTTGCCCACCGTGTGTCCTCTTAAGTATTTACGACGTCCAGTCGTAAAAACTTTACTTTGGATAAAACAATTGGTTTTCGAACGATAAAATAAAAAGATATATATAGTGTTGACACAAGCTTTAAATAATTCAACATTTAAGATGTTTATGAAGGAAAAATCTTCATCATGTATATAAAATACACTGGCGCAATTGTACGTCAACAAAAAGCAAAATAAAAATGCTTTGTATTACCATGCCGTGCAGAAACCAGAAGAGGTTATTACCTCTTACATACCTTTTCGGTTTAGACGCTTTCAGCCTAAACTATATCATCATGTAACATCAACTGAGATCACAAAAAGACGATGAAATATAATGATATTTTGAGGTTCATATCTTAAATCAGAGATATTTATCTACTATCTGAGAAATATTTAAACTTTAAGCAATCACGTGGACATACTGGATTTTTTAATGTCAAAATAAAAACCTTTTACGAAAGGTACTTATGTTTACACTTGTATCAAGGTATTTTATTATATTATATATTTATTAGTCTATTTCAGATAAAAAAGACTTATCTGATTTGACGGAGGTATCATTGGCATAATTTCTTTTTACATTTTAAATAACAAAATCTAAGCGAACGGCTAATTTTATAATATGAAATAAAGCCTAATAAAATCATTATATTTTTTTTAATGTACAAATACCTTTGAATTTCTTTTAAACTGTATGAAATATGCGCTTCAACCTTATGAGAATAGTACTTGAATTCTTCTTAGAGAGTCGTACGATGGAATTTTATTATTGATGGGCGTAAAGTGGAAAAACACGGTGGATCCGTACTCTAAGTTTTAGTAAAAGTAAAGATTTTCTATAATACTTTGTTTTAATAACCTTACTCTAATACGATTTATGGAAATAGGGTTTAGATCACACGAATTTCTGAACTAAAGACAATGTAAACTCCATTAAACGATCGCGTCGTGCGGAAAACGGTGCACGTAGCAATACCATTAATTATCAAAATAACGGAAGGTTTCCTTCAATCGATTTCGTTCGCCTTTCTGAAAAAATCACGTAATTACCAATTTAGTAAAGTGTTTCCCGTTAAATATTAGAAAGAAGTACTCATTATTTTAGCTATAATGTCTTTGTTGTGTGGATATATTTACTGACATTGAAAAGATAGAATTACAAACTTAAATCTTCGAAGAGATCGTTTATTTACACATGCCGATTTCCGTGCCAAGGCACATTATATGACTTTACTTTGCTAACTAGTAATAGGGTAAAAAAAACTTTTTATTAATTTACTGTGGTGTTTTCTCGACTAAAATACTCTGTGATAGTTTAAATATAACTTGATCTGTCGCCAAGATTTTTGCCCACATTTCAATGTAGCGCTACGGCTTAAAAAGCCCGATTTCTTAAAAAAAATTTCAATCGATTTCGACATTAGTCTATGTTTTATTTTTATGAATAATTTTTATACCATTATATTAATAATATTGAAATGTATTTGAAACTTTACAGTCTCTGAAATTCTCTTGCAATATCTCGATAGATATGTGCTTTTAAAATATAAGCTAATTTTGGGCAGAATTCCGCACTTGTAGACATTTGCGGCTATCCTTCCTTTCCCAAATTGCATTATCGGTGCAGTATAGTTTATTGAATTGTAGTTGCTGTTAACGATAATGAAACTTGGCCATTAATATTGAAAAAACCATTCTTCATTATTATTTTGTTGTGACATGATAATAATAATAATTTTACCCCTTCATAAAATGGATATAATCAGAAAATTCTATATACGAGTATGTGGGCATTTGAAGCTACGAATCTTGTGTCATACAATTACATTAATAAATAAACAAAATTAAATTAAATTTTTGGAAATATAAATGCCTATTATATTAAGAGGAATGTAAACAATAAAAATTTTTGAATAGTTTAATTATTTATATTAATCTACTAAAATATAAGTGCATTTTTATATGTAGTTTTAATTTATTTAATTATTTGTTTTCAGCAGAACCTGAAATACATAAAAGGTTAGTCTCCATTACCTAAATCTTTTATTGCTGCTAAAAAAATTAGCGCTTGTCTGTAATCTTATCTAATGATAAGCGGTAATACAGTCTTAAAGTTTTTAAACAGCATCATACTGAAGTACAAGTATTTTTGCTCCGTCTTTGCTTGTACACCCTACAATTCCCCAAGTTTTGTTTGTAGGGTGGCAACTAGCAACAAGCAATGTCTTCCACCAGTTCAGACTAATGGTGGACAAATTAGATAGAATGTGATTACTTGAGTTTGCCTTGTCTGGAATGGAACTCGGTACTACTGCTAGCGAAGCGAGTAATCGCACTATTGCGCTAGCGAATCCGTTAATACCCTCTTAACAATTTGATTGAGATCTCTGAAAATTTAAATCGAGTTTTATAAAGAATCTTTCACTACTATTACCATATAAAGTAGTGGTATTTTTAAGCAAAAACTCAAGGATTAAATAAGTCTATAAACATAAACTAAGCATAGTCATTGCACTGTAGACTTAGTTAAAATATATTTTGGTTAATTTAGGTCAAAGTGTTATTACTTTTGTTGTAATTCGATATTTATTTAAAGAGCAATTCCATATAAAAAAGCTTAATTGGCAAACCTTTTGTGAAAGGTTATTCTAATAATATTACTTTTGGAGTGCAAAAAAATATTTACTATCACTAACTGAATAAACTGTTAGTTTATAGGATTATTTAGTAGGCACCTATGCCTACTAACTAATCCTATAAATTAACAAAGAAACTAAAAGCACTAAGCTTAGTACAGCTAAGGTTGGACGCCAGGAGAATTTTTAGTATGCTGTGATAATAAAGCAGATATTATTGTATTTGTTATTATCGCAAGTAACGTGAACTATACACATCAAAGAAGCAATGTACCCCCTTTCTTAAACCACAATTAACTTTAAATCGTATATATAAAATCAAAATGCATGTCAAATCAATAGTAAATAGCTTTAACAATCTTAAATTCGATACTCAATGTCACAATTCCCTTAGCTATCAATTTAATCCTTTTATTTTTGTCCACCTTCAATTTCAAATAGCGACGCGGAATTTAGTTATTTCCCGCAATATGATAGTCTGATGTGAAATAAAAGCAGCAATTCTTTGCAACAAAACATTAATAATGTAATATTCTTAATACTTTTTCAGAAAAATATGTAGAAATCTGTTTCTTTGATTTATATCACATTAAATAGATATATCTACATATTTTATGACTATAAACATAGGCTAAAATGGTGATTCATAACATTCATATATCCTTTTTTTTATTTCATATGTGTTAAAATTTTATTATTGTTACAATTTGGCAATCTCAAATTAAATTTGAATTGATGCATTGTATATAAAATACAAGGCGTAAATTCACTGTATCCACACTCAAATCGCGCTATCAAAGCACCTTTGTTTATCGAATGGAAAGGAAAAATCCAGCATTTTATAACAATGGTATAAGAGGCAGTGTGCATAGGGCGGGGGATTTAGTCCATTAGAGGGGCTTAACCAGCACTCTGAGAGATCGACCCGCACTTTATTCTATACTACTTGAAAACCGCAATTTTGTTTACAATGACGCCTTAACTACAGTATTGTTCTTTTGGCATACGATTAATATACAATTTTTACGCCATATAGTAAAAACTTCTGATACTTTTTACATGGAAAGAAGCTTTTTGCCTTTTACAACAGCTGCCAATAGATAGTGCTGTAAATATTTTCTCGAAAAACCATTTAAAAAAACAAAAGTTGAATGAAATTTATTAAGGAGTTGATTGATAAAATTGTCATTTTTACGTTTAAAACATATTCTCCTGAATAGATAAATCAAGAGTATTTGAATAACGATTATACGCTCGCATAAATATTTTTAACGCTTGACTGTGATCACATCTAAGGTAAGTGATGATACAATCCAAGATGGAAGCGCGCTAATCTGTTAAGAGGCAATTTGCCTCTAAGAAATCACGGCCGAAGCCTTCCACCAGTCCAGACACAGACAAATTAGTAAATGTCATTTTCTAAATTCGCCCTATCCGCCGTTCGGGGATCGAACTCGCGGCCTCTTGCAAAACGAGTACTCGAACCGATATATATATATATATATATATATATATAGTGTTACGGACTGGAGCACCGAGCCTAGCGCATCCCCAGCGGCGATTAGACCTGATTTCACTCACCTCACCATTTCCGGTAGAAATCGCGGGAGGAGGGCGATCGCGGGTGCTAAGGTATCAGCACCCGTGATCGCCCTCTCTCCTGCTCGTCACACCGTATATACCTTCCAAGTGGAAGAGTAATATAAAAGGCCTCTCCCAGAATTTGTAAGCATACGACCCAAACACTTCCTTGACGACCCAGACGTCCAGATTAGCGTCTACGCCAGCGAAGGCACGAGGTCCCCGCTATCTGATCCCAGGCCGCGGATCCATGGGCGTCAAGACTAAGCATCTGTCATTTACCCTTTTCAGCAGCAGCAAACGTTGCTCTAAGCCTTGGTCCCAGCCTCACAGGAGGCGCCCTTAGAGCAACGTTTCCCCCACGATACAGCAGGGCCCTTCTACGGGCCCACCCCTCGGCGGAGCTTCTACGCTCGCCACTCCTCTTGGTTACACTGTAAAAGCCAGTAGGACTAACAGCAATTACGAAAAACACACTTCAAAAAAAAATTTGTAACCACATTTCGCCTTAGACTCCGATCGGAATAGATTAGTAAGTACGAACTGTGACGAATTCTGAAGAATCGAACCAAGCCCAGAACCACGAAACCGAAAAACCGTACCCTGAAGACCCACTGAATATTGAAAAACCGAAGACCCGAACCCGCCGAAATCCGTAGATCGAAGCACTAAGAATTCCATACAGTCCATTGTACATGTATTTGTCTGAATCTGAATCCCTGCCCAACAGAAAGGCTGCACTAATAGTATACATTTAAAAAAAGGCTGAAACATTTAATTATTACAAATTAAAAATCTTGTTTTGTTGAAAGAACCTTTGTAAATTTAACAGAAAATATCCTTGACAAATTATTTCAACGAATTACTTAATAACTTTAACTTAATGTAAAATATTTTGATCTAAAAAGCTTCTTTAATAATGGAGCCATATTTTAATATTAAATAGTAGTTCGCGGCAAATAGCAGATCGGTCCATTAGGGCGGCTTACCCACACTCCGTAGATTCCGCTCTACTAATTGTGTGATTATACTGACACACGACCAACTGTGGCTTCCATACTCGTGAATTTCCGCAACTCTCCTCAAATCTCCATATTAATTTGTCGTGTTTACAAGAATACTTAGCTTCGGCAGCTCACTTTTGCAAAGATTTGCCGGTTCAGGATAAATGCAAATGCCACCAGATTCTTCACCCAACGCTTCGCCGCCTACTTGTCACCAGACGAGGATTATGTATTACGTTCAAACTGTTGTTCAGCAGGGACGTGTTTGCCGAATCGGCCTTTTATTATACGGTGTTTCCGACTGGCAAACGTGCACTATTGTGACAAGTAAACGACGTCGGTTGATATTTTATTTGATAAAAAGTGCGTCTTATGTTTGGCGTTCTATTATTTACATACATGACATTACACATCACAGGGATTACATTAATAACACGAACAACTTTATTCTCGGAAATGACAAACATACAAATATATACACGCTATAATCAACAACATTTTGTATATACGAATCCATTAATATCTACATAGGGACTCTATGCTAAACAAAATATATTACGAAACGAAACGATTTTAAAACAATATTAACTTAAAAAGGAAACAAAAATATACTATTTCTAATTTGAGGAGAAAAGTCGCGAACAAATATCGTATTCAAAATGTACTAATGTGCCCAGATATCGAAATTCGACCATAATTAATCTTAATTATAAGTTTGAATGATACAGTTCTATTGTTAAAGACTATACCACTGTATTCATAGATTTCACCGAGGCTACACTGTTAATTTGCCTATTTTTTAGTATATCAATTTAAATATATAAAAATACCTATTATTTTTTTTTATTGAAACAAAAATAAATGCAATAAATAACTATCCATTGAACTTTATACAAATATTCCGATAACTTAAAGATACAAAATCATTAACGATCCCATGGCCTCGTCATCATACGATTTTGGAGCACCGTCAGGTTTTAGCCGGTAGGAGTCCGGCATAGCTCGCAATGTTCTTTCCCCGTGATGTTATGTATCCAAGAGGATTTCCTGATGTTAAAAGAATGATATGTAACTTCTTAATAAACGACGTTTTTTATAAAAACTTTTTCATCATATCCTTCATATTTTTATTTATTCATTGCAATCAACAAGTAATATTAACTACAAATGAAAACCTGTCAGTGTGTTGCAAAATTACATTTTAAAAGAAATAATGTTAAAATTATTTTATATTGCTCATGTCTGATCTCTTCATTTACTATTTTGTTAAATAAAGTTAATATATCAGTTAATAATATAGCATAATAATATCCGATAATTGTTAGAAAAGTAAATCAAAAAAAAATTATTCGCAAAAAAAATTTAAATTGCGACATACAATGATTGCCTATGTGTGCCTAGCCAATACAATAAATATCAAATTTTTTTTGAATGTAAATAATTTAAACATCCGTCTAATTAGATAATTAAATATCTCTTTCTTCAACACACGTAATAATATAAATAATCGTGAATTATATAAATATACATATAATGTATATTTAGTAATAAAATGGCACAGTTTCTAATGTAACCTCCTTAGTGCCTTTGACATATATGTCAGCGATTGACAAATACGCATATATAATCTATATGCGCGTATACATGACAGTGTGTGTAATATGTTTTTTTATTAATTCATTATATTTTTATGCATAATTTAAAAAAAAATTAGCATTGTACACTCCTCTATATAAAATATAAGTGTGGTTAATTTCATGCTCCACCGACCGCGCAATTTTCGTAAAAAGGTATATGAAGTTTTTGCTTCACATATAATATAAAAATATTTAAGTGTGAAATATTTCCATTCTGCTATGTATGCATAAATACATTTTAAATTTATTTCTTTTGACAGATTAATTTATTTTTTAGTACCAATAAAATTGGTAACGTAAAATAAAGGTAAGTAGCAGCATATTTCTTTACCACAGCTGGGCACAGGCCTCCTCACTCATGAAAGCGGGGGCCTATGTCCAACATTGGTGTAAATAGATTGCTGCTATTATATACATAAATATAATAAGATCATGCTTAATTGAATTGACATTTCACACGTTTTAAAAGTATTTGTGAGGATCACTACAATGCTCATCTACTCTCTGACGGATTCTACGATAAATAGATGCAATGCAAGACGTGAAATACTGCATTACATGCAGACGACATAACGAGCAAAAGCAAGTATATTATACAAATAAAAGAAATGTCTATTCCCAATGTATATTCAATAAGTTATGAAACAAGGGGTCGTGTCTTCACGGAAGTCTCTTGGATCATAGACAAATAAGGACGGATCAATTGCTGACTGTGCAAATAAATCTCAATAACAATGTAGAGTCGACGAAATGTGCAAAAAACATTGTAAACTATCCATATAAATACATTCTTGTTAGAGTAAAATTACTTTTGGCACGTTAGTGAAAGTTTGCTAGGGAAAAAGACACTTTACGTAGAAAAGCTTATCATAAATTACTGATATATATAATTATGCTAGCTGACCCAGCAAACGTTGTTACACCATAAAATAACTTATCGCTATTAAAAAATTTGAGGTTGGTGACAGAAAGGTGAAAATTTATGGTTGTATGTATTTTTCGATGCCACACCATAAAAAAATTACCAAAAAAATTAATTTTTTTGGGTGAATCACCATTAACATTTAAGGGGATGAAAAATAGATGTTTTCCGAATCTCTACCCTAGCCGATATGCACGCTAACGTTCACGAAAATCGGTCGAGCCTTTTCAGAGTAGTTCAATTTCTAACATATTTAATATTCACAATATAATACAGAATAGTTTTAATATAGAATTTAACATTGTTATCAAATGAAGGGGTTTCAAAATGGTTTTTAGTCTTTTATTTTGTAAGCAACAAAATAAAACACTTGAAACTAAATTAAGTAAAAACGGTTTTATTTAAAACAAAGATAATAATGATGTAGACAGTGATCGAAAGCAAAAATAAATTATTCCTAGGTATTAATTTTCATACCATTCATCTCGTTATTCTAAAGCTTTGATGAGAGAAAAATATGCTCCAAACAGGTTTCATTTGACAGATAACCGTATGATGATAGTACTACACGACTCACTCACAAGATATTCAAAATATTCGCGATTGCCTTGAAATCTAAAGTGATCATTCTGTTTCTAATTTGTTTGAGTATAGACCGGTGGGAGGCTCGGAAATGTTGGGGGTTATTGAGTGACAACACTTGAAAATACCAGGGACATTGTGCAATATTACGAAATATTGTGCAATGCGAGGTAATATTAACGATCGGGCAATTTTGTTAAGAGAGTCTTTCGAGCTGTTTTTTGTGAAGTGGTTGTTTTAAGAGAACCAATGTTAAATAATATAAAATCAAATAGTGAAGTAATTAATAGTATAGTACAAGTTGTGTATATTTAATTAGTGAAGAGAATTAAAGTGAGTTAATGTGCATTTCTAATACTAGTAACAACAACAACCCTACATGCAATGACACGCCACGAAGCCTCATTGGTCTAGTGGTTAGCATGTTCGACTACAGACATGAGGTCCTGGGTTCGAGTCCCGGGTCGGGCCAATTCAAAAATCAATATTGAGTTTTCTATTAAGATTTTCTCAATATTTGCCCGAAGTTGGGAAGTTGGCGGTGTGATCCACCCCCGTGCCTCGGAGAGCACGTTAAGCCGTCGGTCCTGCGCCTGATCTCTCTCCGGTCGTGTCGGATTCCCGTCACATCGGACTATGAGAGTGAAGGAATAGAGAGTGCACTTGTGTACTATGCCTGCCAATCCGCAGTGGAGCTGCGTGGTGGGTCTATGCTCTAAAAACCCTCGCTCCTCGGAGTGAGGAGGCCTGGACCCAGTAGTGGGACATTAATGGGCTGCTACTTACCTTTAACACTTGACTGTAATCTCACCTGATGATAAGTGATGATACAGTCTAAGATGGAAGCACGCTAATCTGGTAAGAAGCGATATACTTCTTATGGTTTCTACAAAGCATCGTACCGGAATACAAATCGCTTTGTTTAGCGATACATCTTTGCTGGTAGGGTGGTAACTAGCCGCGGCCGAGGCCACCCACCAGTCCAGAATCAGACAAATTTGAAAATACGATTACGGATCGAACCCGGGACCTCTGCTAGCAAAGCGAGTTCTCGCACCACTGCGCCAGAGAGGCCGTCAAAACTTCTTAACAACATACCGCTCTTCCATCTTAGACTCTATCATCACTTACAATCAGATGAGACTACGGTTAATCGCTGACGTGAAAACGATTAAGAAAGTCACCTTTTTTTTATATATTTGCAAAATGTACATAATGAAATATGAAATCTTGTAAAGCAAAAATTTTATGTAGCCTAAATTTACTGGCGTACTAATTAAGTAAGTATTAATTAAGCCTCTCATAAGATGAAATCCCTAAGACTACAGAAGTCAGCTTATTACTTTTGTGTACTCGTACATTAAAACTGATGATTTATATATTAAATATTATGGAAGTGAAACATCTTTAGGCGCATGAGGGTACATTTTTGACGGATGAAACGCATGATTAGCGTCACGAAGATGTGCGGCGCCTTTTATGCGAATTCGTTTGATAGTTAGGTTGTTTTAATATTTATTAGTATATAGTCATTTAATATACTATTTTTCACAAAATTTAATATATTTCATAAATTCTCTTTTATAAATTTTTATTGAAAAATAAAATTTATTTAATAATTTCTAATTTTGAAAAAAAAAGACGCATGGCATTTTTATTTACAATTCGTCATTTGATATTTCAATAAATTATTTGTATTAATTTTCGACATTAACTAATGACATGAATTTATCATGAAATTCCTAACATCTTCTTTTTTCCCTCCCTCTAAGTCTCGGAAATCTAAAATTAGATTTGTTTACATATAAACAAGACTTAAAAATTAATTTGCCAAAGAAGTTTCAGTTCTAACATGTGTACTTTTTACGCATGCACTTTTATTTTTTTTATATTGTGATACATGAGAGTTTGTCTGTATAAAGGGGATAAATATAATAACATAAAAACTAGTTAAAAGTTATTAAAAATATAAATGATATATTTTTCGATGCTACTTAATTACTTATCGCAAAATATAGATTCTATAGGTATTCTCTTCTTTTCCCTTGCATAATTAGTGTTTGAGTTTTATATTAGGTCCTTATATATGAAATTAGCGTTTTTCGTACTGACCACTTTAATCTAAAAAATCTCCTCTTTGGTTAAGGTACATTTAAGTTTGGAAAGCAGTCATTAATTTGTTTATTTCATCATTATTTTTTTCTTTGGTGTCGCTTATAACCGGTCAACGGAAAACATGAAATATCGGTATATTTACGAGTACGAGTTCTACCGTGGCACCAGTGCTGCAGAAATAGCTCGAGGGATTAATATGTACGGCACTGGTATCGCAAAACAGAGCACGATACGTTTTTGGTTTCAACGTTTTCGTTTTGGAAATTTCCACTGTCAGAACCAACCTAGTAGACAGCCGGAGACCAAAGTGAAAAATGAAGAATTAAATGCCATTGTAGAAGCGGATCCATCACAAAGCACTTCAGAGATATCTGCAGGCTTCGAGGTAAGTAACAAAAATATATTAATCAACTTGAAGCAAATCGAGAAAGTAAAAAAACTTGAACAACGGGTACCTCATGATTTGAGTGAATCGAAGTTGCCAACACGCGTCGACTGCTGTGTTACTTTGCTCAACTGACACAATAAGGAAGGGATTTTAAATCGAACTATTCTTTATGTTGAAAAGTGGATACTGTACTGATAATTGAAATCACTCGTCGCAATGGCTGAACCCTGGAGACCCAGCCAAATCCTACCCTAAACGGAAATTGACTCGAAAAGTTACTTGTAAGTGTTTGGTGGACTAACGCCGCTATCGTTCGCTGCAGCTTTCTATAATCTGGCCAAACGATTATGACGGATATCTTTTGTCAGCAAATTGAAACTATGAAGGAAGAACTAACTGCTATACAACCGAGATTGGTCAATTGCTCTAGACCACTGCTTCTTCATGACAACGCAAGACCACACTCTGCACAACAAACAACCACTAATTTAGATGAGCTACAATAGAAATGTCTGCGACATATACCGTACACCCAGAACCTCGCTCCAACAAATTACAATTTATTCCGGAATTTGGACAACTACTGACAAGGAAAAAAATAAAACTCTGATAGCCGATTATTAGACATTATATATCAAAAGATACACGCAATCAAACAAAGGTAGACGCAAAGTTCGTTTTAATATTTCTCATTCAAAAGCATTGAGAGACGTCACACTGTCTTTAGGTGTCTGAGACAGATATTAAATTGATAACTTGTGAATTATCTAGATTAAGATAATTTCTAAACAACTCTTATTGAACTTATTATTTGAGTCATATTTTAAGCCAATCTTGAAAAACAAATGTTCAACAAAAAATGTAGTAATGAATATGATTAATTAGAAATAATGCTGTGCCCTCAAAAACATACAATACAATTGAAAAATGAAGTTTAATACATCGAAATAATATAATTTTTTATATTCATTTAGTAATACAAAAATTTTAGAAAATATACTACCAGAGTGATATTACCATATTTGTTTAACATAGGGATGGATCTATAGCATTACAGATATATTAATACAATGTATTTCTTTCTGTGTAAGATTGATAATATATACAAATACATATAAATGTAAAACCCTCTCTCCTATTAATGAGGAAGCCTGTGCCCAGCAGTGGGATTTAAAACTAAAAACAACTTCAAATCCTTTAATCTTGAGACATTATCAATAAACTATTTCAGTGTTTCCACAATATTTGTAAGAAAAAAATCATTTCGTTATGAAGTAAAGCAAGTAATGACAAAGTCTACACTCTGTTATGATGCTGTATAAAAGCCTTTAAGAGATTTCTTTTTATCGGCTTAGAGGATTGCTATCTTAAATTGTGTCATTATTTATAATTAAGTGCTATGAACTGCTAGCCTACACGCAATATAAATAACTTTTGATACAATCAACGATTTAAAAATTTACTATAATCACTCATTACACTGACCTCCAAATTGTCAGTGAAAATTCCATAGTAATTGACTTAGCCGAATTAATTTAAATAAATACTCTTAAACGTAAATTCTAGAAAGTCATGTTTAAATTTTGTTTTTCATTTAAATAACGAAAACAGCTTGAGAAGTGGAACTATTTTCTTATTACGGATATACCATTTTTAAGTAAAAATGTTAAAGCGCGCTTCTCAGGAAAAATCCTAAGTAATATATACTCGTATATAAATCTACTTAGGATTTCCAATAAGACATGATATTTTTTTATTATTAAATATATATTGTTGTCATTGTGTAAGTACACATTTATACAAAACGCTGAATACACGTAATAAATATTTAACGAGTCTAAGAAAATAATAAAAATGAAATTTTTCCTTAAAGCCACGACACGCTGATAAAAAACGGAGAAATTCTTACAACATTACGCTTTTAAAGATAGAATTCGTAATTCTTTGAATTATATCAATCATAAAATATTTTATATATATGTCGGGAGTAGCAGCAGTCTGTGGATCGCTGGCGCCATCTATCTATCGGGGTGAGACAGAGTCATGTGTCGTGAGCCGGCGGTAGACTCGGTTCTTTCTTTCTCGGTTCTCGGGTGATGGCCCGCCAGAGCGGTCGACAATTGAAACTGTCGCGTTCCTACCTATTATTATTAATTTTATGAAAATTACTTTGTGAAAATTAAGTGATTGAACATTATATTCTGAGTTAATAAGTAAAGTATTTGATTGCACCAACATTACCCAACAAACGCCCACAGTATGGAAATTATCGAAGCCTTTAATGACGATGTCGGCGATGAACCCGACGCCCCTTTACTTTATATCTCCTTCTCTCTTATTCACCGACAAATATAATGGACTCAAAGGAGTATCATTTTAAATGTATTAGTGCTTGAGTGTGATTACACCTAATGGTAAATGAGGACACAGTCTTAGATGGAAACGCGCTAATCTAGTAAATGCCTATTTACCTCTTATGGAACACAATCTCGTGCTTAGCGGTATGTTTTAATGGTAACTTGCCAAGGCTGAAGCCTCCCATCAGCCCAGACTCAGACAAAAAAAATTAGATAGAAAAATTTAGTACACTCGACCTACTGGGAATTCTGGAATCCAGGAACTCTATTAGCGAAGCCACTACTCGCACCATTGTTCCAGTAACGTCATCAAAATTTAGCTTACATAAAAATCTAGGCAAATATACTTACCGCGCTTAGGTTTTAATTCTCTTATTGACAATTTTCTACTTCTCTTATAGTATCATGTTTTGTTTGATCAATACCACATAGAAAGCTTGTAATATTCTAAAAATGTAAAAGTTCTTCCTGGAGCGATCCATATGGAAATGTATTACGAGAAGAACTCGTAGAAGTCTATATCGCGTTATGGACTTACTTCGGCAAGGAGCTTTAGACAAAGCTTTTTGCAAGTAAAAATTGGATATTTGTTTTCATATCAGTACATTAAACAAGCCATTTGAGTTATTCGTTATTTATATTTTTATTTCACAATACCAGTTAAAACTTAGGTTCCCTAGCCCAATGACCAATCTCTCCTATCCTATTGTGATTATAACTATTTATATAAATATCATTACATTTCATTTCAAATATCATTTATTTATCACTTATAATTGTAATATCTTATTAATTTTATAAAAAGTACTTTAAAATTAATATATATTTACAAAATAGAAAACTAGCGAGTGTCTGTGACTACATATGCACTGAATTTGTTTCATGGAAGTATAATTGAGAAAATATTTCAATAACAGTAAATTAAGCTGTTAAACCTTAGTTATTGTTATTCCTTGCAATACTAGCGTCAATGGATGGACGATATACGGGAGTGGACAGGAAGCCATCAACTGACCATGGCAAGAAAAAGGGTAATGCGATAAGACAAAGTAAGCTTTATTTGATAAGTTACCAGACCTTATCCATCCCAGTCTCGCGGGTTTTGGGTATCCTTATTTATGCAAAATAAAACAAAACTTAGGTTTAGTATGATGCTTCACGTTGGTAGTCTATGCAAGCTTTGTACTAATAAGATTTAGGAGTTAATGAACTTCGACAAACAGACTTTTCTAGATCATTTTTTGGGACTGCAGTATTTAGTTTTTATATAACCTGGTTTTTTTTTGTCGCTGGGAAATGCTTTTACACACCCCGATTGTCGGGAGTGTGGGACTTAATAGAAACCTCAATATAAATTTCGAATTGGCCCGACCAAGGACCAATAAGGCAGCTATCATTACCCTATTCAATAATTAATTTAAATACCTGCAGAATACTTTCATTCCAAAGATATAACAAATTTAAAAATCTCAATCTAAAGAAAATAATATATCCCGAGTCGGACTCCATAGTGTCGAATGTTATAATATAAAATTACGACCTACCTTTCTAAATAGAAATTTAGTTTGATTCTTTTTTCTACGTTATTGTTTAACTCGACAATCGAAATGGTAAAGTCAACGCGGCGGAAATTAACGATATATACAAATGATATTCATTTTGATTAAAATATAGTAACGCTATATATCACGTAAGAAACATGAGAGATGAACAAATATGAGAAAAAGACACGATACCAGAGAATTTGTATAAAAACCATCTCACGTTGCGAAGCCTCGCAAAATTTCGATTCGGTCAAGGGCACGGTAGCTTCTTTACTTTCTATCGTGGTACACGTGTAGTTGTTTTTTTAAATCTTTTTCGTAATCGAAAGGTTACATTATATATAATATGTGTAATTATTTAAAGTCAAGTTACTAAAAACTTTCCCCTTTTAAACATGTTACATATTAAAGTATGTTTATAAAATGTTAGGTTTTAAAAACATCAATCTCTTGATTGATGATTATTTTGAATTCCTCAGTTTTTCTGTATTATAATATGTATGTGTTATACATATAAATGAATCAATGTATTTATGAAAGGATACATGATGGTAACTTAGCTGCGAATACATAATGTAATAAAATGTTACTTAAATTTCTAGGAAGCCTCAAAGTTATTCGAAGCGTGTCGCCTAGTTTTATAGTTTGTCCAATCCAAATGAAGCCGTATTTTGTCAAAGTACAATACGACTTAAATTATGTAACAGAGAGATTATTGTGAGGAATTAACGTTACTCCACTAACCACTTCAAAATGGCTTCCTTTTACCGGCCACGAACAGACGGAACCCGAGAAGTTTCCTCTTGAATTTCAGTATTATCGGATATAAACCAAATTTAGTCAAATATTCCATTATATTACTTCAGATTTATCTACATATATACAACACTATTTAAATGGAATTTTAAAAACTGGCTCACTTCGTAATGAGGTCACTAAGGACAAATTCAGAGCTAGATCTAAACAAACATTTTCATATTAACCCCATACAATTATTGAAGTCCCAGGTTCGATTACGAATAAGACAAATTTAGGAAATTGTGTTTTCTAATTTGTCTAGGTCTGTAGGTGATGGCGATGTTGGTGGGGCCGTGGATAATTACGAAAACGTTAGGACTAACAAAAAGAAAAAAATCGCGGTAGACCGTTTACGACGTGATTGACGAATGAAATTTTTAGGTTGAAAAAAAAAGAAACTCTGCCTGGAAAGGCCATTATAAATACAGCCGATTAGCAGGAAAAGGCAAGGGGACTAGTGGTAGCTACTACTAGCAAAAAAATGGTTTTCTGGTACAATGCTGTGAAAAAAGCACAAAGAGATAGATATCTCTTCTCATGTTGGCGCGCTATCTCAACTTAGACTGTATCATCAGGTTTATAATCAATTGCTAATTTACTTGCTTTGTAATAAATATTAATCCCCAGAATTGTCACTCGCTTATGCAGATTTTACAATGCTTTCACAGAAAAACACAATGGTTAGTTTTAAACAACGGCTTAGAAAAGACGTTTTTTTAGGAACTGAAACTTAAGCAAGATTTGATGCTACAACGTTATGAACTAAAATATCACGTGTTTAACCTTTTATATATTAGTCCTCATAGATAACTGCAACAAAATAGGAAGGTATTGTAGATCATACCGGACATTTACCGGCTATTATGCAACGATGGTGCGCACATGGCACAGCGAGATCACGGGAAGTATTTTAGGGGACTTATCGATGATCCTCGCCAGAAAATATCCATTGTATGGGTCGAACCTCATGGATTCTAGAAAGAATCCTTTTCCTATCTGAAGTCGACTTGCCTGGAGTTACCACTTGGCCGATATAGCTTTAAGCACCAAAGTATTTTCTGTTTTCACTTGTCATGGTATTACAGTATGTACTATTGTAAATAGTACCTACCTTGTCACAATTCTCACGTTGGTATTCTGTTAATAATTTAATAT
The DNA here is from genome assembly GCA_015832385.1 of Elymnias hypermnestra. Lineage (NCBI taxonomy): Eukaryota > Metazoa > Arthropoda > Insecta > Lepidoptera > Nymphalidae > Elymnias > Elymnias hypermnestra. The sequence continues at coordinate 217 of JACTOM010000068.1, read as the reverse complement.
TAAACTCGGCAAAGGCTGAATGTGTTGAACTCGCTTTGCCAAATGTAAAAGAAATCTGTAAAAATATCCAAATAGATGATAGTCCATTAAATGAAATTAAGTCAACAGTCGTCTTAAAAATAAACTTAATCAATCAATCAATCAAAAATATCTTTATTCAAGTAGGCATATTACAGCAGTCACGCTCGGCGCGCTGTAGCGAGCAGACGTGGCAGCG